>QYAM01000054.1:0-110638 GCA_003988965.1 Neobulgaria alba
GGGGGGGGGGGGGGGGGGGGCTTGGTTGGAATTAATTAATTGCTTTCTCTCGGTTATTATGGGGTTGAAAGGTATGGAGTAGGGATTGATGGGTGGTGTATTTGAATAGGAATTGGGTGCTGGTTAAGTAGTAATAAATAGTGAGAAACAAGAGTATGATTTCAAAAACTTTTCTGAACTTTATTTTTTGCCTATGTGATAAGAAATCATTCTAAGTATAGCGCCGGTATAGGCAAGACCTTCGGTCACTAGGCTGATTAGGTGAATTCGCAGAGCTTGTTGTCATATAGAGAACAGGGGCTTGTATTGTAAGAAGATGGAAATAAACACTAATTAGATCCAAGCAGAGAGAGTTGAGGAATACGCACCTCCACCCCCACATATCAAACAGGAAATCTTTCGTCAATCATTTACATTGCCCATAAAAAAAAATCAGGATCATATCCAAACGTATCCCTCCTTCCAAGACTCCTTTCATCCATCCATCCACTTTAGATCTACAACCAATATATATTCATCCCAGTAGTAGTAAAAATTCAACACAAACAACTAATTTCCTAAATTTCAACCGAAAAATATCCAACTCTCATTCGACATTTATCCACGCACCCTGTATTCCCATTCCAATCCTCTCATCTTCCTCGCTTTTCCCTCCCTCGGTCATCCAAACCACATCTTCAACTTCAGTTGCAGAACTCCACGATGGCTCAGAATCCAATTGGGTGGACTCCGCATGCCCAGTCTGTAATTTCCATACCTCATCTTGACTAGGATCATGGCTTTGATAGATCCCATCCTCGGTGATCTCCCCAACGATACTTCCTCTCCATTGTCTAGGCACAGGAAGTTGCTGCTGCGGAGAAAGAAAGGTGTCGTCTGTATTAACCGAAGACGCTATCGGACTCAATCCATCGGTATTTAGTCTAGGATTCGGATTCGCTGTCAATCCAAGATTATATGAATTTCCCACCCCACCTCCTCCTCCCGCTAACGTGAAACCCGGGGTGGGAGCCGGTAGATCACTTTGCAACGAATTTTCGGGATGTAAAGAAAACCTCTGAATTTCCGGTTTCTCCGCCGCTTTCGCCAAAAGAAGATTCGCGTATTGACGTTGAGAATTCGGTGTTTGAGATAGGGTTTTAATGAAGATTTCAAACGGATCTTGAACAATCCCATATGCTCCTAGGGAATTTTCGAGACTGATGTTATTTCCATATGCTTGGAGGACATCTAGCATCGTATTTCCGATCTCGAAGATTTTTTCGAATATTCCCATGCCGTGGACTTCGATGCTGGTGGTTGGGAGGGAGGTGATGACGTTGAGTAGGGAATGAGCGATTTTGAGAGGGTAGGCGAATGTCATGCTTTCATCCGGGGAGGTCGAGGATAGTAGACCTTGACGCATGGAGGATTGCCAGACTATTAGACGGAGCCACTGTTGGGTTACAAGGAGGTCGGCTTTTTGGATGGGGCTTACTTCTGGGGAGGCGGTGCTGGCTGGGGGGAGGAGAAGTTGGTTTTGGAGGGTGGCATAGGTAGAGGTTGCGAGGGGGGAAGAGCTTGATTCGTTCCAAGCGTTTACGAAGGAGGAGTCGAGGAGGTGGTAAGAGTTGACTAGAGAGATGAACCCAGTGTGGATGCTAGGTGGTTCGTAGGAGTGGAGGGTTGTGGGGAAATTGGGGGTCTTTTGGAGAGTGAGTGGTTTGTGGCGAAGGATTGCGAAAGATCTGTTTTGATTCAGTTAGTGATTGCAATTTCTTTTAGGCAGCCTGCGGGTGAAAAAACCTTTCCGTTACGTAGAGGATCCAGAAAGTCCGGCGGCGACAGAGTGCCTCGGTCTCATTCAGACCAGCGTACGTTTCTTCATCGTGGAATCCTAGGTCCTGTCCCATTGTCAAAGCTTCGCGGAGGTAGTACCAGGACTTTCGGTTCTGGTTGAGTTCAAAGAATGTTATCGATACAAAATAAGACGATATAACGGCTGACAACGACTTGTCTTCGACGAAATCATAGGATTGTCGTACAGAGATGCATTCATCGAGGAAGAATCGCCCAGCTACTTCCCAGGATGGTGGGCCCGGTGCAAGAGTACTTTTTCCGGACATGTGGGTTGACGTAAGGGCACAAAGCGAATAGAGGAGGTTTTTTTCGAACATTTCGAGGGGGCGAGAAATGGATGCTCGGAGACTAGGCATGTGGACTAAAGGCATTATTGGGTATATGTGCTCCATGAAGAGGTCGAGACATGTCGGGATAAGGTAGAAATAGCTCGGACTTGTTGGTCGAAACTGATCCGAGGTGTATATGCTGTTGGGCTCGTTCCCGTTCCCGAAGGCCTGGGATGTTTCTGTCATGGTAGGATGCCATCTTTGCTGTCCTGTTGTTGGTGATGTGGATGCCTTGGCACTGTCGTTGATCCATTGTTCGATTCTACAATTTAGGAGATAGCCGTTAGACATTGAAGTACGGAGAAGATAGTGGCTTTAGTAGGGGGTTTCCTCCAAATTAATGCCAGGGCAAACGATGTATAAGAAACCACTGGCACATTGGAGTCACATGACAGTACACCGTGACTCGTGACTGAAAGCTCATCTATGCCCTCGAGTTCGAGGCTCTCTGCAGACCCGATAGCACAGCATTGCCCCAAGGCCTTTTGGGGGTTTCTTCCGGGGTAGAGGCAATGTTAAACAAACGCCTCGACTTACGAAGGGGGTCCCGAGGCCTGACTGCCACCAGTAACAGAGGGCGTGTTGGACTCGGGCTCTTGCAATCGCACGCCTTCATCTTGAGCACGCAAAGCGTTGATAACCCTTCCACTCCCTTTTTTTGGCCCTCTTCTCTTGGGTACGTGCTCTCTCTTGCAACTCAACGAGGCACCATAGCATTGGGAGCAAGGAAATCCTCCATCACAACGAATGCCTTCACTTTGGTTAGCCGAGGACTCTTCCAGCGGGGATCGGGCACGACAAGTTGTTAGGCGGACCCAACAACAAGTCGAGGGGATGTTCACGTACGCCGTCGACGGCAATGGTCACACACAGTGCGGCGGCCAGTGATTGACTTTGGCTCTGGCGACATCACAGGCCTCGCCCACGAAGACTACGTCGATATCATGGGAAGCGCAGATGGAGTGCGTCGCAGGCGCCGGATTTGAGCGAAAGATATAGCGAGCGGCTGTGGGCGGATCGGTGCTACTTTGCGGGGGGCGCGCTCGCCTCGAGTTGCAAAGGCTGGCGATTGAGGGACTGGCTTCGCGGCGCTCGTCAGCAGACTTGGTCTCCCCGCGTTTTGTGGGCTGGAGCGCGAGCCAGGCCGTCGTGTTGCTGCGTTTCGGCCCATTTCCTGGGCAGCACGATCCGCAGACTCTCGGCTTTGCTGCGTGTGGAGGAAGGAGGCGTCAAGTGAGTTGAGCGCGATGCGGGGGCGTATTGGCCAGCCAGCTTGGCAGGTTGGCCTGCTTACACGGAGTCAACTCACTGGAGGAGAGGGTGCTGTGCTACAGCTATGCAAGCAGCCCGTGGGGAGGCATCCTGGCGGCGTTCCTTCCCTTCCCACCTCGAAATAAGGTTTGAAACCATAAACTAGCTCTCACTCCATGCCTCTTTGGGGGCGTTTCAGCCGGCACGCACTTCCACCTATAGCCGTGTCGCCGGTTGCAGTGGAATGCGGGACTCTAAAGGGTGCGGTCTAGATAGAGGCGAATAAGAGAAGCCGTCTTGTCCCTCGATGTAAACGTTCGGAGGCACTGTGAGCCTGCCTCAGGGTGGGTGCCAGGAAAACGAACAATTAAACACATAAATACAACCAAGCAAGCCAAATACCACCAAGTGCCCCGAAGGACACTGTGGGTTCTCTTATTCGCTATACAGAAAGCACCCTTCGACTTCCCGCATTCTACTGTGCCCCGCGGTGGCAGCCACCTAATTATCCCGTCAGACTATCGGCATCCATCATGCGATTCCCGCCGTAAAGCTCCTGCAGAACCGGACGTCACGGCCATTTTCGCTGCCGCGGCCTTTCTGCTGGCACGGCCCTTTTCACAATCCCCAATGTCCCAGGGAAAGCCGACTCCGCGTCGATGGCTTCCCGAACACTGCTCCCGCCTCCACGGAACCAGTGTCGACAGTATAAGTTCTCTTTCTGCGGCTTCCTCAGAAGGCGGGAATACGCCCGGTCGGTGGTTACACTGCGCTCATCCTGCAAAAAGCAGGCACACGATAAGTGCCGTCTCACTTCAGTATCACCTTCCACAACATCTGAAGTCCTCCTGTGATTTGAATGCTCCACTGCTGGCTTGACAGCCAAGTGTACCCGGGCTTTGGTCCCGGGCTCTAGTCCCTAGCTTCTAGTCCAATACTAGAGTTCCATTTCTATAGGGCATTTCATGGGCTAGTCCTTATGAAAATCTTCCTTGGAAGCGTCGTACACGGAGCTTACCAGTAAGAACAAAACCAAGAGAAGAAAAGTCTTCGTACCCGTCAATGTGGTTTGTTTTGTTACGCAAGTTCCCGCGAATGTTGGACAGAGGGGTCCGACGGTTTGGGCGAACTCGTAGATAAACGAAGTCACCTCCCTCGATGAGGTCTTCAAATCTCGTGTGGTCATTGATTGTATGACAAGCAATTCAATAGCCTAGCCTTCTTATTTCAGTTTGGTTTGACAGCAACTTTCAGTATCTCAAAATGGCGGCCGAAAAGAGCGAAGTCAACTCGCCCCCCGAAGAGCCTCATAGCCTGCAGCCAACCGAAAGTGCATCTCGAAAAACGTCTGTTGTCAATGCAGATCTTGCCCATCTCCTCCGTGAGGCCAGGGATGCCACAAATGTTGAGAAAAGTATGTCTCTTCGTCAAGCATTTGTAACTTATCCCAAAGCCGTCCTCTTCAGCATAATCCTTTCCACAGCTATTATCATGGAAGGATATGACGTGGTACTTCTTGCCAATTTTTACGCCTTCCCGTCTTTCAGTGCAAGATACGGTTCACCAACGGGGGATCCTGAAAATCCGTATCAAATTCCTGCTCCATGGCAGGCTGGCTTGTCCAATGGTGCTGGAGTTGGAGAGATCCTTGGACTTTTCATCAACGGCATTGTTAGCGAAAGATATGGATACCGAAAAACGATGATTGTATCTCTTGTTTCTGTCACTGGGTTTATATTTATTCCCTTTTTTGCTAGGAATTTGATCGAGTTGGAGATTGGGGAGATTCTATGCGGTATTGTAAGTTCTCCTCTCGCCACACCTCACCCCCAATCTTAGCACTTGACAAATGAGCATCCAAAATTATAAATTACCGCAAGAACAACAGAATTTCGAAGTGTCCCCAGTTTGCATGTTAAATTCCATTCATTCCATCACTCTCAAAAAATCTTTCCCCAGCGCCCCTTTTTCCATAAACCACAAAGTTTTCCTATTTGCCTTTACAGACAGCGTATAGTCCATTTGTTCTCATACCTAAAGTCATTAAGAGTCGTCGATTTTACTTCCTTATTCTCAGATCTCTCGCTAATTTCCCCTAGCCCTGGGGTGTATTTCAGACATTAACAACTGCATATGCGTCCGAGGTCTGTCCAACACAGCTTCGCGCTTACCTAACCACCTGGGTTAATGCATGCTGGGTAATTGGTCAATTGATAGGTTCGGGAGTGCTCCGTTCTCTCGTACAGAGGTCTGACCAATGGTCTTACCGAATTCCGTTTGCAATACAGGCAAGTAACCTTTCTTGAACTAAACCCCTGTTGATAAGATTCGCCTCTTGAATGTGGGAAAGCCAGTATACTCTCCCTCCTGAGGTCCCGAGTACATACGAAGGAGATTTCTGTTATTCCTTGTCCGTTAAAATTTACATGACTTCACTCACAACATTTTTGAGTGAAACTGATGGCCAATTATGATAAGAATTTAGGGTCCTTTTTGGGGGTGATACTTCCAAAGTTTGGTATTCTAGGCATTAATATATCCCAGACTATTTACAACTTCTCTCATTTCTCACTTTTTGCACCATAATTTGACACCCACGTCAGAATTAACTCTTTTTTTTTACATTTCCTCCACATAGGCTCTTGAGCAATACACGGGCTAATGCTTTAAAAGTGGATATGGCCCATCCCAATTATTATAGGCGTTCTCTTTGCCCCAGAATCGCCCTGGTCAGTACTTCCCCATCTAAGAGCTATATGTCATATCCTCCCGTGACTAAGTCTATCAGGTGGCTCGTTCGAAAAGGTAGGACAGAAGATGCCAAAAAGGCCCTTCGAAAATTAACATCCTCAAAAAACGCCGAGGCCTCATTCAACATCGACGATACAGTCGCCATGATGGTAACAACCAATGAGCTCGAAAAGACAATCGAAACAGGAGTCGGATACATGGATTGCTTCAAAGGAATCGATCTTCGAAGAACAGAAATTGTTTGCGTGACTTGGGCAATTCAAAATTTATGTGGAAGTGCTTTTATGGGATATTCGACATATTTCTATGAACAGGCTGGTTTACCAACCGTTCAGGCCTTCAATATGTCTATGGCCCAGGTAAACAGCTTCCATTACAAATTATACCTTTTTAGTCTAGAATAAAGCTAATTCTCGCCAGTACGCCATCGGCCTCCTTGGGACCCTCGGTTCCTGGTTT
The DNA here is from genome assembly GCA_003988965.1 of Neobulgaria alba. Classification (NCBI taxonomy): domain Eukaryota; kingdom Fungi; phylum Ascomycota; class Leotiomycetes; order Helotiales; family Gelatinodiscaceae; genus Neobulgaria; species Neobulgaria alba. Next base: position 6,630 of record QYAM01000054.1, read on the forward strand.
CTCATGTCACGCGTAGGACGTCGAACGCTGTATGTCTACGGTCTCGCACTTCTTACGGTTCTCCTCCTCCTAATCGGCCTTATTTCACTTTCTCCCTCTCCAAATGCCGCATGGGGCATCGGTTCTCTCCTGCTAGTTTACACCTTCACATACGACATCACAGTTGGTCCTGTTTGCTACTCCTTGGTCGCAGAGATCCCTTCAACTCGGCTGAAAACTAAATCAATTGTCCTCGCCAGAAACGTGTATAACGTCGTAGGTATAATCAACGGAGTTATTGTGCCATATATGTTGAATCCTACGGCTTGGAATTGGAAAGGAAAAGCCGGCTTCTTTTGGGCGGGTATGTGTAGTTTATGTTTCTTATGGACTTTTTTTAGACTGCCAGAGCCAAAGGGAAGAACATATGGTGAATTGGATATCCTTTTTGAGAGGGGAATTACAGCGAGGAAGTTTCAGAATACGGATGTTAGTCCTTGGACTAGTGCAGAGGGTTTGGTGAGGGAGGAAGGTGGTAATGCTCCTGAGGCTGGGGACACAGAGAAGATATGAAGTGCCGTGCTATAAAAACTGGGGGAGAGCTCGGAAGTTATTTCAATCCCTTTGAGTTGGCGAGAGTATTGCTGTCGTGCTTAGTTAGGGCTATCAAAGGGGAGAGATACAGTTAGGAACTTGCCTAAGAATTCGTGTCTACCTTACAAACGCCCAGGCCAAAATTGAAAGTTTGCCTATCAAAGATGCGCTAGAACTTCCTTTACTTGACCTAAGAGTATAAAGAAAGCTAAAATCCGAGCTTTCAAATGAGCTTCCAATCAGCTCACTCGTCCAGATTTCTCCAAATTTACCAATTCAGCAGTAGCACAGCTGATTCCGATATTTAATTAGCCCTCACGCTGATAACTTGTTGGAACTCGTGACAGTTCCTTAAGAACTCTGGAAAAATCTAATATGAAGTGAGAGCCCCTTGAAGTGATCAGAGGTCACGTGAGGCTGATATTTCGAAGCGACAATAGAAACTGTCAACGTATTTAGGCTCACGTTTCAATAAAGGATAACTATTATCATGCAATCTTTTTTACTCTTATCTTCTGGTATGAGAAGAGCTCCAGTAACCAATTATTTCTTCTTCGTTTTACTAAAAACCCTCTGTAACGTCTGCATTTCAATTGACAACGGCTACTATTAGTGTCCAGGTTCATTAGCTCCATCTCAGCATGTAAGCTACCTTTCTAGCCTCCGCGGAATACCGCCTGACGTTTCCCCGCCACTTGACTCTCGTCCTTGGTGGGGTTGATCTCTCCAGTCACCACCCGTTGAAAGAGGAATCTACACTTTCCGAATGTTCTCCATCTCCACTGACATACTCAGGATAACCGACATTCGCTCGCAAAGTCTTCGTAATCTTATGGCAGATTAATCCTGGAGCTTCCTCGACCCTTCTAGCCTGAGTTTCTTATGTAAAGTTAATAATCAATGTAGTCTCGGCCCCAGCTTATATTCTGCGTCAGAGAGTCGACTCTAAGTGTCACGAACTAGTCCCAGAGCTGTTTAGAGGGAACGGTAAGAGGGCCTCTTGACGAACCGGACCCTCTGAATAGTTCATCATGAAGTCATGACTAAATAGGTAAGGGCGGGGGAGGGTTGCGTATAATAGCAGTGTTCCCATCTTTCAAATACTTAGCTAAAGCGTTGCTATAAACAATCCGGATCAATAAGCCTCAAAAGCATTTATACAATTCATTCAAAATGGCCTCTATAAAGACCTCCAGTGATCAGTTCCGCAGCTACCAAGATGACCGGGCTGCTACAAGCCAGGAGACTGTTTACACAACCTCCAATGGAGTCCCAATGTCACATCCATACGAGACATAACGAATGGGAGAAAACGGGCCATTACTTCTCCAAGATTTCCACCTAATCGATCTTCTATCACATTTCGATCGCGAGAGAATACCAGAGCGAGTTGTTCATGCTAAGGGTAGCGGTGCTCATGGTGTCTACAAAACTACACATTCACTTGAGGATCTTTGCTTGGCGGATTTATTCAAGGAGGGAAAGGAGTGTCCAGTCACTGTCAGATTTTCCATTGTTGATGGAGAGTCAGGTTCACACGACTGTGCTCGGGACCCCAGAGGTTTCTCTGTTAAGTTCAAGACTGATGAGGGCAACTGGGGCGTGGTGGCAAACAACACTCCTGTTTTCTTCCTGAGAGATCCTGCAAAGTTTCCTCATTTCATTCACACTCAAAAGCGAGATCCAGCAACACATCTTTCCGGCGCCGACGACTCGACCATGTTCTGGGACTACCTTTCACAAAACCCAGAGTCTATTCATCAAGTCATGATCTTGATGGGTGACAGAGGCATCCCGGATGGATACAGATTTATGCACGGTTACCTCAGGCACACTGTCAAGCTTGCCAACAAGAGTGGCGACTGGGTCTACTGCCAATTCCACATGATTTCTCAACAAGGAACTAGGCTCCTCACACAGGAGCAAGCCGGCGAGAAAAGTGCAGACTATTCTCAGAAGGACCTATACGAAGCCATCGAGAATGGGGACTTTCCCAAGTGGTCTCTTGAGGTCCAGACTATGACCGCCAAGGAGGCCGAAGAGCTCTGGGAAAAGGAGAAGATCAACGTCTTCGATCTTACCCACATCTGGCCACACAAGCAGTTCCCTCTTCGCAAAGTTGGAGAGTTCACCTTAAACGAGAACGCAAAGAACTACTTCGCCGAGATTGAACAAGCCGCCTTCAACCCAGCACACATGGTTCCTGGAATTGAACCATCCGCTGATCCAGTCCTCCAATCCCGCCTCTTCTCATACCCAGATGCTCACCGCCACCGCATTGGTGTCAACTACCAACAACTTCCTGTCAACGCCCCTCGTGTAAATTACCGCATGGCCAACTTCCAGAGAGACGGTGGCATGTCATTCTTCAACCAAGGCTCCCGCCCCAACTACATCTCATCCATTGAGCCCATCAGATTCCGCGAACGTACCGTCAACCTTGATAAGCTCCACGGCCATTTCACTGGTAACGCGGTATCCTTCCTCTCCGAGATCCGCGAAGAGGTTTTCAAGGCTCCGCGTGCTCTTTGGGAGAAAGTCTTTGACAACAAGGCGAAGGAGCGATTTATTGGTAACGTTTCAGGACACATGGCCAGATGCAAGAAGGAGGAGATCATCAAGCGTCAAATTGCTATCTTCCGTGAAGTCTCCGAGGATTTAGCTTCGAGACTTGAAAAGGCTACCGGCGTTAAGGGATATGATGGTATTACGAACTTGAGCTTTAACGGAAATCACAATGGAATGACTAAAGACAAGAAGAATGGGATTGCAAATGGAATAAAGGGTATTACTTTGAGCCGACCTGATAACAATGGCGCGCCAACTAAGGTAGTAATGGAGTTAGTGGAAGGACAAATGGCACGAATGGCACGAATGGCCATAGCAATGGCAACAGAAATCCTGCTCGTTAGATTTTTATGTAGCATTTGTAGATTATGTATTAGTTAATCTCTACTCTAGCTCAATAGTTTCTAGCTCTAGAATAAATTCTTACGTTCTAATCTAGCTCTTTTTAAAATCAATACAATTTCGACCTTCTCTTTGCTATGAAATTCATCGTTTCAAGTCTTTATCTGTTAACTAAATTAATATAGTTTGGTTCATCTACCTGTACATAAAACTAACCTAGCATCTCTCGCAGATAATCAGCGATTTAGTGCCTTCTTTGATTTTCACCCATGTTAATTTTAATCCACTTTGCAATCATATTATGCGTATCAGAAACCTCAATCTTCAATAGTCCTTATTTTATTACCCGTCTCTCTAACAGGTTAATATGACATTCTTTCCGTATTTGATGGTGTATATTTCGTAATATACTCGGTAGGGAAAATATAAATAACTTCTATTCTTCCCCACTACTTCTTTCCTATTACTTATCTTTTGGATGATCCTTTTGAATAAACAACCTTATCTCATAACTGAACTCACTCAAATCTAGAAATCTAGTTTGGATAGCGCTAATCTTCGCTCTGTAAGATTTGCAATTTCCTTTGTGAACACTTTATGCTATCCCAAAGTTTCTTCCAACTAGCTGCAATTTTTCCCGCCTAAAATACAAAGAGAGAGAAGACTGAATTAGCGTTCAATAAGGCCTTCCACATATCAACCACTATACGTACTGTTACTAAAGTGATAGGCCATTCCATGGAATAAATATCAATTTTGAGCTAGTACGATAATCCTATAAAAACAAACCCTCTAGCTTTAAGGTGTAGATAATCAAAACTTCATCTAATTTTTAGACCTCGGGCTTTCCACCCAAAAAAATCCTCTTCGTCGTACTTTCCCAATACCTCTCTTCCTCCCCTCTCCGCCCTCCCCTTCAGAATCATCATCTCTCCTCCCCACCCCTAAATACCAAAACTTCCAAATCCAACTCCCTAACTGCTATCCCAATCTTCGACTGACCATCCAACGCCCTACCCACAAATTCCGAATCCAAAACCTCAATCCTCCTCCCAAACTTCGGTTTCGTCCTCGTCCAAACCGTTTTCTTATAACTTCCCACCCCTTCCGTCTGAGTTGCCGAAAATCCAGGATGAGGAAATAATTCCGGATCCCAAACTTGCGTGCTTTCTCCTTCATCTGCGTCAGAAGAAGGAATATCATTGGAAAAAGCACAAAGATAAATGAATAATAATCTCTTTCCGTAAAATTGTGTTGTGAACATGCCTGGTAGGATCACCAGGGAGAATTTCGTCATCATATATTTCTTAATCTTATGCGTGTTAATAAATCCTTCCCTAGGGTGAAACCTTCCCTAGGGTAAAATAAATTAGAATAAAAAAAAACTTACAGGATCTTCTATCCTTCTACCAACATCCCCATCTAAACTATCTTCACCCCTCCCTTCTCTCTCCAAAGCCTCCAGTGAACCCCTCACAATTTCTTGCATACTACTTTCCAACCCCCTCGCATTCCCTTCCCACTTCCGTCTAACCTTCTGGAACCCATCTTCTCTAACATATTGCTCAATATTCCTAACAATCTCCTCCGGCAATCTACTTTCGATTCTCCTTCGAGGGGTATCTCGATTTATAACATGATAAATACTTTCTCGAAATGCTTGTCTGCGTGGTGCCCAGAAACGGGGCGCCCAATGTTGGTGGACTGCGAAACCGCGAGCGAAGGAATCAAGGGATACGGGGACGGCGTAGAGGAGTAGGTTTGGGGTGGTAAGTGGGGATGAGGTGGATGTTGTCATATTTGAAGTTAGGGATTTGATTTGATGATTAAATAATGGATTTAGAGAGGAAGAGGGAATGACTATGTAGGTATAGAATATTGGTGCCTGGTTGAACTGATGCCTTGGGATTGGCGAACCACATCATCATTGTTTGTTTGTCTCACACGAAATAAATACACCATGCGTTGAAAACAGCCAGTGGCTTTTGCTCAAGCGAGCCTGTCTGCTCTTTCCCGTTCTTTTGAATGTTCATTCTTTACCGAAATGTTGAAAAATAGGTGACTTACAGGATGAAATATATGAAAGGTTTTGGTCGTCTAGACCACCTTTGGTTGGCTTTAAAAGCGGTGGCGTGAGCATTGAATCAAGCCCAACAAGAGAAAATAAAAGAGGGTGCTGCAATACTAGAGAGAGAGGGGGGGGGGGAAATAAGACTTTTTAGTAAACTTCTCCTGGGCTATATAATAAACTCAGCACTGGATAGCTCGTGATCGCTGTTGTCTGAAAGTAGTCTCAAAGGCCCATGTTTTCGTCTATGTACTTGAGAGGGTCATGTAAATTGACAGCCTAAACTCAAAATGCCCCACGGAACTGATCCAGAAGCTGTCTACCAAGCGGCCTCCTCCTTCCCTGCTCCGTAGCTAAAATACCACCTGCTCCCGTCGCAGTAGCACCCGTATTTTCTCCCTCTAACCTTCTTCTTAAACCTTCAAAGTCTTCCCTTCTCTTCCTAGGCTTGATTCCAACCATCCACCCTGGTATCCTCCATCTTGTAACCGAGCCTGGCAGCACTTCGTTGCGCCATGAATACCCCACTACCCAACCAACAAATGCGCATAATAAAGACCCGGGGAATTGGGACAGAGCGAGTTGGATTGCAGGTAGGTAGACGTAGGATTTATCGGAGAAAGTGAGACCTTTAAAGGGCTCGTTTGCAGGTGGTGAGGCGGAAGCGGCAATGCGGTATTTATATACGTGTGGAATCGCCGCATGGTATTGCGCTAGGATAGCGAATATAAGGGGTGTGAGACCTGCCGGCAGATAGTTGAGGTGATTGAAAGATAGAGGCCGGAGGAAGAGGGCCAGTACTAAGGGTGGGAATATTGTTGTAAAGCAGAAGCATAGTAGAATAAACGACTATTCATAAGATATTAGCAGGCGCTTGAAAATGGACATGGAAATGGCATACGGCATATTTACGGGATCCCCATAATCGTTCTATTACTCGCATATTGTATATCGTCATGGCGGCAAACAGGACCTCTGTCGAATTGGTGTAGCATAATTGATACGTGAAAATTCGCCATAATTGATGATAGCTCCAGAGATGGGGATCAACCTGGATGTAAAAATAATGCTTGGTATCCGTGACACTCGCCAGAAGAGAAGATGCAACGATGCCATAGACAAGGCTGCGAGTGACTGGCGCATCTGTGAAGCCTGTGGAGAGCATGATGAGTCGCGGATATGCTGGGAAGAGACCAAAGACGCAGGATAATATCACCGGGACATCTGAACACGAATTCGTCGGATTTGCTTGTGAAGATGGCGTTGTTGCAAGGAAGGTAAGATTTCGTTGTTCCTTCGAGCAGTGGACAGCCTCGGTGATGTGAATGTCGTGGCCTGATGGGCTCGGGCGGAATCCAGGGTTCACAAGGCTACTGGAGGCTTGCATGTCTTGGAAGGCTGGTGCAACTTTCCTCAACCAGCGTCGATGCGTCGAAATAGCTGACACGCTTGTTATTTCATTCTCCGCCGTCTACCCTTCGCTCTCTAGCTTCCCATTCTTTCGAATCCCTCTTCGCGCATCTCCATCGTCCGCAACCGCCAGGTTCCTCACCCCGAGATCACGCTATTAAACTAGACACTTCACGATGTCTTCGATGCGGAAATGGATGATGGAGTCGCCCCCCCTCGAATGGGGGGCGCGACAATTGAGAGAGCTACTCATTGGAACCTTGCGCTATGGTCCAATTCCACAGCATGTGGCTTTTGTGATGGATGGGAATAGACGGTATGCCAGGAGCCATAAAATGGAGACGGTGGAAGGGCATAGCTTAGGATTTGAGGCTTTAGCTAGGGTGAATACCTACAACCCACGAGCTTGGAGGCGTTATTAATGTGTTCCCAGATATTAGAGGTTTGCTACAAGTCTGGAGTTACAGTCGTTACCGTATATGCTTTCAGTATCGAGAATTTCAAGCGCTCTAAATACGAAGTCGATGCCTTGATGGATATGGCGCGCATCAAGTTGACCCAACTTGCGCAGCATGGGGAATTGTTGGATAGATATGGAGCAAGCGTACGAGTTTTGGGTTCAAGGGCTTTGGTGAAGCCTGATGTACTTGCAGCTATTGACAAAGCCTCCGAAATGACAAAGCACAATACTAGGTGAGTTGAAGGTCAACAAAGGCATATCCCTGAAAGTAACTAATGGATATAGATGTATCTTTAATGTGTGCTTCCCATACACATCTCGCGAAGAAATCACAACGGCTATAAAGAGGACGGTTGAAGACTATTCGAAGCCATTATCAGGCCGAACACGCCCATTTTCACAGACTCGTATCACCCAGAAGATCCGGTCGAGAAATCTGAGCGCTTCTCCATTGCGTGGGACTTCACCTGCTCCCTCAGCCTCCTCCGATATTGACGACTCACTGTCCTCATCCACAACACTAAATCCCGAATCGCCTCCGACTGATAGCCGAGAGGGTGCCTTGTATCCAGATCCTGAGATGATCACTGCGGAAACCCTTGAAGACCATCTCTACACAGCGGGAAACCCACCTTTGGATTTGCTGATACGAACGAGTGGGGTCAAGAGGTTGAGCGATTTCATGCTTTGGCAATGCCATGAGGACACAGAAATAGTGTTCCTCGACTGCTTATGGCCAGAGTTCAACTTATACCAGTTTCTACCAGTGCTACTTGAATGGCAGTGGAAACAAAAGCACATCGAAGAGAGAGTAGGCAGAAGCGGGGCTAAAGCTTTGAAGACGAAGGCCCGGTAGGTTATCATGATTGCATAGCTGGTGATTATACCTCCGCCTAGCTGGGGGAAATTTGTTTAGACGCAGTCTAAAAGTTCATTGGGATTGAAATTCGTAGGAGTTGGGAGCACGCTGAGCATTTTAGTGCGAGGATGGGCGTAGATTTTGATGGTGGGCATGTTAAATCGGGGTTCCCGCGTACTCTTCGCGAGTCCATTGCATCCCAATACCATTTTGTATTGCGGTGTTGTTTATTTCACACATAATTTACCACCTACCGCTGAAGAGGACCGAATAATTGTTGAAGGGGTCAAGAGCTCGCGCCTCGCTTCTCCCATCCAGCGTGACAATCGGCGTCGGCATCATCCGCACTATATAAGCTAGCCTACGAACGGTTTTTCTGCCACCGCCCGTCTACACACTGCTCGGGGAAACCACCCACCTTTTGGTTGACCTCTATTTATCGTCACATCGTTTGTGAGAACATCGCCAGCTCGTAGCTCAACTCCCTCCTCACTCTCGATGTGATCTAAGAGCTTTGATAACTCCTCAGGGCTCGTCTCGCACACCGTTCGCGCATTCCCACAACTCCCACCTCCTCATCAACGGAAAACACATCCACGCACCACTCCCTACACGATGAAAACCGCGAAACCAGCTCCCGCGGAGCTTTCGGCGAGTCGCAGAGCCCAGCCATTACGCCAGACTCGCAATAATCCACCAAGAAGCTCAATTTCAGGTGGTCGAGCCTTTGGATCGAGAGGTTCCGTCAGCGGCGGTATGGAGGAGAGCCCCATTGAGATCTTCCCAGCGATAACACATATGGCCGACGCAATGACGGCTCTGCCAAAGGAGATCGTGCGACACTTTACCCTCCTAAAGGAAGTCGATGCGAAAATCTGTATGCCAGAGGATGACCTGGGCAACCTCGTCCAAGCTGCTCTCAACGCCCCTCTCCCACAACGGCCACAACCCGCCGAGGCACACCATACCTTGGGCCCAACATCTGCGCCTATGAGCGCACAAAGCAGTGTCAATGGCTCGACTACAAATGGGCATGCTGCTTCCTTCAATTCGATCCCTGATGGCCCAGGCATTCCGGATTTGGCAGCTCTGGCCTGGGATCCAGCAAATATACCTCGACGACAGCTTTTTCAACATTGCGCGCACACGATGCAGAACATGTTAGTATCCCTCGACGAGAAAAACCATGTCATATCCACAACTGCAGAAGCCCTAGATAAACAGCTCGCTCGAATTGACGAATGCTTCCCTTTCATCGAGCTTGAAGTCAGCGAAGAAGCACGATTTGGTAGCAACAACCATTGGGCATATCCCGAAAATCGAGTACCCAAGACTTCCGGAGTTTCGCGCCGAGAAATAGCTTCGGCGAATAATCTATCGGCTGCGGCACAACATCTTGCAGACGAAGCTGCCGCAAGAAGTGATGCTAGGAAGCAAGCTTTGCTCGAAAGAAAAAAGGCCAAGGCGCAGCAGGCTGAATCCGATTTCGACGACCACCACGATAACAGACACAAGGAAAAGAAAGCGCATGGTAATACTAAGGCCCGGAAACCTGCAGAGACGCCCACAGTGGGACTGGGCATCACGAACGGAGCTGTCACAAATGGCAATCCCCCTAAACGTCGCAAAATTGAGAAGGGTCCTGTTGGCGGCGCTGTAATGGAGAGGTCCTTGAGCTCTGCCATGGGAACCAATTCGGCGATGAAAGCCAAGGTGGCCAGCCCAAGAGAGACTCCAGTACCAGAGCCAACGAAAAAGAAGGCAAGAGCAGCTACCACGACTAATGGGCAGACCAGAAAGAGGTATTTCTCTAAAACACGCTCCGAAGCCAACATACTTACAGCAGCGTAGGAATGGCACGATTACTTCGGCAATGTCACCATCATTAGCCTCTTCCCCAATACGAGCTACATTCCCCGAGTTGAAAGCGGCAGGCAAGCCCTCTCCTCCTCCGATTAATGGGGGGAGACCAGCCTCAATCAGAGCACGGCAGAATTCCACACAATCGACGGTCGAGAAGAGGGCCCCTTCGGAAGTGTCTGTGAGGCAGAATGGTAACAAGGCCACTACCCCAGATGTTCCAGCTCCAGTAGTGACTGGTCGTATTGTCCCCGAAGTCAAGGCCGTGGCCAAGGAGTCTGCCAACAAACCCGCAGAATCCATTCCCCAAGAGAAAGCCCAAGAGGAACCACAGGCCATGGATGGGGTTGTCGCCAGTAACGGGAAAGAGGAAGTACCCAAGGAGGAATCTGAAATCAATGGCGAGCCTATGCAAGGCATCCAGCCCACCCCAACAACTAAAAGTGGACGAGCTAGCAAGCCTTCAACACCTGCCCTGCCATCATTCCCCGAGCCGGTTCGATCGAGGTCGCAACGGAATACCCTAGAGGCAGCATCAAACAATAAGAGAAGCCATAAGAAGGGGGCTGGAGCTGCTGCTCAGCTTATTGCGCGGAAGAACTCGGAGGTCGACGAAACTACCAGCAACGGGCCGGACGACGACGAGGACGGGGACATTGGAGACGATGAGCCGACGTATTGTTATTGTAATGGTGTCAGCTATGGCGAGATGGTTGGCTGCGATGCCGACGGCTGTGAGCGAGAATGGTTCCATCTTGAATGCGTGGGACTGAAAGTCGCACCCAAAGGCAACTGTAAGTCTGATCCTACCGTCCGTCCCCTGGTAACTTGAAGCTAACAAGCGATAGCGAAATGGTATTGCGACGACTGTAAAGAGAAGATGAAAACGAAGAGGTTTAATGGGCGGTAGGGCTGTGAAGAGGCAAAAGAAATTTTTGGTGAATCGGGTGTAACATAGATGGGTTTGTTTTGGGGGGGGGATTTGACATGGGAGTTCTTGGGGTTTGATACCTCGGTGGCTGGGCCGCGCCGGGGACATCACGGCTTGAGTTCAAGCTCCTGGATATAGATAGAAGATACCACTGATTTGTTAGTGTTTGTAGGATGGAAGCGTTGGGTGGGTGTGATGCCCTGAATAGAAAGTCAAACTCTGAATGTACAAAGAAACAGTGGCAGAACGAATGCGGTGCGCGGCGTGTGTGGCGGGACATCCGACTGGGACGGAGGCATGGGGACTGTGGCACGTGGAGAGAAAATCTACGTGTCGTGCCGGAACAAGGCGCCATTGTTGGCCACCGAAGACAGCGGGCGGCCAGAGAAAGGGGCAGCGGCAGCGGGGAAGGGGGAACGGCGTAGGGAACGACGTAGGCGGTTCTGCGCGGCTCGACAGCCTTGCGGCCACATTGCCACACTGGACATTTCCAGCTTGGACATCAAAACGCATGAACGGGCTTCGCTCTGCATTTTGGCCTGCTCCTGCTTCTTCTTTGGATGCCGCTCTGGTGCACCTTCTGGGCGCGGAAATGGCGGTGTACTCGAGGGTGAGGGTTTCCGTGACCCATGGATCCTGCGTTGAAAGCGATCGAGGTGCAAAGCGCGTCACATGCCCAGCGGGAGGAAGCGGCTGCCTTCGCCCAGAGCTTCTCGCTCCGCGACTCGGAGGTGCCCTCGGTGGCAGCTGCTGCCGCTGCGCAGTGGTGCCCGCTCCGATTGCGCTGCGAACGCTGCCCAGGTGTTCGTCTGGAGCCCCTCGTCACGAGCAGCCAGCGCGCACCGTCCTGTCGCCAGACAATCCTTCACTCTGCACCATCGCCCTCCTGCTACCGGCCCCCTTCGCAACCACGCCGGCTCCCAGCCATCAAATGCCAGCAATCCATTACCTCACCCCCAGCGAATCACCTCCTGTGATGCCGTAATGCGCATCCGGTTCGAGCCTCTCCTCTCCCACCAGCGCGAGCCCGCCAAGCGCTTCCTCATGCTCATGCCCAGGCCTTCCCCGTCGACTGGATCGCAGCCGGTCACGCGTCGTGCTCCAACGAGGCTCTGACAAAGAATGTGGAAATCTTGCTGGATCTCCTCCCTCATGCCCTAGCCTTTAGCCACCCCGAATTCCGGGCAGCAGGATGCCAAGCGGCGCTCCAGCTAGCCCATCACAGGGCGAGAAAGACTTCTTTATCATTACTCAATCCCTTGCCTCTCTTCGCTCTTCTCACTCTTCTCCCGTCGCTAAGCATCCAAAGACCCTTTGGAGACTCCCCCCAGTGGCACCGGGACAGCTCCAGGTCTCATGCAAGTGCGTGTCTGCATATTGCCCTCCTGTTCTCGCTCCCATCTCCGCAGCTCATCTCATTAAAGGTTCGATTATCGCCATTCATAAGCAGGTCTTGCAAAGTCAAAGGCGGGGAAGTCGATATCGTTGACTAAATTCGAGGGGTTCATGACAAAGGGAAACTCGCTTCTCCCTTGCACACGAGTGTAACAACCACATTGCGTTTCATCAACATCCATTGCGTGCTGCCGGTGCCAGAGGTCTTGCACCTCATTCACCGACTACAATTCCCCCAGGCGTTCCTATTAGGATAAAATTATACATTACGATGCTTCCAAGCAGCCAAGGCTTAAATTCGCCTTCTCCCACCATGTCGATCTCGTCACCGTCACTCGATTTCCAGTCGCTACCAAGTCGAATGGGCGATTCACCTGCTGTAATCGAGCAGATAAAAACTGTCGGGCCAACCCCTGACTTGAATATCGAGCGCGTCGACCGTGCCAGCTTTTCTAGTTGCCAAGAGAACCATTCAACAGGCATCGCTCAGTCATTCACTGACTCTAAAGTAAGTTCACTCTTGCGGCAACATCCCAACAACGACGAGGCGATTATCGACGACTTATCTTCTGGATCCAGAACTCCTGAAGTTCCGGAAATAGAGAATCACAGCAAGATGATGACCAATCCGCAAAGTGTCCTTCATGGCTTGGCATGTCCCTGTGATGGATTCAAGGGATGGAAGGGAATCGCCATCGGAGGGAAAGTCGCCAGTATGAGCTACGGAGATTTGAAGCGTCTCAACAATATGAGCTGGGATCGGAAAGCGTCTTCTGAGGAGAAGGAGATCCAGGAAGCACCTGCTGCACTGGAGGATGTTGAGAAGGTGGAGACGATGGAGGAGGTGGACGAAGGAAAGCAGGCAGCGGGTGCGAGTCCTCTGGAAAAGCTCCCAGCTGAATTATTGAGTAAGTTCCAACCAGAACCTAGTAGTCACATGATATCCACTTCATCTTGTACCTCGTAAGCTAACACTTTCACAGGAAACATCATTGACCAACTATCAAGTGATATCCCTCCCAATAGTATCCAGCCACGGAATATCGAACTCATGAGCCTTCTTCAGACATCACGGACAATGCAAGCTGCAACTCTCGACACTCTCTACAGCTACGTCACTATCCCTCACTCTCGGATCTTTCGCAAGTTCCTCGACAAAATTACTAGAGACCCTTCATTAGGAAGAATAGTTCGTCGTCTCGACTTCTCGCACTTTAATCCTACCGGCGCAGGTATGACCGCCCGACAGAGGGCCGAAACCAAAAATCTTATCCCGGAAACGATATGCGAATGCCTCAGACTCACACCCAATCTTCAAGAGTTCCTCGCTCAGGAACATATAGGTGATGATTTGGATTCCAATGTCCTCCGAATGCTCCTTTGTGATCTTCCAAAAATGGTGGCTCTCGACTTTTGTGCCTCCTCTTCAACACAGTTTAGGGATAATTTTCTTGGGTTTATGCAAGATAGCCCACTGCCTCTACCAGATACGCTTCCGCTTAAGAGATTAAGTCTACACGAATGCACGATTTTACCAACATTGGTCTACACCACTCTCCTTCCAAAACTTCGATACCTGACCCACCTTGACGTCTCTCACACTCGAATTACCGACGAAGCTCTCCATTCCATCCCCGTGACTGCTCGTTTAACTCATCTTAACCTATCAAAATGTTCTTTCCTAACCGGCGCTTCGGTCGTGGATTTCCTCACCAACCACCCAGCTGCGAAAAGCTTGGTCTACCTCAATCTCTCCATGGACATCAAGTCTCACGAATTGTTCACAGCTAACGAGCTCACCGCCTTACTTCCAGTCCTTCCCTCAACACTAAAATCACTCAACCTTAAGGGTTCACAAATGAACAGTTTACATGTTCCACTTCTTCTTCCGCTCACTAAACATCTCGAAGAATTGGGATTAGGATTTCATATCGATCTAGGTTGTGTTATCTCACTTCTGTTCCCCGCGGCAAACTCAACGATTGAGGAACAGATGAAATGGGTCCCTCATTCGCTTAGATATATCGATGCGTCTGATCTAAGTCTCCAACAGATGGATTTAGGAACCATGTTTGGAATGTCTTGTCCGGTTCTTAAATCTGTCAGTGAGCCCCTAGAGGTTATTGAGATTGGGACTGCTGTAGCACAAAGGGTTAGTTTGACCGGGGAAAGCAGTTTGGAGAGACTAGGATGGTGTTTTAAGGAAGTTGGTAGGAGAGGATGGTTGGTGAGAGAGGGAGGGGGTAGAGGATTTAGTGATATAAATGCTACGGGGGTGGTGGTCACCAAGGGTTCAGGTGAGAGGAAGAAAGTCGCGGAACTGAAGAAAAGAGATACTGGAGCAAGGAAGTGGAAGATGGGAGCCATATTTTGGGGAATGAGAAAGGTTCCAATGGGTGTTGCGGAGGTGGGGGGTATGTATGGTCATTATATGTTCAAGCGGTAGAGGGGATCAGAGATTTCGTTCTGAGGAGACGACAGTTGTGACGACTATTTTGATCAGCGCGAGATAGAGTCTTTTGGTTTTTCTCGATCCTGGTTCGTTTGGCTGGTTAGTTGATCATTTCCGCATATTTTGTCGCATTGGGGGATGATACGATAAAAGATATACACATCAGCGAGCGAGCGTGGTGTTCGGGGCATCTTGGGTTTCTTTTGGTGTCGGGATTTTTTTGTGGTTGCATTTATTATTATTCTTTTATTTTTTTCTGGCGGGATTTGTCTTTTTGATTAACAGCGGGGGAAATGTCCTTTTCAAAAAAAACATTGCATAGGGAGCATAGCGGTTGAAGGAAGTCAAAGGTTTATATATAAGGTGGGCGGGGGGGGGTCTTACTTCTTGGTCGTATGATATGATAATGAAGTAGATAGGAGATAAGATATATAAACGTTAGGATAAATAAATAAAAATATATATTCTTTTATATTAAATTCTAGGAATTCTTTATAGGTTTATAAAGTTTATTATCGCTATCACTTAATACGTTGCACGTTACACCTAATAGTAGCCGTAGCTCTATAGTATACTATACGTTATATTATAGGATGCGGTTGTTTTTATTATTTAGGGACTAATATACCTAAATCAATAGCGTCGGCAGCGGCATTAGAGATATCGCCGCTGACTATACTATTTATTACGCTGCCCCGTGACTATTTACATTGATATAACTAAAGAACGATATTAGCTCCAGCGCGAGGGCATTATCTTATATCTAAAGATTAAAATATTAAACTTAAATAATATCTAGATATATTATAAGCAAGTAAGTATGTAAGTATGTAAGTAATTAGTTAGAGAAGAGGACTATAGGCTGCAAAGAATAATGGATCTTATTCGCTCTCCGGAATTTGATATTAAATTCTACTAAATATTAAGTATATTACTTTCTTGGAGGAAACGGATAGGATCTTCTAAGATTGGTAAGGGGGTACTAGTAGATTAGTTTAGGTAGGTGAGTGATTTGTAGTGAATACATGCTTTCGTATGTTTTTGCATTTTATAGTTCGTTTCTTTTTACGGGGTTTTTTTTATATTAAGATAAGTTTTTAGTTATTACGAAGTAGAGGAAGGGGTATGAAGGGCATAAGGGTTGGATTTCGATAGGAGATCGAGTTTTGAAGTTCTTTATTTGGGTGGGAGGAAAGGAAAGGAATTTTGGATATTATAATAGAAGGTATAGCTGAAAGGCATCAGGTCTAGTGGTTAGACCTAAGAATAACTAGTACCCGTCAGTCAAGCTCGAGGTGATTGGATATCTCCTAAGGCAGTGTGATTCGTTAACCAAAGTTAGCTATGCATCGTTATTAGGTCCTTAATAATATTTTTTTTAGATTACTTAAGCGAATACTTCAAGCCCCTTCGCTGCAGTTGATATTCTTGATAATACTAGATTTAGTAGCTTGGAATCGATGTATCTTCAAATCTTTTGATTAGGCTGAGATTTAGGATACGACGATTCCTGATTCAAACTTCTCAGTAAGCTCACTATCTTTCAAGAGAGCCCTAACATCACCAAATCAAGCCCCGCGATCCTAAAAGTCTAAAACTCCAATTCCCCAAGCTTGGAACCAAAATGTCGACGAATCTAGTGTTTACTCCAGTCCCCTACGCTCTTGTAGATATCCCGTTAGGGACTCTCGAGACTAATATTCTCACACCTGTCGTGGAGGCACTTTCACTAATAACGCCTGCTCTGCAAGAAATCTACGTTGAACCCTAGACATCGTACAATAGCATTCTTGAACCAACCATCGCGACTTCATTATATGGCCAAATAACAAAGCTATTCCGATTCTCTCATCACAACGCAGATAAATATAGTAGTATGAGGAGGGTTCGAGGCCAAAGTAAGAGAAGCTTATAAACTTAGATGACTTAAAAAGGTATTCCGACAACTTTGCGAAAAGGACGAAGTTTCCGAGTTTCTGAAAGAGTCAATGAGAACTGGAGCCTCATCGTGGTTTGTGACTTCTCTAAGGACCTTTATAGATGCCGAGGTGGAGGTTGGAAGCGGAAGTGGTAAAAGCTGGATTATAGAGGGTACGGTGCCTGTTGGAGCAGTAGTTGTTGGATTTGGAGGTATTCGGACAGGAGATGCCCTTGATGTCGGCGGAGGGGCTGGGAAGGCTTGAACACTGGTTGGAGATGAATATTTTGAAGCGAAAAGGGAACCTATATTTGCTATCGAGTTTCGCAAAATTGTTATTGAGAGGAAGAAGGTGCCCGAATCGGTCTATCTGTCGAATAAACCCGGCATTTGGAAGCTACTATTGGATGAACGATTGGCTCAACCAACAGTGGACTTCCACAGCGTATAGGCAGCCGGCTCATTTAAAGATTCCATTTACTACCTGGGAGGGGGCGGTTCCATTGGAGATTCGAGAAAGCGAGGAGAAGGAGAATTTTACTGTGGAAATTGAAAATGAAGGTGGGACTTTAAGTGGGTTTGAGGAGGGTCATGAGGAATTAGGAGATGTGGACCGTATCCCTTGCGAGATTGGAGTTCAATATATCGTACCGGTGGTGGCCGATGCTCATACTTCATGAAAACATATCAGGCTGACAATATCTCATTGGATGGTATTATACTTCTAGAAAGTTTTCATCAACTTAACCTTAAAACCTGTGTAGTTAGTGTTTAAGATTACCCTGGTTCTTAAGAAATAGGCTACATATATTAAATAACAACTTGCCATTTATAAATGGATAATTTGTCCCTTAGATCTCTAGCAATGCAACTTCAAACGTTTGTATATTGTCTTATTAAAATTCGAAGCTGAAGTCTTTTCTCTAGTAAGTCTACAGCCTAATATCTGAGAGCTTGCGCGGGGGACCTCTAAGTCGTAATAGCGCTACCTTCGATATTTCGCCGCTTACGGCAGTATTAAGCTTTAAAAAAAACAGTTGATTTTCTCCATTAATAGCAAATATGCTTCCCTTGTGGAAGAAAAAGACTGAAGCTATAGCCTTTCTAAAGGGACTTTCGATCCATTCTTGAACCTTGTAGCCCCCGTTGGGTGAACCTCCCAGCTAAGAGATATCTAACAGATACCTGAGGACTTCTCACTAGACGAGTTTAGAATTACCGTGTATTACTAAGGTTAATCTGAAATAGGGATCTCATTTTACAAGTAAGGTAGAACACAGACTATATAGAATCCCAACAGCTATGTGGATACCAAGATTACATACTTTCGTACGGCACTCAATTTCATCTTAGGTGAGAGAAGTGACTCGAGCTCTATAATCCTTTCAAAATGGACGGATAATAGTTATCGGGAAATCGTGACTTGTTTCACACTAAAATTAAAAATCATACTCCGATATTAAGAAACTAAAACTCCCCCGAAGCATGGCTGAGTAGAAAATTGCGCAAGAGATAACTGTGTTGAATTTAGGATATTTAGTATTAGTAATAGTCCCTAGGGATATTCAAAAGTTCACTAATAAGGAATTCCCCTATGTAATGAAGCACTTCACCCGAAGCCGATTAACGACTATTTCGAAGCCTTACAAAAAATCATGGCGTATTAGCATATTCAATTAGTCTTTTGGAATGTCTAGGAGTTGAATCATTACCAAAATTATGGAGACATTGCTAACAATGCTACACTTATTCTGGAAGAGATGTACATACCTAACAATAATCGATTCGGAATTTCAATTTCGTAGCTCACTCTTATGTCGGTTCTGCTCGTTAGACAAGAGTTCTTAATAAACAATTGGTATAACTAATTTCTTCTTGAATAATTGAATTACGGTTCCAAGAACCTAATAAAAATTCACTCTCCGCCCCAACCCCGTTTATACTCTCGATCTACGTAGTACTTGGAGTAACAGTAGTCAAAGTGACACCCACACATTTTGTCCCTGTAGTATCAACCGTCAACTCAGCTGCAGCAGTATGCCCACTCTGACAAGCCTTCCCACTAGCCAGCTGTCCCCCAACCAAACTAACCATTGCCGTTGTCCCAGAACAAGGTTCCGCTTTAAAGTCCGTTCCATTGAACCCAACACAAGCTTGTACACCTACTAAATCAGGGCGGAAATCGGCAGTGAAACTGCGTTGGACGAGGAGGACGCTTGTTCCAGCACTATTAGTGGAAGGCGTGACTTGACGATCGGCTGCGGTATTGACACACGCTGCATCGACGATTTCACCTGTTGAATTATAAGTATATAAATTCATGGAAAAAGCACCTTGGAGCAGGAGCAAGAGAGAAACAACTTACCATTATTTCGGAATGTCAAACATTCGTTCCCAACAATACCTCCAATTT
Source organism: Neobulgaria alba (assembly GCA_003988965.1). Classification (NCBI taxonomy): domain Eukaryota; kingdom Fungi; phylum Ascomycota; class Leotiomycetes; order Helotiales; family Gelatinodiscaceae; genus Neobulgaria; species Neobulgaria alba. Next base: position 25,879 of record QYAM01000054.1, read on the forward strand.
CCTTCATGACGACTGTACTTGCTCCTCTTGTGACAGTTCCGGTTCCTGTGGGAGTGGTGGTAGCAACAGCGGCAGCGGCAGCAGCAGATTTAGTTCTTTTGGGAGCTGCATCTACAGATGAGATACTTGCAAGCAGCGCGATGGCAATGACAGTAAATCCCCTCATTATGAAGTTCGATTTCTGTTTCCTGGATGCGAGAATAAAGGAATGCTCAAGAATTGATATATAAACGAATTAAACAAAAAAAGGCCAGCTTTTTACAAGGAATAAAGAACGTGCAAATAACAACCTAAAGAGTGAAGTCGAATTGAAGATCGAAGTGGAAAGTGTATGGAGTAATTGCAGTAAGCTTATATATAGTTTCTTCTTTTCGGGTTTCCTCCTTGGAAGGGGCTTATTCCCCATATTTTTCAGATCTGCCATTTAATCTTTAGCGCCATCAGATATGATTCTGGAAGATCTCTGATGTGAGATAAAATTTCAAAGGTGGACAGTTTGGTTTAGACATGAGACGATGTGGTACAGGTTGTGAATGATCGCCCTCGGTTCAGCGCGCTTGGAGCCTTCAAACTATCCAGTTTTGAAAGCGGAGAGAGATGAGTCGATCTGGAAAAAGAGGGGGACATAAGGACTACAATAGTTGGCTAAATATATCACACTTGTTGAAATACTTACAATTGCCTCAAGAAACATAGACTGAACTCACAAATAGCCTACTCGAGGAGAAGACCTTGCATTGTATGATCTGGAAAGTACTTGAGTTTATTAACAATTTCATTCCCCTAACAACAAGCCCCACTCGACTATAGGAACTACATGGCGGGACTAAGTCTTATTATGTAAATGTTAGAAAGCAAAAACTGGGGAATACATTCAAATAAGAGAGAAGGTAGAAATAGCAGAAAAGGCTCTGGGATAATCCTCTAAATCAAAAGGAAAAACATCCCTTCCTTTCTTGAACTCCGTTACGCGTTCTTTTCATTCGAAATGAATTCATTGGAGGAAGAATTTGCTATTCTTACAACAGCCATGTCCTGGACATGAAGCAGAAGTTGTGCCTTCAAAAAAACCCAATATTTAAAACCAACAAGAGGACAGGGAGCCGAGTTTCAACAAATCGAGCTGAGATGAACGATGAAACCCATTCCCATGGTCGAAAGTGGAGGTTGTTTTAGACAACTACGCTAGTTCCAAAGCATCCTAGTTTCGCGAAGCGTCTCTAAGGCTGACGAGGAAGTTGAGGATTACCCAAAAGTTCCAGCCTCGTCTCCATCTAGATTCAACAACAATCCCCCCGACATTTCTCCTAAGTCCGAATCCCCATCTTGCTCAGCCAAACCAATTGGTACACCAAAAAATGGCATCACCTTCCCCACACCCCTCAGACGACGAAAATGCAGCCCTCTCCGCCTTCCTCGGTTTCTCATCCTTCGGCTCCCAAAAACCTCCTGCAAAAAAAAGGAAATTCAATGTCGCAACAGATGCATTCGTCGAAGGGCAAGAACTAGAGAAGTTAAATCGAGGAGGGAAGAAAGGAAAGGGGAGTGGAGGGAATCAAATACCTCTTGGGAAACAAAGAGTCATTGGTGGAGGAGGCGGTGGTGGTGGGGAGAAGAACAGGAAGAACATGAGGATAGGAGGAGGAAATAGGGATGAGATTGATCTTGGTGATGAGGAAGAGGAACCAAGCTCAACAAGTCAGATATCTAGGAGGGGATTAACACAAATGAATCTTCCATCTCCAGTATCGAGACCTGATGGACTGGATAGAGATACCCTAAGAAATGAAGACGAAGGAGATGCAGACGGACCACAATATATCGATACCAGCGAACCTGCGCCATTATACGCAGCTACCACACAAACGACCGCACCTTTAATACCCGATTCCGAAACCCTAGAAATGCAACAGCGGATTGATGCTATACTCCATAGTATAGGATCTGCCCCACCCCCACCAGGAATGGATTCCCTTCCCCCTTCCACAATGATATCTGGTCCTCCTCCCACCTTACCAGCTGGATTACCTGCTCGGCCAGCCTTTTCCGATACAGCTAGTTCTCATGGTGATAGTAGAGGAGGATTCAACAGTGGAAGGGGCGGAGGAAGAGGTGGAAAGGAAAGAGGACAACATAATGAGCGATGGTATAAAGGATATTATGACCCAAGTTTTAATGAGAATCCTTGGGCAGAATTGGAGAAATCTAGAGGGTTAGAGACAGTTGGTACGTGGATTGAGAGGACGATGAGGTGATATATTACCTTACTTCATATCGTCTATCGGGGCATTTCCCATGGGTAATCTCTGAGCATCGAGGATTAAGAGCTAATACCCACATGGGCATTAATGAAAAAATAAAACTTAATTATGAGCCAAAACTCACTATCCGACCCGAAGCGATGGAAATAATCTAAACTTAACAAAATATCAACCCCTACCTTCTCAATCATATCAAGAATCCCTTACCCCCCCCCCCTAACCCCACACCAACTACCAAACCAACCCCCGAGCCACCTCATCTAACCAATAACTGCTCACTACCCCAACCACCCAACCCCCATCCCATCCCATCCCATCCCATCCCAATAACAAGAATTACCCAGTCAATATCACAACCACAACATCCACCATCCCGTCCCACCAACGACGACCACCATCTCACATTCCAGAACCATAAAGAAAACGTCCCAACATGAAAAAATGACACATCACATATTCAACAACACAACGTACAACACACAACCTTCAAGCCTCAGCTCCCCCATTCAACCAAACCCAACGCCTTCTAATAAAACTAAACAACTACTTCAAGAAGGAATAAAGAAAGGAATAATCATGACCTCCTACAGAGAAAGAATAAAATGAGGGTTTAATTTGGGAATTAGTACCAAGGAACTTACATACTCTCTCTACTTACGCGATCTAAATATAAAACCTAAATGGATAACTACGTACTGAGAGGAAAGTATACTTATATACCTACCTACATACGAACATACATATATAACCTCAAGTACCCTCCACTAAGATAGAAGATAAACTTGATACCTAAATCTAAAAGGAAGAAACAAGTCTACTCCGTACCTATGGGGGGCTATAAATAAGATCACGAGGATCACCAGCAAACAACCGATCACGAGAGCATGATGACTGACTGACTTTCACAATCCACATCCCACATCCACATTCCAGTACGTACCTAGCTCTTCCCATATTTAAAACCTCAGGCCACCCACCCACTCAGCCCAGCATATCAACCTCTTATATCCCTACGAATTCACGTCTAGTCCAAAACAAGGCATAAATATCTCCCCTCTCCTCCATACTCACCAATCACACACACCCTCCCCTAACTTCAAAATACTGAAAAAAGAGTAAAAAAAGTCATAAATTAACTATCCTAAAAAAAAACACCCAAAAGGAGCCGTTACATTCCCAAATCCACCCAATAATAACACCCCCAAGAAGAAATATCCCTCCTTCCTTCCTTTCCAAGCCGTAAAAAATCCATAAGACATGAATCCATTCCAAAACAAGTAATTTCCACCCCTCGCAAGGAAAAAACCAGACCAGAAATGAAACCTAAAGAGAACTAGCTTCTCCCACTTCAGAAAAAGTACCAGGGCCCAATTTAGGGCCCCCCCTCCTAAGATCAAAACCACACATCACCCCTGTAAGAAAAGAAAGTCCCCCCATCTCCCTTCTTCCTCGGGTTTTCCATCTCCCGCCCCTACCGCCCAGCCCCCCCAGAAAACCAGCAAGCCCACCCCCATAATTCCCAGGAAAACCAAAGGCCGGGGGGAGGAAAAACGGGAGCTAACGCACACCACACCAATCTGCAGCTCATCTCACGCAGCCGCTCCGCTGCAGCCCTGGCGTGTAACGCCGCCCCTTCCATCCACTGGGGAGGGAAATTCATCCAATCATAACATTATTTCCCCTCTTGACAACCGCCTCAAAAGCAGCAAGAGCAAGGGGGAACGAGGGGAAAAGTAAGGTACGCGCGCTTAATCGCTAGCAAGGAAAAGAGTTGTACATGTGAAAGAAAACAAAGAGGGTATGTGAAATGAACGACGGCGACGACCACAATAGATTTCCGTTTTGGGAATAGCGTAAAACAGTACTTTTGAAACAGAGCCGTAGTGAAAGGCGTTGTTCTTGAGATTGGCGATTTAGTATTCTGGCGATGGGTAACGGGCGCGGGCCTGTTTGTATTCTTTGGGATGTTTGCGGGAGGCTTTGGTTTTCATGGTTCTATTCAATGTCAGTTTCGTGATTTGACGCTCTTAAAGAATCCTAGATATGCTTGGAAATGGATTGCGACTGCAGTGGTCCAAAATTGGTCGTTGCGATGAGAATTGGGAAACCTACGAAACACGTTTCTGTGTCCACTCTAAATCTCTTTTCACTTCTTTTGCATCTGCGTAGCCCTCAGCTAACCTCGCTCTCGATCTTGCGAGACGTTGTTGAGCCAATTGCTGCAATTCAAGAAGTTCTCTATTCTTAGCATTCAGAAGTCCGGATCTGGAAGTTTGTCAATAAGAGCTCGGTAGTTAAAGGGGCGAAAAACGAGAAACTGACGTCTGTGCTTGCACGGCTAAAGTGCGATCGAGAGGGATAGGATCAAATGCGCTTGAAAATCGATCTTGCATGTACTCTTGCATATCGACGCCATTTGCTGAGGACGAATTGCTGTCATATTCACCGCTTGCGCTCCCTGCATAGCTGGAAGACGTTGCAGAGTAGGCGGAGTTGCCATAGGAAGGGGTCATGCCTGTACTTGTCGTAACTGACTCTGGTGCCTCTGGTGGCGATACGCTGTAGGTCTGAGTTTGAGGGACATAGTACTGCTGTTTGTATTGGTGGGGGACCGAGATGGGGAGGGCGGTGGTCTGGTAGTAGTTCGTTTGGTAGGCCATGATGATGAAAGGATGATGTAATGTGGAATGCACGAAAAGGTATTTTGGGGGCAAAGGGGTGTTATGAATATGCAAGTGATGTTGTGTGTGCTGATGCAATGTTAAGCAATGGGGAGAGGTCAATGTTATAGAGGAAGGTGAGGTAGGCTATTGTTTGTCTGTCAAACGAATTGAGATGATGGGGAAGGTTTGGTAGCTTGTGCAAACGGATGGGAAGGGAAGAAGAAAGAAACTCTACAACTCTGACCATCTTCCTCTCTTTTATACTCGTCTTGGAGCCCCCCGCTAAGGGAGTCTTCCAACCATCGAGGGGGATGGGCTTGACCCCGTCGTCCTCTCTGCCCGCGTCTGCGTATCTCTGACCCCGCTCGAGGAGCATGGAGATAGGCTGATGGGGCATTGCCTTCCTGCTAGCATGCCTCCTCAAGTCCTCGATCCGCGCTCCCGTCCTCTCACGTCCATCCCGAGCCCTCCTAGGCATGCAGTAGTATATTCGATGGGGTGATCCCTGGAGGTTCTGGCTGACGCCGACGGCGCGGATTGGCCTGGGCTAAAGTTTCTATTGCTCAGAGATAGCCGTCATGCTATATGAAGGGCCGAGGAGGGCGAGGATTGGTGGAGGGGAGAGAAAATTCTCGTCGAGAGGGCTTTCAAGGAAGGGGCCCTACGCCGTGGTGAGGCGATTTGATACGGAACAAACGAGCAAGCGCGGCGGGCTGGGGTCCGCCCTGGACGCAAAAGCAGCGCTGCAGCGGGATTGTAGGACATGCTGGTGGGTGGTGGAGAGGGAGGGAGGGCGAGCGGCACTGTGATGGGTGAATTGGGAGAGCAGGAGCGGTGGTCAGGCTGCAATGCAGATATAAGGGTTCTGGCGATGTATGTGTTGGCAGCTCGACGTTCAGGAAACCAGCCCTTGCCCCTCCACACAGAGTTGGGCCCTGGTCTGGCACGGGGGGGGGCGCTGGGGGCCATTGGTGCCGCGACGAAGAACGAAGCCGCAGCGACTGCTGGAGGTGCGGTCACAGGTTGCACGCGCGATGCGCGCCCGGCGGAGGGGCTGCGAACGGGCGAGTGCCTGGCAGGCGGAGAAGGGAGAAGAGACGCGGATGTACGTGACTGCGATCTCCTCGCGGTATGTTTGTGCTGGGCCGTCGCCCTCGATCCAGCATCCCCCGTTCGCTCGCCATCCCAGCCCCACGCAGGCCTCTGTCTGCCAGCGTCCGGCCTGCCCAGGAGAAAGCCTGCCTCCGCAGGCGGGCGAGGCAGGCAAGTCCCCGTTGCGCTGTGCGATTCCAACGGTGCGCAAGGACGCAGCCGAGGACCACTGGACCAGAGGACCGCAGGGCGAGAGGGGGCCAATAGGGCCCAGAGGGCGGGGTGGGAATACCGGAGAGCATCAGAGGCACCGCTGACAAGACAACATGGCCGTGCAGATGCGAGATGGCCATGATGAGCAGTTCGCGCGGTGCAAACGGCGGGAGGAGAGCGACGCTGTGACGGTGCTGGGCCAGGAAGCAAGGAAGGCCTCTCCTGTCCCTAGCACGCACGCCGTGGTGGGAGCGGTATGAGGGTCGGCATAGTGTGATTTCAGATGCCAGATGGCCATAGGGTGCCACTGTCCTCACTCCGAGATGGGGGAAACATTGGCGGGCGACGAGATCGATCGGGTCTGCCATCTGGGCCCCGAGTGGTGATCCCCACGTCCACCAGCGAGTTCTGCTTGTGGCGGGTAGATCCTGGGAGAGGCCATATCAGAGTGCTTATCCACTGGGCTGAACGAAGAACCGGCTCCCTCGCACACCGAGTAGGATACTGGAAGTCTGGTCGTCGGGATCTACTATCAAATCCAACCACGGAGCAACTTCATTGGAGTCGGAGGAGTCCTTCAGGAGCTACCGGGCAAACATCCTAGAAGAAAAACATCCAGCAATGCTGCTTCAAGTGAAACGCCGGCATATTTTCAACATCAGGCGCACTGTGCTGGCTCGAGACTGGATACAGACCGCTTTGGAGCGCAGTCTCAGTCGAGCACAACCTCCTAATGAGCCGGCTAATTTTCCTTCAGAGCGTCCAAGATTCTGCAGCAGCAAGGCTGGCGAGAACTCTCCCATTTGGTCAAGTTGCGGCATCGACGTTCGGAAGAAAGGTTGCTCGGATGAAACCAGCTGCACGACCAGCGAACACTCACATGTTTAGGGGGGCGAGATGCATCGGAACCATTAACTACTTGGATATCATCTAGTAAAAAGTACGCTATTTAATATGCCGAAAACTCATGATGCCTATTGTCTGAGAGGGGAATTATTCCATTCCTGTGATCGAGATCTATCCTATCCAAATATCTTTAAGAACCCCCACATCCCCAGCCCACTCAGGATGGGTATCGTCAAATTGTCATCCCATCCGAAAATATCAACGACCTCGCTGGCTGATGCGATGAAGCCAGTGAAGATGCTCATAACAGCTAGAGCTAGCTTTCCACCAATGCTTCCCTGGGTCTGACTAATTCCCAAATAGTCTCTGATGGATGCTGGGAGACTCAAGGTACCCGAAAACATAAAAGGAAACTTAACGTCATCAACAAATGGACCCGTACGTGGAGCAAGCCAGCCCCAGAACCCGATAGCAGTGACGACTCCGATCGCGAATGCCGCGAGAGAACCAGCAAGAGACTTTCCTCGTCTGATGCGAGGAGTGTAACGTCCATATGCTCGTCCAAAGGTACTCGCAGCTGTATCACACCAGCTGAGAAGAAGTACACCCATAACACCCACGTCCTTGGGAAAGAATCCGAGAACTAGCCAGGCACCCAACAGGTACCAGATGACACCGTTCCAGCCGGCATATTCGGTCTCCCGCATCAGTGCGCCAACCACGCGGACATATCTTCGATTAAGAGATGCGTATCTGTGACGAAGAAAATCGACTGTTGCGATGGGGACCAATGCTGCCATCAGCCAAGGTGTGATGGATGTGGTCTGGACACCGGAGACATAAAACCACAGAGTAAAGAATCCGATGGATACATGCAAGAGCTTCCGTGGAACCTCGTGTCGATGCACGAATGACCTCCATTGTCTATGGATAGGAATCAGGCCTAAAGGGCTAGGACTCCGACTGATATCTGCCCAACTCCATCCGAAAGTTGCTGGTTTAGTTGGTGTGAGATGGCCATTTGAATGGCCATTTGCGATTTTCCCATTTCCATTCAGGTATCCATTTCCATTTGAGATAGGCAACTTTATGAGTTCTTCTTGGAGTGGCGCTGGTTTCTCCTTCAATTTTGTCTTGGGCTTGGTGGGGTTAGACACCTTCCGAGCTTGGGCGGTTCTGCTCTTCGATCGCGCTCTTCTCAGATCTGGACTTTTGATCTCATCCTCTTCGTCAATTCCTTCATCAATCACCGCTTGCGATGCTATTTCCTTCTTCCTGGCTGATCGCGTGACTGGGCCGAAATATCCATCTTGCGACGATTCGCGAGCATCGGAGGGTGTTGGCGAGGGGGAAATGACCCTCGGAGTTCCCGGAACAGGATTTGGCATATATCGAGACATGCTGAACGGTGGCAGAGGGGGGATAGAGATGGTCCCCGCGAAGAGACGCTTTATGAGGGGCTCTGGTAATAGCCAGTGGTCAAGGCTGACGTAGAGGTTGTTGATGTTTCGTGAGAGTGCAGAGACAGAAGAGCAGAAGGATGGGAAGGGGAGAGGCTCCAGTGCAACGGCTGATGCAGAGCCAGACTGCGCTGCATTGCTGTGAGAGGGAGTTGGCGGTGGGTGCGCAGCTGGGATGGCTCGCAAGTTCTCGTGGGGTGGGTTGGGTGGTGGGAGAGGAGTCGAGTCTCGGTGCGATAAAGAAATAGACTGAAACTTTTATCTATGTTGGCAGCTGGGAAGTTGACTAAGCGTGGACGGCACTCCTGCGTCACATTGGATTGAGCACATGCAAAGGGGGAGGGCACAAGGTGGCTGTTCGGGCGAACCAGGCAGCGAGCCGTGATTCACGCGATGCAGTAAACTACTTGAATTCTGAATATACCGGCGCATTTGGCCCAGTATTCGCATTGTGACATGATCGCGATGCTTCAGTGACGACACAGGCTTGGGGACGTGTCCGACAACTGTGTCCAACTCGGCTAGCCGCGGCTTGGCACGCTAGGCGATAACGATAAGGCGAGGATTTCGAATTTTGTATTTTGTCTAGAAACCCTGACCTGCGACCTCACGACACCGCCAGCACTCGAGTAGCTGTGTAGTCATGGCGCCAGAGAAGGACAAGAAGAAGGACCCTCGAGCCTGGGATGCTTTGACCCCCTCCTTGGCGGAATGGATCCTGGATGCAATTGCGTCGATGGGCTTTGGTCGCATGACTCCCGTTCAAACTTCAACCATCCCCCTCTTCTTGGGCAATAAAGATGTCGTTGTCGAGGTAGGCGCTGTAATATTCTCTTTACGTTTCCACTGGCTTACAGCTATATATAGGCTGTCACAGGTAGCGGGAAAACATTGGCGTTTCTCATCCCAATCGTCCAGAGACTACTCCGACTGGGTGAGCCCATCAAGAAGCACCATATAGGCGCAATCATCGTATCGCCAACCCGAGAACTTGCAACCCAAATATACACGGTTCTCCTATCTCTTCTAGCGTTCCACGAGCCCTCGGTTCCATCCTTACAGCCGTCTGAAGACGGCGAGAACAAAAGGCCCATCTCGACTCTTACTGTACTCCCACAGCTTCTGTTAGGAGGCATGACAACGCCAGCACAAGACCTCAGCCAGTTCCTGAAAAATAGCCCTAACGTCATTATATCTACTCCAGGCCGGCTTTTGGAACTACTCTCTTCGCCACATGTCCATTGCCCAGTATCCTCTTTCGAGGTTCTCGTGCTTGATGAAGCAGACAGACTTTTGGATTTGGGTTTCAAGGATGATCTTCAAAAGATTCTTGGATATCTACCCAAGCAGAGGAGAACCGGCCTTTTCAGTGCCAGTGTGACAGAGGCCGTGGGAGAGATTGTTCGAATCGGACTGCGGAACCCCGTCAAGATTGCTGTAAAAGTTAAGAGCGCATTAGGAGAAGACAAACGGACACCAATCAGTCTGCAAATGTCATATTTGCTTACGCCGCCAAGCCACAAGTTGCCAACACTTCTCTTTCTTCTGTCTCAATTAGATCCTACACCTCAAAAGACCATTGTATATCTTTCTACTTGTGCCGCCGTAGACTATTTTCAGCACATCCTGGCTGCATTACTGCCAAAACAATTTGCCCTAATACCTTTACACGGAAAGCACCCCCCCAATGTACGACAGAAGAACTTCTCCAAACTTCTCACAACGGTAACACCGACCATCCTCCTCACGACAGATCTTGCTGCCCGTGGTCTCGATATTCCACAGGTTGATCTTGTCGTTCAAATCGATCCCCCCTCCGACCCTAAAGTATTTCTCCATCGTTGCGGACGGGCAGGACGAGCCGGTCGTAGAGGACTAAGCGTCATCTTCCTTCAACCCGGGCGGGAGGAGGATTACATCCCTTTCCTCTCCATTCGAAAAACTCCCATAGCACCACTTACCAAACCAGAAATATCAGTCACCTCAGACGAAGCCGAACGTATCACCGAAAAGATCCGCAAAGAAGTCCTCAGTGACCGGGCATTACATGATAAAGGCCAACGCGGCTTCGTAAGCTGGGTCCAAGCCTATTCCAAACACCAAGCCAGTTCCATCTTCCGAGTCGCAGATCTCGACTGGACCGAATTAGGAAACGCATGGGGCCTTCTCCGTCTCCCTAAAATGCCCGAAATCAAAAAATGGGGAGGTGATAAATCCCTCGGAGTCCAAATCTCCATGGAGGATTACGAATATAAAGATAAGACTCGTGAGAAGAATAGGAGAATAGCGATGGAAGAGGAGAAGGCAAAGGGACCCTATGTTCCTACTGAAGAACAGTTGAAGAAGAGGAAACTGAGAAGTGCGTGGAGTCAGAAGACTGAGCAAGCGGATGTTAAAGAGGGTAGGAGGGAGAGGAAGAGAAGGAAGAGGGAAGGGGAGAGGTTGGAGAAGATGACGGAGGAGGAGAAGCAGAAGGAGGCGGAGTTGCAGGATTTGTTAAAGAAGGTTAGAGAGAAGGTTAAGGAGGGAAAGGAGGAGGTTTTTGAGGGGTTTGATTAGCTGTAATTTGGTTGGAGATGTGGTGTCCTGATGTAAATCGTGGAAAGGGTGTCGTTGACTGACGATATTCAATTGGAAAAGCGAGAAGGATTTTCTTTCAGGTTCTCACCAAATCTAAGGGTGCCTCATAAAAAGGTCTTTATAAGTATTGCGAACAAGCCCAACCCAGGAGTTGAAAATCTACCTCTCCAAAGCTGGGTACGCCAAATCACTGCAAATGCACAAAATTTTGGTTGTGGTAGATTGTAGTTTTTGTTTAAGATGAACCTCAACTAGCTACAGTACAAGGCATGAGAAGCACCAAAGGCGAAACCGCTATTAAGCAAAGCTTCTATTGACGGCACAGGGCTTTCCCTCTACCACTGTAAAGAGTGAACAGCTACAGAGTATCTTTCCCTCATGAGTACCTTCAAATTAACCCTTGAGCAAAACAGCCACATGCAAATAGTCCACCTTTTTGTTATTTGTGATTTATTGAACATTTACCATTGCTCAGTGGTTGGCTTAGCAGTAGCATCACCCCACGATTCAGTAGCACCTGGTGCCGCACCCCAGTCCGCTGGAAATGTTAGTAAATTAGATCTTTCTTCAGCGAATGGCATGAGACACTTACCAGCACCTGTAGCGTCCCAATCACCACCGGCGGCAGTGGTTGGTGCAACTGCGGCCGCTCCAGTGAAAGCAGTTGCGGCTGTGTTAGTAACTTCCCAGTCTCCACCAGCTGCGAATCCAGAGTCAACAGCAGCAGCTCCGACCTCATCGGCACCCTTAGCCTCCTCAAGAGCCTCCTTTTGCTCCTCGGCCTCGGGATCACGGTAGAAGTACAAATCGACCATAACGTCCCACTCGGTCTCGCGGTTGGCAATGGAGCCACGAAGACGGAGAACCTCACGAGCTAACAACCACCAGACCAAACCAATAGCATGACGACCCTTGTTGTTGGTTGGGATAGCGACATCGACGAACTCGGTAGGAGAATCGGTATCGCAGAGAGCAATAACAGGGATGTTAACATACGAAGCCTCCTTGATAGCTTGGGCATCAGTGCGGGGATCGGTGACAATGATGAGGCGGGGTTCCTTGAAGGATCGAGTAATGTAGTTGGTGAAGTTACCGGGTGTGAAACGACCAGCAATAGCGACGGCACCGGTGTGAGCAGCGAACTTCAGGACAGCACGTTGACCGTAGGGACGGGCAGAGATAACGCAGATATCGGCTGGGTTGTCAACGGCTGCGATGATACGAGCAGCGAGGACAATCTTCTCCCTGCAAACAAATATTATTAGCACTTGTGCAGACGCATCCTAAGCTCTCGAAATTCCAGGTATCGCTCCTCCATATCACCACGTACCAGGTCTTGCCAATGTTGATAACATTGATTCCATCTGGGCGAGTCTTCCAGAGGTAAGGTTCCATGTGAACTTGTAAGTTCTTGGATCCTAGATGACATTGAGCTGAGAGGAGCATCTCAATATCTTGAGAAGTGGCATTGAAGATCGGAGGGAGATTTGAGGGAGCCATCTTGTTGATTTGACCTGCGTCTGGCTTCAAATCTTTGGAGATGGAGTTGGCGTGAGATATTTGGCGATTGTCGAAGGAGATCTTGAAGTCAAGAATTTTACATTTGTGGGTTCGGCTGTGCTATCGCGATTAGGGTTTGCGCCTGAGTCGCAAGGCAGCAGCTGCTCCGGGAGGGCTAGTCTCTAAACAGACTAGATGTTTCCCGTGACCTCAAATGTTCTTGATGGACCTCAAGATTGAGGGGCGTGAAGTAGCAGGATCAAGTATACCCAAGATGCCACCCCGAATACCTGTACCCAGACGCTTTGGCGTGGTCAATTGTGAGTATCACCACCGATTGATTAGATTGCCCCCTCATAACTAACCCAATTCCCAGTATGCCTCCGATCAGCCCAATCCACATCCCATGCCTTGTCTCCAACCTTCTCCATGGCAGGCGTAGCCACACTAGCACAGCGAAAGAAACATAAGGACCCATACGCATTAGCCCAAGCACAACAAAGGAAAGACGCAAACCTGTCTCGTCGAGCGATCCTCGCGAAAGAAAGGAAAGTTGCCGTGGGGGATCCAGTTCGTGGAGTATCAACACCCTATATTGAATCCTTCGATACAGTGGGAGCGTCAGTTCCCCCACTCATACCCAAGGCCGTCGAACCAAATGCCGAAGGAACGCAGATCACTGGACTAGATGATGTGCTTCTAAATCATTTTCTTACACCCAAGGATTTAGAAAACGCCATAGAGCACTCCCGAATCTTATCGGAACCCGTTGTTTCCAAAATCAGAGATCAAGTTGACCCTGCCATTGAAGAGGAGGCAAAGAGGAAACATGAGGAAGGACATGCTAGGGCTTCGGTGGCCCTCGCGAGGATTGTCAGCCTCGCAAATGCAAGTCAGAAGGACAAAACGCGAGCGAATATTGTCAGGTGCATAGCGAAGTTTGGGCGTCACAACACATCTAAGTATCTAGATCCTCCGCTGAAAGCCACTCAGCAGACGAAGTCATCACAAAGAGAAACGCCAAGAGCCGGCCCTGATACTGGAAGCTCGGAAGTTCAGATTGCAATTATGACAGCTAAGATCAGGGTTCTTGCTAATGAGCTTGAGACTAATGGTGGGAAGAATGATAAAATTAACAAGAGAAATTTGAGGGTAATGGTCCATAAGAGGCAGAAACTGTTGAAATATTTGCGAAGAAAAGACCACGGTGGGAGTCGCTGGAAGCACTTGGTTGAAAATTTGGGCTTGACGGACGGAACTTGGCAAGGCGAGATCAGCCTCTGATGTTATGTATACCAAAAAGCAGGTTTGTAATATAGAAGTACAGTGTGCACTGTATGAAGCATGTTGTAAAAAGCAATTCCCAGTCTTTTTGCGCCATCCTAGCCATAAAACTACAAACCATACAAGGAACACTTCCGACTTATCATAGCACCACGGTCTAGAACACACTGATATAATTCCCAATCCTTTCCTTCTGGTTTTGCGCTATGCACTCAGCAATCCAAGTAATATTACGAATCTCCTTCGATGACGTTAGCAAATGTGTTGAAGGATACTAAACATGAAGATATGTACCTGTTCCCTTAGCTTCACCCAAGCATAGACAATGGCATAAGTGAATTGTCTTGTGAAAGCGCTCTTCGATATCTCCATCTCCTTTTGATAAAACATATCCTCTAAGCTCTTGCCATCACCACCTATTCCACCACTCATATTTCCAGCCCCAGCGCCATTCTGGCCCAATCCCGTGGCTTCGAAGTATCCCTTGTAGTCACTAACACCATCGACAGCCAGCCGAACACCTTCGATGTCATCAGCCCTCGACAACATGTAAGAGCCTTCGGGGTAGAGTCGGCCAAAGCTTGGGTATAGTTTTTTCCGATCCGCTTTCGATAGTTCTGTGCCAAAAGAATTGAGGGTAATGTTGATAGCTCTGCGATCTGCTTCAAACTCTAATATCTCGGTCATGACCTCTGATGTTGGGGTGCCTGCCATCTCGGGATCCGTATTCACGAAGTTGTGGAAATCCTCCAGGTAGTTCTTGTAAAGGGTATTCCGCACGATCTCGATGTTCAGCTCATCCAGATCCTGGTGGCTCAAGCTACCTTTAAAGTACGGCGCCAAAGGTGTCTCGACCAAGACGCTGTTGTAGAGTTCCTCGATGTTGGTGGCCACGCAAAGCACTGGCATTGTCTCAAACCACCCCAGAGGATGGCATCTCTCTAATAGTTCTCTTGTATCTCGTTCGTGAAGAGTTCCCGTAATGAGCAGAGCAACGTTATCTATCATGTAGCCGTACGTCAGGTAGTCCATGAACTTTGCTAGAGATCCAACAGCATTTGCCCGTACATAGCGGAATTCAGATATCAATTTGTCGGTCGTCTTTGCAGCGAGGGTGGACGTGGAAGGATTAGGCGGAAGGGAAGCAAGGAAGTCGCCATATGCTGGGCCAAGCTGAAGTTTCAAGTCTGATGGGAGGTTAGCAAGCTGCCTGTCAATGGCAATTGTCAGCACTCGCCATCAATCGTTTCGCATTGTGTTAAGTTGCTATAATTTTGGCCCGTCAAGAGGCCATTGCGGTAGCCTCTGACAATCCCTTCGATGTAGCTGGAGTGATGTTAGCGACAGGTATCCGTGGAAGACCGCAACTACCCACCCATTGTTAACATTGAAGAAGAGACCCTCCATCTTGTAGGTTCGATAGGCTTTTTGCAGCACCGGTTTCCTGATGATTCTTCAACCTCAAACAGTTCCTCAAGGAGCTGAGGCAAGGTAACTCGCTGGGACCCCAGTCGGCCGCACTATCAGGTGACTGTATGCCCCTAAGACTCTAGCTACTCTGGGCATAGGCTTTCCGCCCAAGTTTTTTTTCTAACTCTCGAAATAATTTTGACCTGCGCGCAACGACGTCAAGCATTCCATTTTGCAACACCACGAAGAAGCGAAAATCTCTCACCATGGGGCTCTTCGTTCTAACAGAGACCAGTGCGGGTTTTGTCCTGTTCAAGGCCAAAGACAAAAAGATTCTGAAGCCAGACTCTGATGTTGTCGAGACCGCAGCGGGCATCAATGAACTGTAAGCTCAATTGGCATATTTCTTCAGTCACCGGCCAGTTTTGCAGACTGCTAATTATGTTCGGGATGTGCAGCCTGAAATTGAAGAAGTTCCAGAAGTTCGACAGCGCTGCAACAGCTCTCGAGGAGGTCGCAGCTTTGGTAGAAGGAAAAGTGTCGCCCATGCTTGCAACCCTTCTCGATTCGCTCAAAGACGAGAAGAAAGCTTCATTGGCAGTCGCTGATCCAAAGTTGGGCGTTGCCATAAACAAACTTCCCGGCCTCTCCCTCACACCAATCTCAGATGCGACCACCCATGATATCTATCGTGCCATCCGCGATCATCTTCCTGATCTCATCCCCGGCCTTGCACAAGAGAATCTTTCCACTATGGCCCTCGGTCTTTCACATTCTCTATCCCGTCACAAGCTCAAGTTCTCGCCTGATAAGGTTGATACCATGATTGTTCAAGCCATTGCTCTTTTAGATGATTTGGATAAGGAGTTAAATACATATGCTATGCGTGTAAAGGAATGGTACGGCTGGCATTTCCCAGAAATGGGAAAGATCGTAAACGACAATCTTGCCTACGCTCGCGTTATTATGAAGGTCGGAATGCGCACGAATTGTGCAAACAGCGACCTGTCCGAGATTCTCCCCGAGGAAATCGAAACTGCTATCAAGGCTGCTGCCGAAGTCAGCATGGGTACTGAGATCACTGAAGACGATTTGACTAATATTAAGCTCCTGGCTGACCAAGTCGTTGGCTTCACCGAATATCGACAGCAACTTTCGAGCTATCTGACCGCTCGTATGCTGGCAATTGCACCCAATTTGACCGAACTTGTGGGAGAACTTGTTGGAGCTCGTCTGATCGCTCACTCTGGGTCCCTGATGAATCTTGCAAAGAGTCCCGCAAGCACCATCCAAATTCTTGGTGCCGAGAAGGCACTCTTCCGTGCTCTAAAGACTAAGCACGATACACCTAAATATGGTCTCATCTATCACGCATCTCTAGTTGGCCAAGCTACGGGGAAGAACAAGGGAAAGATTGCCCGTATGGTAGCAGCCAGATCTGCCATCGGTATCCGTGTTGACGCCCTTTCTGATTGGAGTGCGCAAGGCGAAGGCAAGGGAGATGACGTTGATGAGGAAGAAAGATCTATTCTAGGTGTCACTTCAAGAGCTAAGATTGAAAGACAGCTTCGAGTACTTGAAGGAAAGCCTGTTCTTCCCCGTGGTGTCGCCGTCGGGCCAAATGGCAAGGCGGCAACAGGGCCCGGAAAGTGGGAACTCAAGGAGGCCAGGAAATACAATGCTGATGTTGATGGCCTGCTTGGTGATGATGCTGCTGAAACAGATCTTCCCGACAGAACATCCAAAAAGGAGAAGAAAGAGAAAGAGAAAAAAGGGAAAAAGGCCAAGGAAATCAAAAAGCCATTGATCCAAGTGGTTGACGAGGACTCTGATGATTCGGACGAGGAGATGGCCGGTGTTGCAACACCAAAATCCAAGGAGTCGAAGGCCAAGCCAGTTGCCGATGAAGAAGAAGAAAGTGACTCCGACTCTTCAGAAGAAGACGAAGAGAAGATAAAGGCTGCAAGGGCCGCCAAGAAGGCAGCGAAGAAGGCCAGAAAGGCTGAGAAAGAAGCAAAAAGAAAGGCGAAGGAAGAGGCGAAGAAAGCGGCTGAACCAATCGCGTCGACTGAAGTTGTCGACCCAGATGTCGCACTTGCTGAAGCCGCTGGCCTGAGTCTAAAGAAGTACAAGAAGAAGGTTGCGAAGGGGGAGATCAAGGTTGAAGCAGCAGCACCGGTCTCAAGCAAGAGAGAGAAGAAGTCAAAGAAGGTTGAAGAGCTCACTCCCGTTCCAGAAAGCAAGAAGCGGAAATCCGAAGAGGCTGTCGAGAAGTCAGAGAAAAAGAAGAAGAAGAAGTCTAAGGATTGATTGTCTGTCGGCTTTCATTTCTGTATCATAATGCTTCTCATGATTTTTCGGCGTGTTGGATGTCTAAATTTGGCGTAGGGTGGCTCTGCTAGGGTATAGAGCTTTTTCTGGCTCATAAATTGCGCCAATGGATAGTGCTGTATGCATAAAAGCGCGGGGATATGACATATACAAAAATTTCTCATCAACTGAATTTTTATTTAATACTCATACTCTATCTCTCCATACGGCCCTACCAAGTGACCTCCTTCATCGTTCATGATTTCCATTTCAGCCATTATGTTTCAACAGCTAGAAGTGAGCCAATTGTGTGACGTCTAAACACTAGTGTTCAGCCTTAGATGCTGGAAGATGAGGTGCTTACTTTTCGTACTCGGAATCAGAGTTCACAAATCATAATAAGCAATGCACCCACAAATTACCATTTAAATGTTTCTGCTGTAGCCTCAAAAAATCTATTTAATTCCCTATCTTATCCTTAACCATATAGCAAACCAAGAAGTATCTACTTAATACAGTGTAATAACTGATTAAAATAGATTAGAATAATAGAAGTATTATTAATCTAATCTGGATTAATTAATAATTAATTTTGGCATTTAAACAAGGCCGCTTATTATAACCGAGTATCTAAGGGGCAATTAAATTTATAAAATTATAATTTTTTAGCTCTAATTTTATAAAGTTATATTTTTTTAGTTTTAATATTATTTATTAAGAGATATTTTAATAATTATACTAAATCTAGATTAATTAAATCTATTAATCTAATCTTATTCTAATATAATCTAAACAAGGTTAATTAATCAATCTGATTAATCCTTAGTTACACTACCCAAAACTCAACCATCATTCATAATGACCAATCTGTTGTATTACCCTAAACTTTATCATCTCTCTCAACCACTGAAACTCGACTCCCTTTTTTCTTCATCCCCGCAGAGCCTGATCCGTCACGCTCAATGAAAGATGCCCAGCTCCCTTTTTTCTTCAATCGTATAGAGCCTGAAGCTCCACTACCTGCCTTCTCTCTCTCATCAACGGAAGTTCGACTCCCTCTCTTCTTTAATTCTCTTCGAGCAAGGTGAGAATCAGGCGTTAAAAACTTTTCATAAACCGGGCTTCCCCTCTCCCTCATTTCTTCTGTTGAAATAGCCATTGACTCAAAATTATCCCTTGAGCTGCGTTTCTTTAATTCGTGGTGGTCACAGTTATGATTCCGAAATCTATTCGTGAGCCATGTGAAATGAAGAAGTTGAGATTTTCCGGAGTGAGGACATCCATCAGGGCTATGAGGAAGGTCAGTCTTCGATCTTTATAAATCTATAAGGAGACAATCATAAAAAAAATTGTCAGCTTACATATCAAAAGTCTCATCAGGTTTTGATTCCAAGTTCTTCCCCCGTCCATTAATCTCCAACCATCTTGAATCACATTCCATACCCGAGTAATTCTCTACCAAAACATTTTCCAAATTCTGGAGTAAATTATTCGTGGACATTCTCCATCCAATGGTTGATATAAAATCTCCTGTTTCTTCCATCTCGGATAAGATATCTAGACATTCGAGGAGAAAGAATTTGGCTTTGTTGGTAGAGGAGAGAGTGGAGAGAACTTGAAAGGTTTCTATACGTGTATGGTTTGGGATATTTGGCGTTTCGAGGAGCCGAACACAGAGGGATCGACAGCGGTTGTAGTTTCGTTTTAACTCTGCGTCAATGATCTGTAATAAGATGAGGTTAGAAATTTTGGGATTTAGGAAGTAATAAGTGAGGAAGGATTTAGTTTAGAGGAAGGCGGTCTTGAATGCACTTACCTCTTGCTTCAGGGTTTTAACTTCGTACTTGTCGAAGAAAGAATCGGATTGGCGGTATTGTGACTCTCGATCTGTTGAGAAATTCTCATCAAAAGTGATAATTGATTCCAATTCCACCTTCTCATCTCTATTACTTCTTATTCTAAGGTTGAACAAATCATTATCTGGATTAAGATCTGGCTCTGGTGCCACGCCATGGCTTCGTTCGATATCAAGATCCAGAGACAAACGACGTTGCTTTGGGGGTTGTCGGGTTGGTTTCTTGGCATCGCTCTTGCCTCTGCTTAAACCAGGTCTGCTGGTAGGTGCCATGGTTGTTGATATCAAAAGTTTGGTTTGATGGTAAGGTGGAAAAAGTCTTCAAGGCTTTGATAAAGCAAGTGTGTGTTTGGCAATTCTATTTCTGGAAACAATTTTAAGGGTTCACTTTCTATCTTTGGGAGAGAGCGTGCAAGGTTTTGTGAAAGATGAATGGATAGCATACATCGGCTAGATATATGAGTTATACCATAGCACAGAGAAAAATTGATTATATCTTTTATTTTGAAATATAAAAATTGAATATGGTGAGAGCCTTTAAGATCGACTTCTAACGGGCTCTAAAGGAGGGCTTTCTCCTGATTTTTTCCATCTTGCGACATCTGTAAGGACCATTCCCCTTTGCTAGGAAATTAAAGCCAGATTACGTACACACTTAACGACAGTATTCGATTCGATCATAAGTCATCTGTGCTTGTTGTTAGTTAAAATTTTCTCGCGTTCCTCGCCATAAATGCCTACCGCGTAGTTGCCAGACTCCTCCAATTATTTCCCATGCTTGAGTTTCATGTGCCGTCTCCAATTATCCTTTCGCTTAAAGAATTGACCATCACTGTTGGACTTGAAATACCTGCATCCGGGAACATTACAATGGTACTTATGTGAGGTATCGTGTCTATCGTTGATGTGCCGGCTGAGATCTTTGGTTGTGCCGAAGCCTCTCTCACACTTGTTGCATTTCTCCGGCAGGGTATGATATCTTTTGTGTTGGCTGTTGAGATATTAGATTATGGATAATTAACGACTAAGGAAAGACGAACTTATACTCATAAGGTTTAGAGAATGTCCGATTACAGCCCGATACTTCGCAACTTATTGGTTCAGGTTGTGTGATGGTATCCGATGGCAAGCTTTCTTCAACAGAATCAGATATTCTGGAGAGACAAGTCGCTGGATCTATAATAGGGAGAGGCACTGGGAAATGACTCTGATTTAGCTTACACATATTCGAAGGAGAAGAGTTTTTTTCTTACGTTTGGTTTCCCCAGTGCTGATAACGCCTGATGGAGATAAAAGTATGTCAGGGAGAGAACTTTGTCGAAACCCCAAATTCAGACTCTCGATATTGGTCGCTTCTGTGGCGATATCTGTCGCTATTCGCCGCTGCTGGTGGATAAGGTTCTCTCTCTCAAGTGGTGTGGGCTCCCATATGTCATGAGGGTTGACGCCCAGAAACAAATCGGTCACTTCTGCGGGGATATTTGTTGTTATTTGCTGATGCCCGTGCCAAAGTAGTAGTGTGGGTTTTCTTATGTTATGAGGTTTGGCGCCCAGAGACAAATCGGTCACTTCTGCGGCGATATATCTCACACTTGTGTACTTTCCACAAAGTGGTGTTAAGTTAGGTAACTCCGGAGGTCCGCCAGTAGAGAAAACTATCTCCTCCACTCTAGGGCGGAGAGTAGAATTTCGCTTTGCTCTAGCTAGGCTATGACTTAGCCCCTAATTGTCAATTTTGGCGACCTGTTACTTACTAAGGAATCGTCTCCGCCATAAAAAAAATGAAAAGGTATATGGTGCATAGACATAACACGCCAGCAACTGATCCCACACATATCAAACTAACTTTTGCTGTTTGGTTAAGATGACCTCGAGTCATTTTGATTGACGTTGGTGCCATTTTGATAAAGAGAGAGGGAGGCAATATAGTGAGAAGTATGTCAAGAAAGGCACACAAGGCTGCAAAGAACTTGGTTGAGCAGGACTGAACCCGTTGTGCCCGAGGTAAGCTTGCTTAAGACAGCAGAGAACCAATTTGTAGAGCGAGGGCGGACCGTACAAATTTAACAAAGCCAATATAAAAAGAATCAAGGTCATATAGTTGCTCAAATTCCAAGAATCTTGTAGGGCTGGGTCAGAGGCCTCAATTATTTAAGCGAGGCAGTAGGAGTTGGAGTTAGGACCTCCAATCATCATTCCAATTGTTCATGTAGCTTTACGTTATTTGTTGTAAGCTGTTTCTGCCTGGAAGTTATGCTAACAGCACAACAGGAGCTACATTCTATATTCTTTAGATTCAAATGGAACACAAACAGTGAGTACACGCAAGCATGTGCCGTTGACTATAGACGATCGCCCTCTCTCTAGAAATGGAAGTGGCCTTACCAGCAAGCTATAAACGAAGACTATCAAAGAAAGTTTTTTCTAAAGAGCAGGGAATAGTCATATTAGCTTAGCTAAAACCTCTAAATTCATACTTAAAGATGCGAGTAGATCGAACTTGCGCTTTAGACTATATATCTTTGCAAGGGATTCTAATTACAATTTAATAAGTTATGAGCGTTAAAATTAAGATAATGTTTTTTGGGTAGCTTTTTATTTTTGAGAGGGAGAGCGAGCTGGTCTCGAATTTCGAACCTGAATCCAAATGTCTGAATCCACCTATCAACTCCCTGACAGTCCGAGAAAGAAAAAAAAAGAAAACATGATCGAATCATTCTTCGAGTCCAACCCCACCCTCCATAACCTCTACCATTCTGATTGGAGCAGAGCCTCAACAATTTATTGCCCATAAGGTTTAAATCTAGATTGCTCAGTCTGTAAAACTTTCACATAATTTATGAAGAATAATATAGCCAAAACTGACAGGAGATACAGACGACAACATAGCATTTCTCTTTTCCCAGTCACCAAAACAGTGGTAGATGTCGGCCAATTAGTTTACGTTGCTAGTGATGGTGGTCTTCACAATACCATTCATTATTCTGGTGATACCCTCAAGAATGAGCTCACCACATCATTCAATTACACAGCTCAACCTACGTCAGAGCCTGGCAAGAAATTGTTATTTGAGGATGGTGGTTGAATTCCCTGTCTTACTAGAGGAGAGATTATCAGTGGAACTTACGTCGCTACTACTGAGAGTTGGCGACTAGATGAAAGGGTAAATTCATGGGCTATGAGGAATAGATCGCTTATGAGTATTCAGGATTTTCCAAGATTAGGTTAGAGTCGATTAAAATCTAATTACATAGCGAAAATCCTAGTATTTCATTTTGAAGACTGTCCTTGAAGCATAGCTGTTGGGTTTGGAGGAATAAGGTCGTATATATATTTACTCTTGTCACAAAAATGCGACGCCGCCACTTTTGCGGTGCTATTAGGGATTAAGTACCCTGAAACTTTTAATCACGTGTAACACGCGGTTTCTGGTTGTAACTCTCCTTAACATCACAAACAAGTAGATATCCCAAATGTGAAACATTTTCGATTTAAGTTTATTTGAGTGTATCAGGCTCCTGTGGGGATATTAAAAGGGTGGATAATTGAGATGTGTTTCCTACTTTCTAGTGAGATACATAAAAGACTTCAATTACAGTTCTCTTTATCTTCCCTTTCTTACCTTCCTCAAGCTCTTTTAGAACTGCTATATAATTTACATATCACATAGCTTGACAGCCACCTCCACTCAACCCTCCACCTTCCCCCTTTGTACTCAAAGCACTAGTCCTACAAATATCTTCAAATACTTCTCTTACCAGTTCTCCGGACACGGCAGAACACTCCAAATACCTATCACAACGCATTTCCTGAGCTATACGATAGGCTTCTTGAGGATATATAATACCATTTGGATCTGTCTCTGAGCGTAGGTCACGTTTGAGTCCCAGGAGGAGGATCGGAATTTCTCGAGTGGCCGTGAAGTGTTCTTGTGTTTGCTTGATCCACTGAGAGGCGTTAGAGAGAAAGAACAATGTACAGTGATGCTTTATTATAAAGGAAAACTACAGCTGGTAGAATGGGAGAAACTTGGAAGAGGAGGGTAAAAAGGGAGGCTGAAGAATGAGAAGCAAAAGGGTGGATTTACTAGTCTTTGAACATTAATAAGCGAGAGACGACATGAGATGTCATAGCAAAGTACTATGACATCTGGTGCAAGCAAAGACCAGTGCTCAGGGCTAGCAGTATCAAAGAATTCAAAGCGGTAGGGACGGCTGAAATAACTAATGTCGAATATAAAAGGCTGGTCGATGTCTCTCAAGGTGGCGATCGCTTTATTCGAGGCTGGACCTGAACCTTGGCTTAGTTTCCTGCTTTCGTTTTAGATCTTATTCTTGTATAAGCTGCCTGTCTCTGTGAAATCTCAGACTCGATTTGAAGGAGACTGCAGAATGATCTCATTCTTTTCAAGGGGAATTGACGTGGGGTGGGGTATAATAGAGAACGAGATGTAAACCTACGACAAGAAAGTTGACTTCCCACACTCCGAATCACCCAGTAACAATATCTTGACTTCAGGGGGATCCTCCATCATAAAAATAGATTCCCAACTTCACATTTTGCTCTCAGAATGAAGAAATCAAAAGCCTCATGATCTCCAAAAAGCAAGTCCATCCCGCTCTTATCTCATTATCACGTGGAGATAACAAATATCTTCCTAAAATGTCTTCTCACCCCCTCGGCCATGACTCCTTCCCCCCAATGATTCATATGTTATGAAGATCTTGACACCTCAAAGTGTCAGACGGCTGGAACCGATTCTATTTTGGACAAATACAGAATTGCAGATGTCAAGGAGCAGACGTTGGACAAAGCATACTTCTGCAAAGAAGGAAGCTCGAGCTGCGACTACCAAAGCGAAAATGGAAGCTGCAATGGAGACAGCCGATTATACTTCTTGGAGTCAGGAGAAGTTGATTGAGAGGGTAACTCAACTGGAGGCCGAATTGGAGAATAAGAATTTGAGGTTTGTGAATTTCAATCTAGCTTCAAGAGTATTTATTAATTATTCTTTGTAGTTCTATCACCCCTCCAACACCAGTGAGCACGAAATGGAAGAATACTAGAAACGAACGCCCTTTCGACCCTTCAAAATACAATACGAGGCTTGTAGCTTTTAAGTTGGCATATTTAGGTAAACGTTACAATGGATTCGAACATGCAGTTGGGACCAAGACTCCGCTACCAACAATTGAGGAAGAATTATGGAAAGCTTTCAATAGAGCAAGATTGGTCTTTCCAAAAGAGGGGACGAATCCAATGGACCCAGGGGCCGTCAATTGGGAAGGTTGCGAATATAGTAAATGTGGGAGGACGGACAAGGGGGTTAGTGCTTTTGGACAAGTTATTGGAATAAGAGTGAGAAGTAACCGACCACTTGGAAAGAGGAAAGTGGTTGAAGCACATGAGAAAGCAAAAGTTGGAGACGAAGCCGAAGAAATTAGATATCCAAAAATCACGAAAGAAGAAGTACCCCCCGAAGATCTATTTAATACTCGTCCACGAGCAAACTCTATCGAGATTGCCTCTCCTGCGCTCGCCCCAAGCCGAAAACGTCACCATTCCACTACACCCTCACAAGAAATAATCGAAGACGACGTCGATCTCGAAGAATCCCTAAATTTCGACCCCATAAAAGACGAACTTCCCTACATCTCCCTCCTAAACCGTCTGCTCCCACCCGACATCAAAATCCTCGCCTGGTGCCCAGCTCCACCCCTCGACTTCTCCGCCCGCTTCTCTTGTCGAGAAAGACAATATCGATATTTCTTCACCCAACCCGCCTTCGTCCCCTTACCACACAATCTCGAATTCCCAACCCAAAACTCCTCTAAAAACACTTCAAAAATGAAAGATGGCTGGCTAAACATCGAAGCGATGCGCGAAGCCGCCAAATCCTTCGAAGGAATCCACGACTTTCGTAATTTCTGTAAAATCGACCCCGGAAAACAAATCTCCAATTTCGATCGTCGAATATTCTATTCCGATATAGAAGAATTAGATGAAACCACCTTGGCATTATCATTTCTCAACAATCCAGATTTTACGCCTGAAGGAACGACATCTATAAAAAAAGATAGTCCAAAAGTTTACACATTTACGTTACATGGATCGGCATTTTTATGGCATCAAGTACGTTGTATGGTAGCTATTTTACTTCTCGTCGGACAAGGATTGGAAAAACCAAGTATTGTCAAAGAATTACTTGATACGAAGAAGAATCCTCGGAGACCAACTTATGAAATGGCAAATGATGCACCACTTGTTCTTTGGAATTGTGTGTTTCCCAAAGAAGATGATCCAGAGAGGAAAGATGTTTTGGAATGGATATATGCTGGTGATACAGAAGGATTGGGTGATGCGAAATTTGGGACTATGGGGTTGGTAGATGAGTTGTGGAAGGTTTGGAGGGAGAAGAAAATTGATGAGATGCTGGCTGGGAGTTTAATTTCTATTGTTGCTAATCAGGGGAGAGCACCGAGGGAGTTAAGTGTGGTTAAGGGGAAAGCTAATAAAAGCCAGAAGGTTTTTGATGGGGGGAATGTGCCTAGGCTACAAGGACAGTATACGGAGGTTATGAAGAAACCGTTGATGGATAGTGCGGAGGTAAGTAATGAGAGATATGCCGTTCGGAAAGGGTTTGTGGATTCGGCGGATTTGAAATTGAGGGGGTATAAGAGGACGAACAAACTTCCTGGTGATCCTGAGGCGGAGGAGGAATTATAAGATGGTAGTGAATAAAAGGGCTGTTGGTAATAGAGCAGACGCAGGATATGCCTGTCATTTTTTGTTCAACACTTGATATATAAATCTAATATGCCACTAAATACATATATACAAAGGTTAAGCTACACTAAGATTGCTTCTAACCTAGCGCCTATACCGAGACCTCATTCTTAGTAGGGCTCACACCAAAGATCCTTTCGCAGAGTCACTATGCATTATAGCAACGTTACTTCATTTTAGATTGGGGTTCGTAGCAGTGCATCCGCTTGGTCTCCTGCATAGTCGAATGCTATTTTGGAAGCCCATTCTCACGGTATGCCCTTTACGGTTCCATCCAAAAAGTGGACACCATCGCCGAGCAACCTATCTGTGTTGGTTCAATACCCATAATTCCTCGATGCATCACTCCTTCGTAACTGCGCGGTCCATCTCATTGATATATATTCCACCCCCCGTGTTTTATTTGCTATTCTAACGAATCGCTCTCAAGATTCACCACCACTCTTTTTCCTCTCTCTCCTTCCCCCCTCCTTACATCTATCCCCCGGCTCCCAAAGCACCCCTCTACACCCCCTCCAAACCGTCTCCACAATCTTCCTCGACGGCAACAACCTCGGAAAAACAACCACCACACTCTCCTCCCCTTGCACAACAACAATCAAATAATACCTAACCTCCCATCCCTTAAACGCTTCATTAACTAATATATCCTGTATTTTTTCAGTAGGTATGAATCTTGTCGTGGCAGTGGAAAGATAGGTTGAAGATGAAGTTGAGGTTTGGATTCCTAGACCGCGGAGAATGAGAAGGGATTCGGCAGTGTGGAGACGGAGAGTTAAGAGATGGAGGATTATGAGGGAGATGGGGAGTAGGAGGCCGAAGTGGATGTTTTGGGCGAGGAGGGTGCTGAGGGTGAAGGCCCGAGATGCTTGAAGGTTCGCAAGGAGGGTGTAGAAGTGGGGGATTGGTAGGAATCCCGAAGATTGGGGGATTGGGATTTCCGAAGTTTGGTTGGTTGGTGATGGTGCATTGGTTGAGAGGAGGTATTTGGAGTAGAGGATTAGGAGGACTGAGAGTCCGATTGTAATGCGAATTAGGAAGTTGACGAGGATTAGGAGCCGGAGTGGAAGGGTGAGTGGTGGGGACGTGGAAACGATGTATTCGACTGTTGTGGGTGAGGGACGTCGAGTCCGTAGATGGGGAGCAACTGTTAGCATTTCTGCTGGGCTGGGAGTTGGTGTTACCTCATTGGGGCGTGCTCTAGAGGGTTGGAGAGAGGTGAGGTTGGGGACTGGTGGGAGGTGTATATATTGGCAGGGGTCGCTTTATCGATAAGAAAATGCTACGAGGCTGATGAAAACATTGAGTTCTGCACAAATAGATGTCGAGGAGAGGGATATAATGGAACCGTCATAATTCAAAGTCAAGAGCAAGGTTTTGTGCAAAGTTTCAAGAAGTCTGCTTTTATTGCGTCTTGCGTGTGTGGTATTAGGCTGCAAACGACTCTTAATTCTGACGTCCTGCTTCCCTTTTGAAGTGGAAACTTATTCCGTTGACAGCTCCCATCAAAGTTGCAGCAAGTCTCTTCCGAATTCACCCAGACTATCTTGCCGTAAGGTCTTATGAGCTGAGGTACCCGACCCGCCAAACGCCTAACCTCCTGACTGCATTAAGTTTATCCAAGACCTCCCTCAGATCATGTTGGGAGTGAATCGGAAGCGTAACTTCTAAGCTGTAGACTCTAGCTGCAGAAATGCGCATGCAACTACTTCTCCCATTCCTATAATTTTATCCCCCAACTCCGTAGAATATCCCATAGACCGTCCTCATGGAATCACTTCACTCACCAGTATCAATCTCCAAATCAATCTGCACCCCATTACTAACCCCATAATCCTCCAGCGTCAACTGATCCTTAAACGGCCTCTCTCCCTGCCTCTTCAATAAAATCTCGTGAGGTTGTCTCCCAATCCTCGCGGCAACCTGCGCCTTGAAAAGCTTCACCGGATCACTAGCCAAACAAGGAATCGCAGCCTTCGTTCCCAATCGATCATTAACATGCACAATGATCATAGGTTCTGAGGCAGCCGCAGAAGCAGTTTCCACCGCCGCAGCACGCGCAGGAAGTTTATCATCCTTCTTCTCATCCTTCACATCCCCCCCCTTCTCCTCTTTCTTGTCATCCCTCCTATCATCCATCCTAGGTAATCGTTCGCAAGACCTTCTCCTTGGCCTATCTCTATCCCTATCATTTCTCCTTCCTCTCGGCGAGCGCGATCGATTTCTTGTGCGGAAATTGAAGCCTTTAGTTTTTCGGGGTCTGTTGTCTCTGTCGTCCCTTCTAGCAGGAGAACGGTTGCGGGATGGGTGATCTCTGTCTCTGTCGTTTCTTGGTGAGCGTGAACGGTCTCTATCTCCTCGTTCCCTCTCTCGATACCGGGCGGGGACGTGGTCTGCCATTTTTGGCTGTGATACCTTTGGTTGAGGCGCTGGAGAATTCGAGGTTGAGAGGGATTCGAATCGAGCATTTAGATGTTGCCTACATTACCTAGCGCGATTGATGGTAATCACGTGGAGACGCATCTTTTTATCACGTGACATGCTACTATGTTGATGATTTTGGGAGGAAGCATCGGATTTCAGTTGAGTAAAAGCCTGATACTAGCTATTTAAGAATAGAATTACTTGTATGGATTGAAATCGTTGAATAATTCGTAAAGGATAGGTAGTAATTGAAATGAATCGACGAGTAGTAACTGGTGGGCCTTGGATTGCTCAGAAAATGAAAGCACACCTAGCGTAACAAAGGTAAATCTTAGCTGAATCGCGCATGGGACTGACTGAATTAGCGTTTGGCTGAAAGATCAATTATCCTTACGCCGTTATATCTCGTTTTCTATAACTTATTTCCCTTTCCCCGGCACTATAACATTTATATTTTCATATACTTCCTAGGCTGCTATTCTTCAGGTAATATGAAAATTGGCAAGGCTCGTCTGAGCTAATGTAAACAATAAACAAATATAGATTTACCCTTTTATAAATTTAGAAGTAACGCAAGTGGTAGCTTTCTGAGTTTAACATTGACCCGTTCATTTTCTAATTTTCTCTGCACTACATCTCTCTCTTATCTTGGAAGCGAAAAAGAGATATAATACACAAGGTACCAATAAATTCTATCTAATCAGAGAAATATGATCTTCCAACACCAAATTTTCTCAAACCACACTCCAAGCTCCTCGACAATCCAATACACCCCAAAAGAAAGAGGAAAGTAAACCTCTCTCTAACAACCTAAACCTATAATTATGACACTATATAAAAACCTCTTGTCCTAACTAAGTTGCTAAAAACATCTAACAAACCAACATCCAATCGTCGTCTCTGAACTTTAGCCTAAGAGCCAACCTTCTTAGCCCACTCCCCACATCCCCATGGGGAATGCTGTACAGCTAGTTCATCCAGACCAGGACCAGGCCTTCATGACATGCCATAGCAGAGTACGTGTACTCAGAATCCGCTTTGTCTTCGGGCCGCGGGCTGATACTTTGGTCCAATTGCCTGTATCCATTAATTATGTTCTTATCCTATTTTCTGCCATCTCTGCAGCTCATCCCTCATCGCATGGAGCAAAAGGATGGCAAATGGGAAACCTGCCCTTCGTCATCGGCTGGTAGCTTATGAGAGTCGGATGTGGGAACATGTGATGAGGAACGCCGATGGGATTTGCGACATGAACTCTTGGCATGGAGCAGGAAGAGGGGCAGCGACAGCCACCGCTCAACTTCCGCCATCGGAAAGAAAATTTCATCTTTTGTGGCTGAGAGCAAAAAAGTAAACTGGCATGTGAAGCGATCAGTCATGGACTGTATATGCACTCAATAATCTTAAAAACTACTGTTATCTACACCAAATCGCTTTTCCTATTTCTCTTTAATCTTCTCTAAATGAGTCAACCTAACAAAATATGCAACTCTCCAAAGGCGCCTTATATCCAGCACTTGGGAAAGCGTTCTGTGGAAGTCAAAAAGTGTTGACTTGTCTATGTACTCCCGATGATCATAGAAGTCAGTGTAGTAGTCCGCGAAAGCGGCTGATGGGTATAGCAATTATCTGGCGAACGGTCGCAAGATGCGAAGCTCCACAACCCGGATGGCCAAGTCCCATTGATTTCTCTTGAACGCCAGAAAAGAATGCGCAATAGCTCACTCGCCATCCGTAACAAACGAAACAATCCATTGTACACGCCTACTGCAAAAAGAGTTGGCTGATAGATTCGCCGTGGTGGACTCGTCGGATCGCTTCTCCAAAGATACCAGAGGCATCCAGAACTTCCAATTTGGGGCACAGGCGGCAGTGTTCCTCTTGCGGCACACTGTTGGTCACGATAACCTTGTCCAAAGCCGAGGCATTAATTCGAGAGATGGCATCACCGCTAAATACTCCGTGGGTGAGTAAAGCGTAAACCTTTGTGGCGCCTTCTTTTTTCAAGAGCTTTGCGGCCCTGGTAATCGTATTCGAAGTGTCGGCCAAATCATCGACGAGAATTGTCACCCTGTCGGCAACGTTTCCTACAAGCATCATGGTGGCATTTTGTCGATCTGTGATACGGGTAGGACGACGTTCCTGCAGGGAGATGAGTTTGCGCAAGTTTAGGGTATGGGGATTTATTACCTTGTGAATTAGAGCAAAGTCCATGTTAAGATCATCAGCAATTGCTGTTGCCCTCTTTGCACCTCCAGCATCGGGACTGACGATGACTGCATCTTTAGACCCAGGGATCTTTTGGCGGATGTAATTCTTCAAAAGGCCCTTTGCGTAGAGATTGTCCACCGGAATGTCAAAAAAACCTTGATATTGAGGATCGTGGAGGTCCATTGTGATGATATGGTCGGCCCCAGCACAAGTCAAAAGGTCTGCCACAAGCGTTCCAGCCTGGGCAACCCACTGCTTGTAACCTGGTTTGGCCTGGAACATCGTTTTGGCTTCCTTGACCATTGTTGGGTTCTCATAATCATGTGTTGTGAAAGGTGGGGGAGTTTGGGAGCTGATAGATTCGCCTCGGCCTCGACCGTTAAGCATCGAAGTCTGCGAGTCAGTGGTGTCTGATCTCCTGGGTGGTGTGATACCATTCGTATAGCCAGCTCCGTTCTGCTGTTCCAACGAGGTTTTTGCCAGCTTTTTGTGCAAGCCATCCAAATGGCCGTTACTATTACCATTTGTGAGGCTCTGACTCTGCGGCAGGCCAGGACCAGGAGTGGCAGGTCTACTTTCAAAGGTAAAATCGCTCCTGTTCACGTCGGTTGGGGGTTTCGACAGGGGTGCTCCGATCTTATTATAGGGAAGATCTGGCTGTCGAGAATAGGGGAAGAGTGGTAAGACGGCTGTGACCCTTTTCGCGGATCCGGTCTTGCAAGCCGAGATCATAATACAGAGATCAACGAAATGATCGTTGACCTTACCGCCGCCCGACTGGATGATATAGACATCTTTGCCGCGGACAGAATCCTGAATCTCCAAGCGACTTTCGCCGACAGAGAATTTGCTAAGAATCCGGCTGCAAGGCGGCACTCCGAGAAGACCGCTGATCTTCTCGACGAGTTCTGGGTGAGAATTACCCCCCAAGAGGACAATGTTGCGAACCATGGTGAAAGATTAGAAGTGTTTAGCGTGTTGTTGGAGGTAATTGAGGCCGGAATGAGGTTGGAGAACGAGTCTGGGGATGGATGCGGGATTTGAAGAAATGCGGGTAAAACGGCCGGGGCAGAGAGCTTGGTGAATGTCGCTATATAGGAGGAATTGGAGGAGGCGGCGAGGGAAAAAGGGAACTTAGGGAGGCTAAGAGCAGTGGAAAAGAGCGCGGCGGTCTGACGGTTCGTAGCCCATCTGAAGAAAGAGAAATGATGTAAAATATAGTCGCGTGGAGCTGGAAACCAAAATCGGGTTCCATGAAAGAAAAAAGCCCACTGCGGCCGCTGCGAGGCTAGGTCAGATTCGGCCTAGCGATCACGATTTCCCCGATGGCGGGGCAGGCGGTGAAGACGGGCAGAATCGAGTAAATCATTGTTTTATCATCAGAGGCATTGTATTCATACGGGCCAGATTCACGGGCGGGAACTAACCACAGCCCACGGCCAACCAGGTCCGCACTCGACTATCCTCGGCACCTCCGTCCTCTCCGGCAATCTTTATCCCAGGCTACTGCCAAAATGAAGATCCTCGAAGCACAATCCGCAGTCCTCACGAACTTTGAAGTCTACACCCATCTAACTGAACAGCGTAAGAGATACTTCGGGCGGAAGGGCAGGCGGCCTGGGAATCTGGAGACTGTGGTCAAAGAGGTGCGTTCATGACCTCTTGTCGATCATTGGCATCTTGCTGACGATCACCCCGCCAGCTCCTTGCGTACTTCAAGGAAGCTCCCTCCCCTCTCGCATCAAAACCATTTCCCTACGACGAAAACACCATAAGAAATCTCCTCGAAAGGTTACGGCCATACGATCTCACAAAGGCAGAATTCCTTATGATCATGAACCTGAGGCCGACAAAGCCGGAGAACCTGAATACCATCGTACAACAACTGGAAGAGCGTTTTCCTGGAGACGAACTACAAAATGAAATTGTACAAATTATTGCCGAAGTACTTGGAAAAGCAGACGGAGAAGCGGAACGACAAGCTATGACGGATAATGCAACCGCAGCAAGAGAAAAACAGACAGAGGACGAGGGAAGAGAGAATATGGAAGTGGATGGATGATGTCTTTCTAAGAGTAGTCAGCGGATGTGACAAACAAGAATATACATGGTTGGCGTTTGGCCTGTGAGCATTTTCCTGAGTTGACAGATGTCATAAAAATATATACCCAATTTTGTAATCTGCCGGGGGCACCTGTCGTGGCACCAGTATCGCCAATCAATTGGCCTAACCTTGCACTTTCACCCTGTGACAGATTCTCATCAATATCACCTTCAACTCTCATACCAGATAGTTGCCATTTATTTTGGCCATTTTCAGGCGCTCTATTTTCTATAAATGCATCAACTTACCATATTCCCGAAGACCACCTTCGAGAAGAAAACCCATCAAAGCACCAAATATGTTTCCCTAGACCCGACCACTAGCATTTACTCTTTCTACCAGGGGAAGGTGTAGCATCTTGTTAAAATAATAACGACAAGACCACCGCTTTCAAAAAAGCTCCGATTCACCCTTCTCTTTTCAATATTTGATAATATAACAATAAAAGACAACAATAAATTAAGTAGATCAAACGATAAGACTTCCACCAGGAGCTTTCGAAATATGCCACCTCTTGCCCAAGAAACTGCACGACTAAAACTTTCTACACATAAAGAAGTAAAGTCTTGACAATGAGAAAGCCATGCTCATCGGCAGTGAGCTACTATAACAGTGAAGAGTTTAAATTTTTAGGCTATAGTTAGCCAGATTCATACGATTTTCTTGCGTGCTTTATAGTAAATACTGCTTCACTCACTCTATTATTGCGAGATAATATATCAATCTTATCTGAATATTATATATTCGGATTTGTGAATCCTAGTAAACCTTTTCCAAATGCTATTTAATGACAGTTCTCTTTAGTTTGAAACTAGAAGTAAAGAGTTCAAATCCAGACGTCGAGAATTTTTATGTTTACCTTCTAAAGTACCACCTATCCTCACTTTATCCTGTCGAAGCAGTTAATCGACGTTTATGTTAATTAAATAAATAAATATCCTATGTGAATTAGAGTCAAGAAGAACTCGCTGGAATTGGTAATAAGAATATAACTAATAGCGAGAACATGCTTTGAGCTGAACCAAGAAACTTTTAGCATCTGAAATGATTTTTACTCTAAATCCTTAACTTTTGAGGTTAATTTAGGGGGTTGGGAATTACTTATCAGGGTTTAGGAAACGATCCTTAGTAGTATCGCTTCTTTAGTTTACGAAGGACCTTACTATACGTTTCGTTCTCGAACGTTCTTGCTGTATTTATATAGTTAGAATTAATATCCTTAATACCCCTAGAAATTAGAAGTGATATCTAAGTTCGACTTTAATGTAAATACTAGTCTTTACCTTTTAGCTAAACCTAAATTTAAAGAGAGCCTTTACTCGAGAATTAAGCCCAATTATATAGTTAAAGTAAAATAGTAAAGTTCAAGGGACAGTATTATACATTGCTGTAAATATAACTTAGGTAATAACGATATATTATATAGTAGCTCGAGTCTAGTGCTTCTACGGCGCAATGAAATTTTATAAATGTCTCTCTCTATCGCAGAAATATTCTTTAAAAGTCCTTATTCAGTGTTCATATTAGAATTTCAATTAGCAACAGGAATCCGTTTAATAACAAAAGTTCACCTAAGGCGAAAATTTATTGATGGAGTTAGGATAGGAGGGAAAGGGGAGATAAATAATTTAAAAATGTCGATAAGAATACAAAGGGTATATCAAGATACAAATTAGCACTGTTGAAGTCACTGCATTCTTCCAAATGATATTTATTTTTGCCGCTAAGCAATCCAGGCTTAGAATTTAAATTTATATTGAAGACCGAGATCTACGTATATGTGCAGTTTCTCTTTGTGTCTAGCAAATACTCAAAAAGGAAAGTTATAGATTCTTGATAGTGTAGTAAAGAGATAGGTTTTATTTCTCCTTCAAGGCTAAAGTAAGTAAAAATAAAGACTAGGAAGAAAATTGTTTGAAATCTCTTCTATAAAGGTACTATAAGCTCCTAACGGAGATGACTATTTTATTCTCGTAGAGTTGCCCTCCTTACAGCATTAAAAAGAAAGGTATTCTATTACCTTCCCTTGTGCTAATATATTAGGCTTGGTTATCCTGGCAATATTGTTCTTGGGCTAGTCTAAAGAGTCACAAGGCTAAACTTTTTTTCCACCTTGCTATTATCGCGTTTTCACAAATAAAAAGAGAGAAATGAGACTTTGTACTTTGATAACGATTCAATGATCGGCAACAAAAAATAGAGGCAATATGTCGCAGAGTATTATTATAAAGAACAAGCTTCTAAAAAACGAAAGTATATAACTTAAATCCAACAGCAAATAAATAAGCATTTAAAATGGGCTCTATTTTCGACAAATTTTCAAATACTTGACTTAGGGAAGAACTCCAATGGATACTTTTAGGCCTGTACGTAAATTCTTGCATTCTAGCATAGCGCTCTATTTATATCAATGGAAAGTTAAGCACGACCTGGAATAAATGAAGAACTTCAACAAATTAAAGCATTTTTGAAACTGAACGTTCAGTTTCATTCGACTGCGATTAAGTAATTATATTAACTCCCTCCGGCCATGCTAATGAAATACGCCTCTTCCTTCCCAGTTCGTTATGTAGTGCATTACCACGCATTCCCTCCCCATTCTCATTCTAATCTATCATGAGTCATTAAACGCCTAATCTAATGCAAAGAACATTGAAAGATCGAAGAATGGGATGACAATTGCTTTGTCAGTGCCGAGATGGAGAGCTAAGGTACCAAAAAATGTTTTATTTGTAAAAGAGGTATGCTGTGTGAGATTGACCATAGAGCAGTTGCTTCTCTTTCGCAACGGTGATTTAATCAGCTCATTGATTCAATAGAAACGTGGATGATCCAGATACTATAATCGCCCATCTTTGGGTTGCAAGTATTGAGAAGTTAGCTTTTGAAAGTTAGTTTTAACTCATGATTTAAAAGCAAACCTGTAACGTGAAAAAGTAGAAAGTGATTGTGAACCCATACCTGCAATTGTTCGAGTCGCACAACACAAAATGACGAGAAACCATATTGTCAAGACTACTTTTAGGAGGATATTATGGGTTAATCTTGATATTTGTAGAGCTACAGTTCCTGAACATTCTTGGCCATAATGATGGCTAACTCGGAAACTTGTATGAGCTAACCCTAGAATAAATAATTAGCTTTCACGTAAGATACAAGGAAAAGGAGAAGGAAAAGAAGCTCACTTGGGTTGGTTCTACTCTACGTCAAATTTGTTAGAGGAATGATGTCCGCGTCCTGTGTTAAAAATGGTCTCCTGCGAAATGGCTTGTCGACCTGTGGTCTTCTCAAAAATCTCAAGTCAGCTGGGATTGACTAACTGAGTAAGACCACGCTGAAAAGAAAGCAATCCATAACTTAAAAAAACCTCTACAACCCCGGACGTACTTCACTCGGACTCGGCAAGCCACGGACGAACCGTAAAGGCGCCTTACGAGAACGTCCAAGCTCGTGAGTCCAACGACGACCCCCACTCGAAGGTCAAAGTAATGAAGTAGAGACACTTTGGTCCACGCAAGAGAACTCCAGTACCTTTTACATCAAGGATGCCCCCCCCCCCCAATCAAAGTAGGAGGGTTTACGTTCCCGAGTGATTTTTAGGAGCCTTGCATGCCCAAAGGGATTTCCTCAGAAGATAGATATAGTTAGACTTATACCTGTTTTCCCCCTCACACATACAGAAAGCAACTTAACAGTGTGAGAGGGTATCTTACTGATCGCAGATATGGCGGCGTTGTTGATGGTGGAGGTGGTACTGGGATCGATGACTATATATATGTGTTAGTTTTTGCACCGAGGTTCCTCTAGTAGAAATAGCTTATCGATTAATCTGATTAATCCTTAATTACACTAATCATAGAGTTGGAAACGGAAAATGCTAGCTATAGATGAGGTACTGCCAGGTTATAGTTATGGGCCACAGTTTTGCGTCATAGAGGAAAGCTTGTCATGGCAGGAATGTTCCATATCTTCACTGTCTACATATTTACATGAATCCTCTTCACCCACCAGAATTGGACTGATTACTTCATATAAGTATCACTAAGAACGCCCGTAAATGTCATATTTCCACCCAACGCCACGTTTTTAACCGACCAATTACACCGTGTTTCCTAAATCACTTTTCTGAAGCCAGGATCATTTTCTCTCTCTCACTTCTACGCTTTGTGAATTGTAACTTGGTATGCTTCCGCTCATTCTCTTGGCGTGTCTTGATAGCCTTAAGCTCTTCACCCTTAATCTGTGCAGCCTTCTTAATCACCTTAGGAAGATGTCTGTGTCTCTTAATACGGCGGATCTCAGGCATATGAGCATATCGATCAATCAGTGCCGTGTTGGCCTCGAGAGCCTGCCGTTGCCTTGAAGACTTAACACCTTCTCGCTTCGAGGCTTTTGCGCGCCATAACCTGATATTACCATCATCTGATCCGGAGAGGATGTAATTGTTATCGGGAGTCCATTTGGCTGAAAATACTCTTTGCATTCGTTTCGTGTGGTAAATATCCCTGGAGTGGCCTTCTGCGCGGTTCCATAATCGGATTGTTCGATCGTAAGAAGCGGAAACGATTTCTTGTCCTGTAGGGGAGAATTCAACGTCCATCACTGCTGCAACATGGTCTTTGAGCACATTGAGTGCTCTATTCATGTTCCTCATATCGAAAATATAAATGTTATGATCTTCCGAGCCAACACAGAAGTTAAAGGCCTCCATAGGGTTCCAGGAGATTGCATTACTAGCAAATTTGAGGATGGTTTTGGCCAGTGGCATGGATGTTCGCAAATCATAGAGAACAATGGATCGATCAAGGGCACAAGAAGCTAAGATGGAGGTTTCAATCTGATTGAAAGAGACTGCTGTAATAGTATCAGTAGCAGAGGGCCATTTGATCTCCTCTGCTGGTGCATTGGACCGTCCAAGGTCATAGATGAAAATTGACTCGCTCGAAGCAGCCGCAAAGGAATCCAGCGATCGGTGATGCGACAAGCTGTTGAAAGCATTCTTTCCTAACCAATTCGCTAGAGGAACTGTATCTGGAGTAGTGTTATATGGGTCGAATAATTTGATGGTTCTATCAGCAGCGCAAGTCAAAAGTTTCTGGTCTCTTGTCCAAGCGAGTGACTTGACAATGTTCTCATGCGCCGAGGTGTGCCATGTTTCTTCTTTCGTTTCCAGATCCCATATCTTTACTATCCCATCACCAGCACCACTTGCAAATCTCTGAAGGGACTTTGGGTCCTTTGCCATCGAGTAAACTCCGTCAACGTGCCCCGCTCCGAGCTGGCAGATAAATGGCTTCGCAAACATTCGTTCCAATTTGGTTGCTGTAAGGGCCCTTGCCACTGTTAGCACTCTCTCGATTTCTGTAAACAAGCTCTCCTTACTGTGTATAATTGCGCGCCCTCTCAAAAGGATGAAGGGCAGGGTCGAGGTTGCGAGGCTGTCTCTGGACATCGGATCCAGGAGTCTGCGCAGATGCCGCGGGGCGACTGAGCGCCTTGATCTTCTATATTTCGACACTTGTTAGCGTTAGAAGCGCTGAGAACTTGAATCGCCATACCATTATTAGTTGATGTTGTGGTTAGCATGGACGGTCTCCCTCGTCGAAGTTCTGGTGGTCAAAAATTGGGGCCGAACTTTTTCTGCAGGGATGCCCTCTTAGCGCGCCGCGTTGGAGCTTCCGCCTTGTCGCTATGAACATATCTAGAGCTTTAAATAACCCAGACACCTCCAATTCAACCACATCTCCAACACAGACAACATGGCACCCGCAGACTCAGCAAGGATAACAGAGGCAAAGAGCCTGGCAAAGACAGATCCAAGAAAAGCCGAAGCACAGTACAAGGAAATTATTTCCAAGCCTCCTTCAGCGACCTCAGACGCCGCTGTAGCGGAGTATGAGACTGCCTTGGTCGGCTTGGGGGAATTATATCGAGATGAAAAGTAAGAGAAGGGCCCCGAATCTCTACGTTGGATACGGCTAATATTTTCAAGGAACGCAGACGCTCTGGTAGACCTGGTCACCAAGAGTCGGACGGTCCTCTCTTCCTTCGCAAAGGCAAAGACAGCAAAGTTAGGTATGGGAGACATCATGTTGAAGGGCTTTATCTAGAATAGGCACATAGCTAATAGTATTCCATTTCAGTCCGCCAACTTCTGGACCTGTTCAATGCGATACCTCGTACTTTCGATATCCAAATTTCTGTCACCAAGTCATGCATTGAATGGGCTACATCTGAGCGCCGAGGATTTTTACGACAGAATCTCGAGACCCGTCTTGTTTCGCTGTATATGTCAAAAGCCTCATACTACGACGCCCTTACTCTGATCAATAGTCTGCTGAAGGAACTGAAGCGTTTGGACGACAAGCTTGTGTTGGTGGAGGTTCAACTTTTAGAATCTAGGGTT
The DNA here is from genome assembly GCA_003988965.1 of Neobulgaria alba. NCBI lineage: Eukaryota > Fungi > Ascomycota > Leotiomycetes > Helotiales > Gelatinodiscaceae > Neobulgaria > Neobulgaria alba. The sequence goes on from QYAM01000054.1 coordinate 65,284, forward strand.
TATCATGCTCTTGGAAACGTTGCAAAGGGACGAGCTGCTCTCACGTCGGCAAGGACATCCGCCGCATCAGTATATACACCCCCTCTTTTGCAAGCTGGACTCGATATGCAGTCAGGAAAGCTACATGCTGAAGACAAAGACTTCAATACAGCCTTCTCCTACTTCATCGAAGCACTCGATGGCTACCACACTCAAGACGAGCCGGAAAAGGCGACTGCTGCACTGCAATACATGCTTCTCTGTAAAATTATGCTCAACCTGGCAGACGACGTTAACCAGCTCATGACCAGCAAACAGGCAGTCAAATATGCCGGCAAGAACCTCGAGGCCATGAAAGCTGTTGCGCGCGCCCACTCCAACCGCTCTCTCGAAGAATACGAAAAGGCTCTCGGCGACTACCGCCATGAACTCGGCAGCGATCCATTCATCCGCAACCATCTTCGTCGATTATACGATGCAATGCTGGAACAAAATCTTATTAAAGTAATCGAGCCTTTCTCTCGCGTGGAAATCGATCATATCGCCAAGATGGTCGGATTAGATACCCAGCAAGTTGAGAGAAAACTCAGTCAAATGATTCTCGACAAAGTTATTATTGGAGTTTTGGATCAAGGGGCAGGGTGTTTGATTATTTACGATGAGACGGAGAGGGACGAGGGTTATGATGCTGCATTGGCGACTATTGAGAAGTTGAGCAGTGTGGTAGATGTGCTTTATACTAATCAAGCTTCAATGCTGGAGTAGAGCGGGGTTTTAAACGGACTGGATGAGGAAACGAAGAAGCTTAGATGAAAGGAAATGAGCATCGCATATGCACTGTATCATAGCGGGCGTAGTTGGTGGTAGGACATCAATGAAATAGAATAAATTCATCAGCACCAAAACCTCAATTTCTAGAAACTAGCTTTTTATAATTTCTCAATGCCGTCGGGAAAGATAATTACCCCATCCAATAGCTGACTAGTGGTAATATCTACCATATCGATGAATATTTATAATTTAGTATTGTTTCGAGGCTCTCTAGTATTTTCCCTTAATCCCTTGTTCTAAGAACTTAAAATCCAAAAGGACGCTATCTCATCCTTTGTCAACCCTAAAGAAAGCCCTCAGCGCTCCTACGATAAACTCCAAACACCCTATTCTTCCCTAAATACCCCATCCAAAGACAAATCCAAACATTCCTGCGCACAATCCCCAACTCTCTAATTTCTCTCATAATCAAGCCCTTAACCGATCCCTCGCCTTATTACTGCTAACGTACCTCCCATCCGCCCTCTGCTGCGCCCCAACAATTAAAGCAAAAACCCTCATCGCAATATCCTTCTCCTCCCACCCAGGAACATAACTCCTAAACTCATCTACGACCTCCAAATGCCACTGTTCCAATTTCATTCGATCATCCCCATTAAAAACAACTCGACCTAAAAGTTTAGATACAACCCTCATACTATTTCTTCCCCCGACATCTTCGGTGGTTTCTTTGCTAGCTTCTGGTTCCCATGTTTTGAGGATGGATTTGAGGAGAACCCAGTGGTCACGAGACCATTCAGTACCGGATAATGGTTCGGATTGTGGAGAGGGGAGAGGGGATGATGATGCGAATACTACCCCTTTGGAAGGACTGTGGTTGACGAGTAAGGATGAGATTCTCGGATTTGATGCCCTAGCTCCGGCCCCGAATTGTGACTTGATTGGTGACCTTAGGCAAGATTTTGGTGTTGAGATGTCTAGCTTTTTTGGAAGTGGGGTTTGGGTCGGATGAGCAGAATTATGAAGATTTTCCGTCCATTTCTGAATACGTTGGTTCGTGATGCGGTTCTCTTGCTCTCCTTCTAGGAAAGAGGTGGATGGTGAATCGTAGCCTTGTTCAGCTGAAGAGGGTGTAGATATATCTGGAGTGTGCTCTTTCAAATATTTGAGACGTGCTGCTAAGGTGTTGGCCTTACTTGGCGATGAGTTTGTGAGTGGGCGTGAGACTGACGATGAAGAAGGAAGTTCAGGAGTGGGTTGTTGAGTATCATTTCGAGGATTACCACCAAATATTCTTGGAATCAAAGGAAGCTTCTCGGGCGAGTTCGCACGGGGTCGTGGCTCGAAGGCTGCCTTTTGTGGAATTGGTGTAAATCCGCGTTCGTCAAGAGATATTGAATTTGTGGTCGTCGTACCTATCTTGCTAGATGCTTCTCCTGACTGAGATCTGCTAGATCTTGAGACAGGTTTGAAAGAATGACGCTGAGACTCTTTAGGAAGAACGGGGGGTATTTTTTCAGGGGACATCGCCAGCAGCGCCGATATATCTGCTCTGCTTGTTTCTCGTGCACGGGGCTTGAAACCAGACTTCTGTGGGATTTGCCAGCCAGAAAGATTGATGGAGTCATCAACTGTTGGTTCGGAAACCACTCGTCGAGCCATGATTGGAGGAGCATTTGACATAATTTCTTTGGGCTCCTGGGCTGGAGCAAACTTTGCAGCAACTGGTGGGGATGATATGCGGGACAACTCATCACTATAAACAAGTCGCTTGCTGTTTTGTCTCCATGGGCTTGGAAGCTTGCTGCGCCTAGGCTTCTCCGCAAATGCTCTGGCGGGTTCGTTATGTTCCAGGGCGGCTGGCGAAGACGAGTTCAGTGTTTCCAACAAAAGGTCGAATTCCTCGTCATCCTCTACTTCCACCTGTTCTCCTTCTTCCTCTTGGTCGTGACTGGAGTGATCTGAGCCTATGGTGATGACCTTGCTTGAATTAGCCCCGGCTATTTGCTTTGTGACTGCTGCGCGCGCTGCTGCTGCTCTTTCTTCCCAAGTCATTTGAGGACTAGAGACTCTACTGTCTTTCTGGGAATTTTGCTTGGCGGATGATCTAACCGCACTTTGACGAGAATATGCACTTCCAGGAGCCAATATTTCTTCTTCTAGTTGCCAGCTCATATCATCCAGACTTGGAACAAATTTGATATGGGGAGAAACCTTTGCTGGCTGCGAATCCGAAAGGCGATGGGATTTTAGCAGCCCCAAGCTGTATTGCTCTTTCTCTTCTGGGGATGGAGACCGGCGACCTCTCTCATCGTAGTTGCTAAAAGGATCGTCATTGTGTACCGGGACAGATACTCGAAATACTTGTGGGGAATGGCCTGATAGCTGCTCGTTCAGATCTAATCTTGGAAGTGAATCCATTCGGCGACCCAATTCTGGCGAACGTGTAGGTTCTTTTGACACGCCAGGTTCCGACTTTCGATCAGCCGATGGGCTCCTGAAGGGGCTTCCTAAACTTTGCGATCGGCTTCGGGATGAAGATGGCACTCTGATATTCTGAAGAGCTTGGCCAGTTCTGGCAATAGGCGATAGAGATGGCCGTGGTCCAAGCTGTAACGATGGAGGAGCAGAAGTCTCTGCTTGTTGTGGATGAATTGGAGGTGGTAGTATTGGGGAAGAGAATATTATTGAAGGAGTCTGAGCCATGTCTGGATTTAGCTGACGTTTTTCGCGAAGATGTGCTGTGTATGTGTATCTATGAGGAGCCACATAAGGAGGAGATGAAGGCATTTGAGAATGCATAAGAGTCGAATCGTTTATCGACGGTCCTACTGTCTGGACAGGCTCTAATACATCCGTCTTCTCTTTTACCTCTTTCACTTCTGAGGACTGGCCACCAAGATCGTCGCCAGGTGAGGGGGTTTCTTCTGGGGTTGGAAACCGAGAATCCGGTGAAGGCACTGCTTGTCCCGAAGACGAAGAAGGTCTAGATCTTGATTCTTGTATAGAAAGTGTATTTGATGACTTGCGAGATGGTTGCTTAGCCGCCAACGAAGTGGCTTCGCTTACTGATGAATCGTGTAACTTGAGAGATCTTGCTGAATTGTCCGAATTCGATTGGGGTCTCGCTGGAGTTGCTGCTGCTAGTATCTCTGGTGGAATGCTAGAAAATGAGTCTTCGAGATGCGAGTGGTTTTGTTTTAGCAATCTGAAGATCTGCGTCTTTGTTGCGAGAGTAGCTGCTTTAAGAATTTCAGGAGGAATGCTCGAGAAAGTGTCATCCATGATAGAGTTCTTGGTAGGCAGAAGGCTCTGATTTTTAGGCATGGGATCAGGAGTCGCGGTTTCCAGAACGCCAGAGAAAGAATCGTCCTCAACCTCCTCGTGTACAGATAAAAGGCTCTTATGTCTGACAGACTTCGATGATACTGTTTCTGTTGGTAGTGCAGGAGTAGAAAGATGTCTTAAGGAGGGCACCGAATCCACAGATATCATACTAAAGCCTTCGCTCTCCATAATCGTGTCGTTTCCAAGGAAATGCTCGTGCTCCTCCTCGAAATTATCTTCTCCATGTCCGCCGACGTGATCTTCTCTATTCGACAACGGCGAACTTGCCTCTAATTCCATATCTTCATCGTCATCATCATCATCATCATCATCATCGTGGTGGCTGCCGCTGAAGGCTCTAGGCGGGACTAAATTTGCAGGTGCTTCTATCACTCGCGGGCTCGACCATCCAATTCTGCGAGGGGTCTCATTCCCAGGATCAAATCTCGCGATGACAATATCGGGCTCAGCAGCTCCGATAGTTGCTGTTGATCGTACTGTCGAGAAATCAGACAGAGAGCCCATCTCATTTGGTTCGGATCCCTGCCTAGGCACAGGTACAGCACTATTCGTTTTGCCCGCATTTCCATGCACAAGGGCTTCATCAGGAAGAGCACTCGTCCGCAGCCGTCCAGGCTTCCTCTTTGCCTTCTGTCCTGAAGAAGCCAAAGAATCCAAGGCGGCTGGCGTCCTAGCACCACCAGATTTTCGCGAAGCACGTTTCGTTGGTCTTGACCGTGATCTGGCCCTCTCCCCTCCTCCTTCTCCATCCTGGTTTGTCTGAGGGTTTACATCGTCCTCATCGCCCTTATCAACAGTATACCCAGCTGTCCTGTTCTTCCCGGTAGCCTTAGGTGTGCCAGCGCGCCCACGCTTCTTAATGGGGGTTCCGGATTTCCTTGGCCGACCTCGTCGTCTGGGTGTCGTTGCAATAGCATGCGAAGGTTCTGAGTCATCAAGACCTTTCACCGGTACGGTTGTCGTTGTCGTGCGCTCTCTTCGCCGCATTGGGCGTGCGCTGCTTCTAGATGGGGAGCTGTCTCTACCATAGTGTTGGTATACACCCTCCGAGTCGGAACTGCCAGCCTCAACTGTAACTCTTATTTTCTGTGGTGATATTTCATTTCCCACATCCAACTCGAAGGTTTGCTTTTTGGGCGAGCTTCCTTGAAGCGGCAGACTGAATCGCGACTGGCGGCGGGGTTTCTGAGAAGTTTGGGTGTGAAAAAAGAAACCATCGTCAGTAAGAGGGTCTGGCGAGGAAGATCCCATCATATCTTGGTCCATTTTGACGAAAGTGTTGTGCATCAAAGATGGGAACAAATGTTGTCAATTCTATGATTGTTGTTCCTCCAGGGCCATTGTAAACAAACCACGGTGTTGGCGCGCGTTATCACGTGGCAGGTGTGCATGTGAGATCGCAAAGCTAAGCGACTACTTCCGTTACAACAAAGCCAGTTTCTTCGATGACTTCGCGAGCTGGACCAGCTCTGATTGTGCCGTCATCCGTATCGACATTTCCTCCAGGCATTTCACAGTGGTTGGGATAATATGGCTCAGCTGCGCTTCGTTAAACGAGAAGTATCTGCCTCGGATTCTATTGAAAATTTCTATTGAAACCTTGCGGACAATCGCTCTTCCCAACAGCTAACTTATCGTACTTCGTATTATTGCTCTCGCAGACGTATTGGTTGAATTGCTACCTAGACATTTCCAAAGGAGAGACTCCTCTTGGCTATGAGATAGCCATGTCGAGGATCTGACGTTGAAAGTCCTCCCCTTGGTCTCTTTCCTAAATTTATTGGAAGGTGAAGCCAGCTTAAACTCAAATTATAATCGCCTTGTTCAGAAGTGAGAACAGAGCCGGCTTATTAACAACACCTATTTAATCGCCCTGTCTTTCTCCAAGGACAAAGCAGGTCACAAAGAAGTATTGTATTTTATTGTATGGTTGTGAATCAAACAATCAGGAAAAACAATGCCGGATTTTTTTTCTATAAAAGGGGGTGAATGTCGGAACCGTAATTTTCGTAATCCGCCACTTCACAAATCTATTTCGATCCCACTCATTAAGTATTTATTCGAAATCCAAAAACTGCACCAAAACTAACAACTAAATTCCTTCGTTTTATTTCATTCAACATGCCTGAACAAACACCCGGAGAACTCATTCAAGATTTAACCGCGTCATTTGAACAGTCACAAGCTATGATAAACATGCTGTTGCGTAGTGAAGCTTTCACAGATCTAATAAATCCTTCCAATAGCTCCTACCGAGTAAGAGGTGATGATTTTATTATTATAGGAAATAGATTGTCTGAGATAAATATCAACATTAGTTCCTATGAATCTGATCCTTCGGAAACATCGGGAGGTGATGATTCTGATGGAGAGGATTACTCGGATAACTCAGACAGCGAAGAGGAAAGCGAGACGGGCTCACAGGGCTCCGAGGATGATGATGTTGAAGATAACGGTTACCAAGGATTCCTAACGCGAGATGAATGGAACAGACTTGGCCCTTCTGGACAAGAAGCACGATTGCGACGTGCTGAGCGTGTGCAGGAAGACCTCTACTCCGATTCTGAGGATTCAGATGAAGATTTTGATCCATCTTTAAAATACCTTGGATCAGACGACTCTGTCATAAACGCCGTTCCAGATCGATTATATCTTAACGCCGAGGAACTCCGGGCTTGGGTGTGCAACGAATACGACGAGGAAGAAAAAAGGGTGCTCTTACAACGAATCCAGGATTAGGAGAGATGTTGCGGGATATGACATGAGAACTATTGGTAGTAAGGGGATATGGATAAATGTGGTGGAGAGGGTTTGAGGATAAGCCAACTCCAATCATAATGCTCTGTTAGTTTTATGTTAATTATCAACTATCATAACTAATTTCCAACCAATACAACTTTCCATTCATTTTAGGGTTTATATGTGAACAACTATTTCTGTACTCAATACTCTTAAATATTAAAGCTAGAGTCTTCTTTTTTTAATCGTTATAGAATACTAGAAGACAACCACCATAGACCTTCAATTAAGCTGAGGCGTCGATTGAGAAGGAATTCCTGTAGTCGGTATAGAAAATCAAATAGTACAAGGCCAAGAAGACAGGTAAAGCAAATACTCAAGACTCATCTAAAGGCGTTCATCCTCGATTAGTCATTGCTCAAAACTCTAAACGGTGGTAGGACAAATAACAGGAGGAAGAGTATAGTTCTCCAAGTCTTCTAAGAGATGAGGGGGTGTATAGGAATATTATATGATTAGGAGACTTTTGAAACAGTGAGCTGCGTTGGACGAAATCCGATAGTAGAAAGTAGACTGTAGCATTGAGTGGACATAAGGGAAATAAGTTATTCTCTACAGCCTTGCGTGGCTGAGGCTTTTGGCTGCAGTTTGGGTAAAGGTGTATATAGATGTTAGACAAGGGTTGGGAAGCAGAACGCTTCCCTAAATTGAGGTGGGCGCTTTGCACTTTGTAGGAGAGAGTCGAGTGGCAAGTTCTACTCCCAGGAGGATAATCTAAAGTGCAACATTAAGGTCACTGGGATAGCTAATTTTTTTTCCAGTAAATGCGGAAGTAAATATTTGCTTTTAAAAGGAAGATGAACTCACACGGCACGCTTTGAAATGCATCAATTGAAGCATTTTATAGTTAAATCTATGAAGGCAATTTTGCTCCAATTCTTGCATGACTCTAGTTGTCTATGTTTTTTGCAGCTTTCCCCAAAACCCCTCTATCTTTATGCTCTGTCATTCTTTATGGTTCCATATAATGTCCGCTCCCCCAGCAGTACCAAAATATAAAATTCTTCAAGAAAGGCATCCTCCTCTACCCACCAAAAAGTAAAATTCCTAATTTCCCTCCAAAAGAAAAGATCTAAAGCTCAAGCCGAATCTCGCGAATAAATCCTCAATTATCCCCCAAAAAGCTGTCCCAAATAACATCAACCCCTCCTCGTTCAACACCCCGCATATAACCATAACTCTAGATAGGTATTTCCAATTCAATCATAGGAACATTAAATTCCACTAACTGGAGTAAGGTGAGGCAAGATACTTTAGAATCTTGTGGCCTTCTTCGAAAAAGGCTTTCTCAGATGAATTTTCTTGTTGGATATTGCGAAGTAGAGAAGTCTCATGGACTTCTTCCACAGAAGGATTTTGAGGATTAAGGTTGAAAGAATCGTATTCTTCTTTAGCGAGTCAGTTCCCTAGTTGAACTTTTGCTGAGAAATTATCAGGGGATTGTGGACGATCATCTTCATGTTGAAGATGGTATTGGTGGACGTTCTCGTAAAATTTAGTGGCATCCTGTTCGTCGAGGCGTGGCGTTTATAATTGTTGACCCTCAGGAAGTTGCCCTAAGACTTAGTTATCCATTGTAGGGTTTTGATCCTCAACGTTGTCAGACATTGTATTGAAGCTTGGTGTGAGTTTTATTTTTCTCGTTCGTTTTTGTTAGTTTGTGGAATTGCAGAACGATTTTTATCAATTGAATTATACTGTAGGATCAAACCCAATTCGGAACGTTGCAACGGTCGCATTTTCATGGCAGCGAGGCTGGGCTGTGAATCATTATAAAGTTCTATTCAGCGTAGACAAAGCCACTTGCTGAAGCTGAGACAAGCCATTTTAACAGGAGATATTTTCGCAATTCACCTCCAATTCGTTGCCGTATATCACAAGAGTATAGCACTAAAAACAAATGTAAACTAAGAGATTCTCCTAAGTCCGTTAGCGGCTAGAATAACTTGAGTGAACTAGGGAAGATAGTATACGATGCTTATAGAATAACTTTAGGTTTTATCTAGTACTCTAGGTTCACAAGAGAAGAGCCTCTACTTAAACTTACTATAACCTACTTCCTTTAAAGAATAAGAATAGTGTAGATGCTTGGCTAACAGCATTCGATGGCTTCCTTCAAGAAGCTCAAATGATGCAAGCAAATAACAAAGCTTAACGGAAGCTTCATTTATCTATTCTAACTGACGCCTTCGTTTCTATTCTACTCTATCTATCTCCTGCTTGAAAAACAACAAACTCCGAGACTGTCTACCAGAATCCCTTGAAATCTAATATCTGTCATAGCACATCATAACTCTTACTTCATTATCGTGAAAAAAGAAGGAAAATGAGAAGAAAACGTTTCCAACCCGCTAAGTCGCTCTTGCTTAATAAAGGTAAACAAATTCATCATTCTCCTTGTCAGTCATATCAAACGCGTGCGCACCGATTCCCCGTTCGCAAGCCTCCACATCCTCAATACTGACATATATATCCTCCATACTCTGGTCATGGATGATAGCCAGCTTACCGTTTCTCACCCTCTCCTTACTTTTCAATTTGTTCAAGAACATCAAATTGCCCAACTGAATTAGTACCACCCCAGCAAGAGCGATAAAAATTCCCAGTACTGCTCTCAACCCCGGTTTGTAGCCAGGTGCATCATCGGATGAGAAGAGCAATGGTCCAATTATATTCCCAGCCGAGGCACCAGCATTGTAGAGAGACATTATCAGAGATTTCTTTGTGGTTCCCGCTGTGTTGCCTACAATCCAAGATACAATCAGTGGGACCGAGCCAAACAAGAAGGCGAGGAGATAATATCCAGCCAAGAGGCTAGCTTGGTTATCTCGCGGGATAGTGTAGAGCATTGCTAGTCCGGCCACAACAGGCACTACGAGGAGTAGCAAAATTGGTGACTTTAATCGTGCTTTTTGGGCTGCCAGGGAAGCGAGGAGGATAATGATGACTTGAAGTCCACCGAAGGGCATGTTTAGTAGTGAAGTCATGTATTTATCAAATCCCAGGCCTGAAAGAATCAGTGGACCGAACACATTAGTGACTGCAGCGCCAAGGTTGAGGAGGAGAGACATGGCTATCCAAAGGTAGGTCTTTGGTTCAAGAAATACTTCAAGACATTGCGATATGGAGAATTCGCGAGAACCAATACCGGTTTGGTTGGCGCGGAGACGCTCAACGGCTTGAAGTCGTTCGTCAGGAGTAAGGAAACGGGCGGAGGGGATATCGTTGTCCAGTTTCCAGTAGACGAATGGTGATGTGGCTATAGTTACGAGGCCAACGAAGAGGAAGATTCTGAAACACTTAGTGCCTTTAAAAATTCCATGGGAGGGGTACTGTGTCTTACATTTGCCATGAGTGAAGAAGTTCAGATTTGATATGTCCCAAGCCATATGAAAGGGCTGCAGCAACGATTGTCGCCATTCCATTCGTCCCGAACCAAGCAGCTACCCGTATGGGCTGTTCTGCTCTTCGGTACCATTGCTGTGTAATGACACTAAAGAGAGGTAGACAAGTTCCTTCGAACAGCCCCAACAAGAATCTTGCAGCAAGCAGTCCTTGGTAGCTATGACAAGCCGCCATAGAGGTTTGGGCGACACCCCACCCAAGCACCAATATCGGCATCAATATCCTATGCGGAACCTTCACAATAAGTATCCCAGAGAATGGCTGCCATGCTAGCTGGGCGATGGCGGCAATAGATCCAACCAAAGAGTATTGATTCCCTGTCAATCCAGTATCTTCTCGAAGACCAAATATTGATCCATATCCCAAAACGGATTTGTCGAGAATCTGCAGATACCCCCACGAAGTCAGTTCCGTATGTTTCTGCGGACGGCTGCACGAGTATGCGGGGCGTACCTGGAGGAAGTAGACCCAGACAAGAATCGTAAGAATTACCTTGTCCGTTTTGCGGCGGATCCTGGTGTTCTAGTTTGTTGCTATGTGAGTATTCTGTACCCCTTTCTGATACGTAATAGGGGATGGGGGTGATTGCTTGATTGGTGGGGGGTCGTGGAACAACATACATCTTCTTCTGTCACAACTACGCGATCTATTAATTGGCTATTGCTGCTGCTAGAGCCTGCCCTGCGTGGTTCAATGTCTTGGCCGCATTCGAGGGAGGGTTTGGGGTTCGTGGAGGCCACTGGCCAGGCTGGGGGACCCATTTTGAACTGTGAGTCGTACCTGCGATGGACGTTGGGATATTGATGCGATGGAGGAGATAGTGTAACTCCTGGACAATTTAGGCCATTGCGGAGATCATTTTTCGATAGAATACCTGTAGTTGTACGGAGAATAGATTTTATAGATGGGCCATCGAGCGATGTCGTTGGGAGACCAGAGCCAGCCCAAGTCAGGGTCGTCTACCTCCGTAATCCGGGAGCCCAAATTACTTCGGATATAGCACGACATGAGCGCTTGGTATCGCGAGCCAAGAACATCCCTATAAAACCTCCGTTTCAATTTGCACCTCGGGCTTGGTCATGTAAGTTCGTGATTTGAACGACTCGAGTATATTTTCCCTACAGTTAGGCTCCCCATGAGCTACTTCCTCAGTGCGGAGAAGTTTCGTTATGACTCTAGCGAAGTCATCGCGAGAGCGCATAAGCGGCCTAGGGCGAAAACACAGCTCAAATTTTAACACACGTATGGACTTTCATGGGCTATTATGTCTGAGCGAGACAATGGGGTACTATTTGTAGCAACCTGCTCAAAAGTGCCGAGAAGAAAAAGTGATGCTCCTCATCTCGTCCCCAAGATCAAACCCCACCAGCGAAAATCTGGAGCTTTTCTTGGCCGTGCAACGTTAAAACATTTCGTCAGTCGTAAGCTTCCTTCTATCAGTTTCTCCCGCCGCTTCTAAAGTCTCGTCCAACGAATACGTTCTTATTCCAGACTTAGAGTTCAGAGTAGAAGGTTTCCTACCTTCCAAAGCATGCGGGCGATGATCTCTCCAGAACCCAATCTGTCAGTTCCCCTGTGCCTGACGTTAACCATGCATGGGGATGATAGGTTCGAAAACATCGAGAAGACTTGGTAGCTCGAGATTCATAGAATATACTTTTCCTAGCAACTTCCATTCCTTGGATAGAGGGGGGACCTACAGCAAGACAAGCCACAAAGTGCTCCAACACCCCACTTCATACTCACCGCTGAATGAACAAGTAAGGTAACATTTCTTCCAGAAGTAACCACATGATAATTACACTTTTATATCGGGTCAATCTCATCACCCTAAAAGTTCAGGCTCTAATAGGACAAATTCGCATATTTTTCACGCTCTCGAATTGGGCTCATCTCATATGACTCACAGACTATCGGCTTCTGAGGATTTGAATTGGCGTTCATACAAATAGTTCCTCTAAATAGCACCTTCATTTCGAAATACCTTCACCCAGAGAATATCCCAACTCAAATTTTCCCCTCGCAAGAAAATAAAGATATGGTAATTCTTGTACTGCCAAACAGCTGGCAAGATCAACATACCACCAACAGCCAAGCCTCTATACAAAGACGAACTCCAAACTCCGCAATTCCGGCCCAACAAAGCCAAGGCTTATCTCCCTCAACTAAGGCGAAAAGAGTTCCGCCCAACCAACCAATTCTACATTGCAATCAGTTGTTATCGTCAACCTAGCCAAGCAGAATCCCTCACCAACACCCAAGCCTATGAAATAATATTAGCTTCTCTATCTCAACACAAAAACCAGAATAAGATTCCCTTACCTCAAGCCATCTCCCTCCCTTCAAAACCTCAACTAACAATATTTAATCGCCCAATAAATACCCCCTCCAACACCAAATACCGAAAGGAACACTATCCCATTTTCCAATTAGTATTATTCAACCTACACAACAATTACAACGTACGTAAAAGAAGTGAACTTACAAACAATAAACGCCTCAATAATCTCATGCTGAGGCACCTCACTTCTTCCCACCAACAAGGCTCTCGTCCCAATCTCTCCTATCCCCTGAAGAATCCTCGGATCGAGAGGTATCGCCGGCATCGTCAAGTTGAAGAATAAGAATATAGATCTTCCAATTCAAAGGTAGATTAAGAAAGCCAAGGTTTAAGTATTCGTAGATAATGAATAAGTCGAATTAAAAACCACCCCTAAAAAAAGAAGAAAAAAAAAAGAATGCCGTCCTGCAGCCAAGGGAAAATATAATCCAATAATGAATTAAATAAACCAACTCAACTAAAACCAATTTGACACCAACTAACCAAGACTCTCAAAAAAGAAAGAAGTATCCTAAACTTACTTACGCAGTGAAAAAAACAAAAACAAAATCCATTATCTCGCTTAAACCAAACTGCGACAAACCAGGCCCCCTATCCGATGGTATTCACATCTGCACCGGCTAAGGGGGGGGGGGGGAACAGAGAATGTTTGAAATACGTTTCAACACTACGAAAAATCAGTTCATACTTACATTTAAATGATTCCATATTCCCCTCTCACAGACCTTCTTCCCCCTCGATTATCTGAATCCGATTTGCGACTATCCCCATTTTATTTGCCCATCACATTTTAATCCTAACCTTCATAGACGCCTTTACTTGATACGGTAGAGATAAAGATATCTATAAGAAGCTTTCGATTAACAAGGGTTTCGGTTTCGAAAATTTTCGAACTGAATGAAACGGATGATGGGGAAATCGGATGATTGAATGAGTGTATCTTTCGATTCTGAGTTTGGGGAGGAAGGTTTGTGGCAGGTGGGTTAGAAGTGAGGTTTGAGTACTTGAGATTATAATTGGTCTTGTAAGAGGAATGATTGGAGGAATATTACTTAGAATAACTCCCTTGTTTTAATTCTGTGATTAAGTATACCACACAGATTTAAGCTCTTAAAAAAAATTTCTTCCTAAATTTATTTATCATCTGATAGTTAGCCAGTCATAACGTAGCGCTACTTCACGGAGATAGATAGTTGAATCTTCTTTATCCCACGGTTAACTAGTATAAGTAAATATACTTTATCTAATTTATAAAGTTCTACGAGGGTACTTATATATCCAGTCCTTTATTTCCAAAATTCCGTAATCCACAAAGAAAGAAAAAAGAAAACCTCCTCTTCTCTAAACAAACCAAACCTCCCTCCTTTCCTTTCGCTCCCCTAACCTATAACTAGCCTAAGCCTCCTAAATAAAAGCAAACAAATAATAATTACTATAGCAAGATAAACTAAAATTTCAATTCCCACTAACTAGTCACATTAAACCCATAAAATCTCACATATCCAACCCAATCCTCATACCCTCCATTCCCCCCAAAAAAAAACATATAACAGACCCCCCCCCCACAAAAAAAAAAGATTACCCAAATAATAGACCAAGCTATTAAAATAAAATCCCATCTATTTACCATTTACCTCACAAATTCCAATAATCACCTATCAATTCTAATCTTTCTAATGATATAAAGACTTATACATAGGTAACAGGTAACATAAAATCTTCTATTCCAAGGTATATACTGTATATATAGTAGCAAGTCGGAAGAGCCAAAACAAAGTCTATTTATAAATTATTATAAACCGACCACGTTTCCAATTCATTCGCCCACCTATGTAGATTCTAGCCTTCGAAGCCGCCGCAGAACCAGAACTAGAACTAGAACCATCACTTCAATCAAGTCTCACCTATCCTCCATATCCTAATCCCTCTCTTTTAAAATAATATCACCCCATTTTTTTTTTCACCATTCGCGGACAAATTTCTCATAAATTCACAAAGACAACCCAACCCAACCAACCAACTAGTTATAAAGATGAAGAATTTGGGTTTTCAAACATCGAGAATTCAATTATTTCTAAACTCTCTCTTTCTCTCTCTCTGTATCTCGCTATTGCTATCGCTATCACGATCTCTCTCTTCTCATAAATATACGCCCCCGAGAGAAGCAGGCTTGATCCATTCATCAAAATGAACCAGCCACTTTAAAAAAGAAAAAAAAAAACTCCCCATTATCCATCCATTCATCCATCCATCCCCAACCTCATCGCAAAAGTGGAGTGAAAACCAAACCAACCCAGCCCTAAAAAGAAAAGAAAAAAAAATGAACAAAAATTGTTCCCTAGAATATACACAAGAATCTCATCCTCTTCGAAAAAAAGAGAAAAAAACTTTTTATCCCCGCACCCGTACCTCCCTCCATGAAAATATATATCTTTATTTCTGGCCTCCTTGTATATGAATGAACCATGCATGCAAGACAAGCAAGCTCCAATAACCAAAAAGAAAATATGTACGGGTATCCCATCCGCAACCTAAACACAAGCCAGCCACAAAAAGGACTACAACGCCTCGGAAAATGAAGAGGATGAGGATAAGGATGAGGAGGTGGATGATGATGGAAACAAACACCAGATATGCATATATATATGCATTTCTCCCATCCCAATCGATCAATCGCTATACTGCTTCCTAGCCAAGATTTCGTTCGTCAAATGACGCCCAACCCAGTCGCAAATCATTTCTTCATAAGCCGTCGATAAGTAGATGGAGGTAAGTATGATTAGCTGTTCTCTCACATCATCCCACTCATTCCATCCATAGCATAACCTCGACTCATCGGACCACCCATTCCCATCCCACCTTGTCCACCCATCCTTTGTTGTCCGCCCATCATCTGTTGTTGTTGCTGTCTCTGCTGTTGCTGCTGTTGTTGTTTCATCTGCTGACCTGGGTTTTGTCGCGACATGACGAGGATTTCAAATGCATCGACGCGGGACTTTAAGGATGAGTTTTCTTTGGTGAGGTATTTGTTGCGTTTTTCGAGATGGGCGATATATTCTGTTGCTTTGGAGAGGACGGTCGCCTTTTTTGATGAGTTAGTATGAAAATCTTATGAGAGGATTGAGATGAGATGAGACATACCTTGTTGAGTTTATGAGCAGGTGTTAATCCTTGAAGATCTTCTTGGATTTCTTCTCCTCGAGAGTTCTTCTTACTCATTACCCGAAGACTGGGTACCGAGTCTCTAAGTGCGGCGATCTTATCGTTGAGATTCGTCCGATACCTCTTCTCGATCATGTTGTGAGCTGTCTTCTTGACGGGAGGATGACGTCCGTTGGAGGATGGGGGTGGGGAATCTTCCTCCTCCTCATCTTCGTCCATGCTGGTCTTCCGTTTTCTTCGGTTGTTACCGTTGCTATCCGGTTCGGGTGACGAGGCGGACGATGGCGAGTTAGGGTAGTGAGATTGTTGTTGTTGTTGTTGCTGCTGCTGTTGCTGCTGTTGTTGGACGCCTTGTTGTTGAGGGTTTTGAGATGGCATCGCGATATCTCTGAGCTTGGATTCTTGTTGGGGGGACAAGACGCCGTTGTAAGAGTTTGACCGTCGACCTGGTGCAGGACGCGACCATGATAAAGGGGTTGAGTACAATCCTTCACGAGGAGGCCCTTCAGTCATAGGCGGTGAGATCATTGCGTTGGGTGTTTGGAAAAGTGGCTCTTCGGTGATTGGGTCTTCACCGAAAACAGCAGCTTCTTCGGCGAGAGAGTGATTAATGTTCATCCCGTTCTGGTTGCTGTTACCGACACCACTGCCTTGGAGTTCGAGTCCGCTCATGTTGGGCGATACGGGTTCAAGTTTTAATTCGGGGTAGAAGTCTGAGGTTGGGGAGAGTGCAGCGTCACTGGGGTCGTCCCAACGCATCCAATCGTCGAAGGTGCCTACGTTTAAGGGATGGCCGATCTTGACGTCGGGATTGAGTTCCTCCTTGGGTAAGTTGTACGAAGTTGGGGGGAATGTTAAGGCGTCTGGAGAGGTGGGTGAAGAAAGAGTAGAGTCACAAGAGTCGGAGCTGAGTAGCGCTGGGTCGGTATAAGGACTGGAGTCCCAGCCGTAAGTAGTTATTGTATTGCTCTGTGAGGAGGAATGTCAGTCCATGTTGCACTATCAGGTGATGGTCGTGTGGTGTGAAGAAGTAAAGTACCCCCGAGAGCTTTCCCGGATTGGTCGAGATTGGGAAGGAAAAATCTATTGTCAGGAGATTATACTTTCAGCGCAGCAGCCCTTTCGACTGGGCACCAGTGATGAAATTCATGTTGCGAAAAATCATATGCCCGTGACAAGTAGATCACTAACCTGGGGTCGCTGCTTGGATAACGAAAAATAGTCAGGCTCACTGCATACCAGCGTGCTCGCCATTGAATTGGGGAGGGGGATTCGATCACCGCGATTCAATTGAGCAAGGCTTAGGGAGGAGGGAGGACAAGTGCTACTGGAGGGCGAGCTGCTTGGGAACTTTCGCGAGCGCTGCAGCTGGGAGGGTAGTTTTCGAGATATATCTTTTTTTAAGCTTTGGTGGTACCGAGGCTGGGTGGAGAGGATTCCCAGCAGATCCGAGATCAGACGGATAAATGTGTCTTTTGATAAGAGATGTTCAGCGAATTGTTCGTCCTTGATAGATGACGCGCTGGCGTTATTGGGGCGAGGACCCTTAAATACCTAGACGAGAATTCGATGTGCCGGCGCAGCGAGCAGAATATCGGGAAGGCCAATTGTTGTGAATGGCTCCGGGTTGTAGAGGAGTGTTTGGGAGGTGCCAGCCCCAGGGCCGGTTCAAACTCGTGTCATACGAGAATCACGGTAAGATGGAGTGACTTTGGGCGGAAGAGTGGGGATTCGAGACCGCACTGAAGCCCAGCACTGCGAGGTCGAGTCTGCAATGTGCAGCAGGACGGAGGCGTCCGCGGCGGGCTGGGGGGGGAAGGGTAGGAGGAGGGCTTGGATGAGGTGTGAATGGCAGCATCTGGGGGCTTGGGGACAGGGGCGTCTGGAAGATATAAGCCGGCGGCAGCTCTGGACGGGACGCTCCATTCTGCTGGAGGAGACTGAAGCGGACGAGGCTTGGGCTCGCGAATCTTGCCATCGACGCTGCGATTCCATTGCACGCAGCAGAGGCGACGCTGGTTGGCCGTGACACATGAGTCGTCGCCCGCCTAGCCTGGAATGTGGGAGGAGGAGGGGAGGGGAGGGAGGGAGGATGCATTGGGGGGATTGGCGGGCGGGGCTGCTCGCTCCACGGTTGCCTCCCAAACGCCTAGCGAGCGAGCGAGGTCAGCCTCCAAGCACTCGCGCCTCCCCGAGCGAGGCCAGCGAGGACGCAGCCCGGCCTTCCTCCTCCCCACTGCCGCTGCAGAGCCAGAGCAGAGGAGGCCGCTGGCACGAGGCGCGACACCGTGCAGGCTCTGACAGGACCAGCGGACAGGCGGGCAACGCACCAGAATGCGCGGTGTGGGCTGACCTCGAGGCATGTGCGGCAGCCTCCAAGCCACCCGCCCCAGCTGTCCAACGGCCTCCCAGCAGCGCTCGGAGGGGGCCGCACCAACCCCCAAACACAACTTCACACAGCGCGCAGTTGTGCAACTCCGCCCGCGTCCCTGGTTGGTCCGCCTCCCTGCGTCCGCACGTGAGTCTGCACAACTCCCTTTGTGCACGACCCCGTATCGCGCCCCGCGCCCCATCGATCTCGAAGCGTGGCCGCTCGGACTCCCTGAAGCGCCAGCCGAGGCTCGATACTCCATACCGTCCCATCTCGAGCCCAGGGAGCTCCAAGCAGGCAGCTGTAAGATTGCCAGCCAACTCCTCGCGACGTTCTTTGTTTAACCAGGGCTCAGCTCCAATGCACGCCTCGTTCCTGGAATACCGAAGCAGCCCAGGTCCCGCCTCGAGTTTCCTTTTTCCGAGGTCCCCTTCCCTTTCTCCCGTCCGTCCCAAGACATCGGTGACCCAGACGACGTTTGCACTCGAAACGAAACATTCGTGGCTCCTCCCAGCCCTCTCGCACAGCTCCCCCCCTGCATCGTTTGTATGGCGCAGGTTCCGCACTGAGCAATTACGGCAATCTTTTCATCTTTTCCTCCCGGTCTTGTTTCCATACGTAAGAGATTGTCATACTCCCAATCCTGCGCCCAGGGGGTCGGGCATCTAGAATATATTGATTCCGGCTAACAATGGCTGCCCCGATCCCAATCCCCATTCCCCATTCCAATCCCCATCCAACTGCGACCAATTCCTGGAGTCCAGACCCTCCTTCCCATTCCGTGCAAACAAGCACTCCCCGCTCCCCTTTCACCACGTCATACAAGATTTACGGGGCGCAGGCCGCATACATACTTGAGAAGAGATAAGATCCTGCAGCGTAAGACCAGAAAGCTCTCTGCATATTCTTCCCGTGCAAACCCTAGCCATTGCATACATACCAAGGCCCAAGGGGGCCGATTATGTACAGTACCCCTCACATGTTGCACAGCTTCCTCATGGACCCCTCTATTATGCCAGATGCAATTCGCAGTTGGCGATGGGAATCTGCAAATTGCACTGCGGCCCAGACCCTTCCATCAGCAGAACACTACACCACAACAAAGATACTGCATTCCAGCTATACCACCCGAATACCCAGCAATAAAAATATCACCAAAAATAAATAGCGGGAAATAAATGCACTGCCAGCAACACTTTCCACCTTCTCTCCCGTCCCCCTCTAGCAAACCTTCCCTTTTTCACCGTCTCTCTACGGGTACCCATCTATCCCACCAGGTTTAACAGCTGCAGCCAAGGTACGCAGCAGTAGCCGCCCCTCTCAACCTACTGACGCAACCTTACCTAACCATACCTAATCATGACCCTCCACAAGCAAAATCCCATCTACCGCGATAAGCACACACAATTTCCTCTTCTCTCCTCCGTAGCTTTCACCACAGACAGAAAAAGCTCGGGCAGCACAGCAGCAGAGATCTTCAGGGTCCTCGGCTCGCTCAGCTTAGCTTAATGGGTGGCGGTCAAGGCTTGCCGTTGCGATTGCGGGCTGAATTTCACAACGGCAGCTGCTTCAACTCCTCTCTCTTTCTCACTTTCTCCACCAACTCAAAAATCACCACAACAACTCTTCTTTCTCTCCAAAAGCCCCTGCCTTTTTGACAAGAACACCCAAAAACGCGGGTTTCGTTCAATTTTGCACTTTTTAAATCGTATTTTAGATCCAGCTCTAGCAAGCCCCCCTCCACCCCCCTCAAAATCCGTGTGTTCATCGACGATCTTATCGCGTCCTCCCAAACAAACTTCTCCACTCCCTACAAATACCAAGAAAACCAATCACTTGGTACACCTGCACCGCCCCGCACTCCGTCCCAGCCGCCCAACCCACCCAATCACCACCAACTTAAATAAAGCTGACATCCCTGTCCTTCCTCTTCCATCTATTCCCCTTCTGGCTTCCTTAGAGAGTGGGTGGACCCATCTCTCAGTTCAGGGTCCAGAACATGAGCTGATCCAACACCCCCTCCAAACAAAGGCAAAGAGCAAGAGCAGGACAGCACCGTCGGTGTGTCGGTGTCGGTGTCGGTACGGTCCGCGCACAAACACGCACGCACACCTTGGGTTGAGAGAGAGTTATCAGCCACGTCTACTTGTGCACATCGCATAGGACTCATTTCTTTAAACTACTACTGCATGTAAAAATATAGATGATTTAATCCTCCCATTCCCCATTCCAAGTGCTCTTCGATATGCCTCCGCCGGGAGAATCGGAATTCAGCGATATCCCTCCCTTTCTTTCTTTCCTTCTTTCTTTCCTTCTCTCCAGTACGTCCGTACCGTATCCGTATCTGCGTCCTGCTGTACGGATTAAGTAATCGCTCGCTCGCTTAGAAACATCAATGGATAAATGAATGGATGAATAAGAAAATGAAAATGGCATACCCTATACGGAATTCCTTCCTTGGCGGATGGCGATCGGAGAGGACCTACTACGGAGCATAACATAACATGTGAGCTGTGGCTGACACAAATGTGCACGAGAAAACGAGGCTGGTGAAGAAATTTTTGGCTCCGAATCTTCCCGATCACCTCAGGGAAGATTCGGATATCTCACGTGGGTTAAATTTTTTTTCCCTTTCTTTGCCTCCACTCCAACCCCGAGTTCATCAGTCCTGTGACAGACAGACAGCCAGGCTCCGATAATCGTGAAAATATTACCTAGGCAGTTGAATTATCCACTCCCATTCATTCCCACCAGAGTTCCGTACTTCGTAATATGGAAGTCCTCCGATGCCCCCCCTCGACTCGGCTTTCCTTCCAGACTTGAAGTCCGAGTAGGATCCTGCTGTAAATAGATAAGAATATGACTTAATCTATATTCTGCCGATGGTAAGCTTTGATTTGGGATCCTCCTCTGCGCACAGGCAGCGGCATTAGTATTATTTTGAAAGGACAGAAAGAGGGTTTCTGAAGGAGGCGGCAGGCTCATTTCTACCCTGACCATTTCCCCTCCACATCGTATATCAAAAAGTCTTCTGAAGACAAAATGCCTAGTTCCAAGAAAATATGCCCGTCCTCTTGAAGACGCTGGAACTTGCTGTGTTGGCCTAGGTAGTGCGTTACGATAATGCTGTGATCTCTTTTCCCGTTGACGGCAATGCACGTCGAAAGTGAGATTTCGTATATACCATCTCCATTCGAAGTGGCAAAAGTCCTAGCCACGAGAAATCTTGAAACCAACTTCTTCAAGTACGTTGAAGTAATCTAGCATTGGGCGTCCTTGCAAAGGGAATGCCCAGAAAAGAGGGTTCCCACCAACTAACGGCGGCCCAATACCGGTGGCATTGCTCGCTTCTACGTTTGGGCAGAAGAGGTTGAGTGAGGTTGAAGAAGGTCGACATAAGCCATCCATGGCTTTCATGACCTTCTCATTCTCTCCAAAAGTCACCTCCACTCCCCAATACTGAATAAGATATTGAAGAATCTTAAGCGCCTTAGTAGCGAAGGGGTGGCAACTAGTCATTTGTTGGAGGTCTGCAACCCCTTGTCGAACATTCTCAGGCTCAGACTTGCTGTTCCCAAGCGTGGTGACATGGGTAATGGTTGAAGATAATACAAAATATGGTACAAATGACGGTGTTCGTCGAAGGGTATAAAGCTGGGTATAGGAATTGACTAAAGCCGAGATAGCATCAGCAGCCTGCGCACACACATTCCGAGGTGATACCCCCGATCCCATAATTTCGAGATTTATGAATGGTCGAAAGAGCAGAAGGATAGCATAGTGGTAATACATACTATTAAAGATTAATTCAGCTTAGATCCTCATGGAAGGTGGAAGCATGCTTACTGTGCGAAAAGAACTGCTGGTGTGAAGTTGTGTCCTAGTCGAAGCGCCCTCGGAATATCATCGTACCATTGGATGAAGTCGGTATAAGCTGAGAGAAGTGCTTTGCTAGTAATATTGGTCCCTGGAGTATAGAGCGAGTACAAAGATTTGTGGACAATCTCGGAAAGCTCGCAGAAAGTTTTGTAAACACTTCGGACATTGGAGGGCTGAGTACAAGGCTTTTCAAGGGGAGCCCCTAGAGAAATGTCAGACGGGTTCTAATACTATTCCAATAAACGTACCATCATCCGTGTAAGGAATCCAAGACGAAGCCTCTACTTCACTGATTATACCTGGCTTGGTGACTAGCTTGATATCTCGGGAGAAGCATGGTAGTCGCCCAATACTAAGAGACCAGGCTCTTGAAAATCGATTAGTCATTTGTACTAAGAGTAATGAAATGGTGTTCAGACTTACTGATCAAGAGAGAATGCGCCCCAGAAAGTAGCTGATCGTACAGCATGCTCGTTCTCATCATGTTCATCATCATCCTTTTTGCTAAGATGCAGACCCATCTCAATGGCAAGTCTAATTGATTGACCAGATAGGAAGATACTCCGACTCGACCGGCCACAACTAGCCTCCCTAATCGACATGAGACCAAGTGCTTGTATTGTCGTTAGGACATGACGATCCTTTTGTTCCTGCAAAAGCCTCAACGCCTCGGCAAAGAAGTGATTTCCAGAGGTATTACTATCAGAAGGGTCGGTTCGGGTGTTAGCCTGATTGGAAAATCTACAACCGAGGGCAAGTATTGCGTTTACGAGCAAGGGTGAACAGTGTCTCTTATTTCCTGACCGGAAATCCTGCAGAAAGTGCTCTTTACTCAAGGACGCAAAGGTTGGGTATTCCCAGCAGAAATAAAGGGCCAACAAATGTTCGACCAATGCCCTATCGGACGTGACTTCGGTCCAGCTTTTGTTGTGCAGATGGGTCTTTCCTGGGCTTCCTTCAGCATCAAAACCTAGAATCGTTTGTTGTCCTTGCCCTCTAGCATACTGTGTAGTGCTGTCCGGGGTTGACCCAGATGTGATATGCCATGTCCAGACAAGAGGATATGCAAGATCTTGATTGGGTGCATCGGGAAGCATTTCGGGATCCCATGCCGCTAATCCACCGTTCTGAAAACTTCTCATTGAATCGTTGATTCCCTGGTCATCGCCTGCTGTCCAAGGAGGCCAGTTATGCTCACTCGAGAAAGACTGAATACTGGCTCTATGTCCTTCATTGAACTCGAATTCGAGCGGGAATCCTTCAGTGCTTCGTGAGGATTTCAAAGCACTTGATATAACTTCCTGACCAACGGTTCGACTGTACACAGTTGCATTGCTCCCGGAGACTGATGAATTCCGCGATTTAGACGTGTCCAGCTTCTCTGCAATGCTTTCAATTTTCTCGCCGCTACGAATCTGTTCTAATATCGCCTGAGGCGTCTCGCTCGCAACTAGTTCTGCCAGAATTCGCCCACTCAGTTGTTGCTGAGTTCGAAGTTGCTCTATCTCGGTGCGCATATTCTCCTTGGACTGGCGGACTGGGATTTCGTAGATGCATTCTACATTCTTCTGAGCAGAACATCGCCCACAAGGCATCTGGCCATCACACTAGATAGCTGATTAGCCAAAGGGTCTTCTCTGCCAAAAACAATAGTCTTGTAACCTGCCTTGGCCCTTTTCTTGCGGCATTCAGTGCACGCATTTGCCGTGACCACCCCAAGCCCACGACGTCTCTTGGAATTGGACGCATCCATTGTTGATTCGCTGGCTTATCAACGTCCTCGTAACAAGTCTTCCCCTAGTATTTCTACGTAATCGCGCTAATGGCGGAGGTCAGATGGAGGAAGATATCGTGGCATCAATCATGGCCTTTTCTGCCGCTTAGATGTTGTTCACCTCCTCCCTCAGGGAATGGGGCAATCAAAGTTCATATATGACGTAGCCAGGACGCGGGGTCTGCTGTAGGACGTCAGATGTTCTTGGGGTGCTGGCAGAGGTGTGATGATTTGGATCGGCTCATCGATTGGGCGGTTCTGTGGAACGGCGAGAGAAGTGATGCGATACTGCGATAGAGGGAAGAAACCCAGGAGAGAGGGGAACTTTGAAAGACAAGTCTAGGCTGCGGGAAGCGATGATCGCGACTGTTTCGACCACGCTATCAGACCGCACGACTGGTCAGCAGCTTAGGGTGCTGGAGGGCCGCTGAAATGCCCCCCGGATGCCCTGCGAACGCAGAACGACTGGAAATGTGTTTGGTGCCGGGGGGTCCGCAGGCAACCGCCACAAGAAGGGTGTGGTCCCCAAAAATGAGGATATACATTGCGAGCGAGTTACAGTGAGGAAATGAATAGAGGAGTGTGAGTGGGGACACAAGCACTTGCTCTTTGCGGGGGAGCCACACTTGGATTAGATTTCGGTCGTCGAGCGAAGGGGCAATGGGTTTTTGACTTCCCCATACGAGGCACAGAATCGCATGCACCGGGGCGGAGAGCATTCCCGACGGCATAAACTCGGGTGGCGGACAGACAACCCCAAGGCCTCGTCCTAGGCACTAAGGTAGGACTGACAATGGGTAAGGTGAAACACTAGGGAAGCATTGCAGGTGTAAAACCCTCCATTGCTGCTATTCGCTACAGTCTGGTAGGCAGCGTATAGCTCGCAGTCTTAGGGTAGTCCGAGCAACTGGGAGTCGGTTCAACAGGAACCATGGCCGCAGGAACACTTTTCTTCCAACCACGCACTCTAAGTCCCCATGTTACCATTCATACCCCACTCTCGAGACGTGGGCGCGGTCCCGGACTGTTGCTTATTGTACCTGAATCATACAAAGGACGAAGCGAGGGAGCATCAGCTACAAAAACTCTTGACCCAGAGCCATTGCAAAAATGGGCGGAAGAAGGATTTGGGATTGTCGAGGTTCGCGTGGGCGACCAGGCGACCCCCAACAATGATTGTGTAGAAGGTATCAAAGCTTTGAAGGGGCTTCCTCAATGCTCAGAATACTCAAAAATTGGAATCATTGGTCAGCTACCCAAATATTTTATATTTTGAAGTCTATCCTTTGCCCAGGATCGAGACATCGGGCCAGATGCCTTACAAGCTCTTGCTAACATGGAAAAGCGTATGAATCTGACATCAACTCTCTCCAAGCCGGCGCTATTTGGCGATACCTCTGGGAAACAGAAGATATCGCTGCTATTGTCACATTTATGACAGACAATGCCCGAGCCTCAACCCCTAACGAGCCGACAAAAAAAGCTCCCATAATGACCCACACCACCAGTCGAGACCTCACTGATATTAAAGGAAATGCAACCTATTCTTACGAAGGTGCCCTATCTGCTAGCTTCGTTTTACCAGAGCATGACCACTATCTAGCTGGTCCTGCGGCCTTGGCGCATACCCGAAGTTTGGGATTCCTGAAAAAACATCTCGGAGGACCAAATTTTGATCTCGAGGCAATTTGGGATGAACATACCTATTTCGAATTTGAAGCAAGAGATGTCGATAAGACTATGAATACTATGGTTGATGAACCTTATGTTAATCACATTCCGACTGTAAGTCACTCAGAAGCTGGTATTGAATTCGAAAACTAACACTTACCAGTTAACTGGCGGCATTGGGAGAGCAGCATTAAGCGCCTTTTACCGAGACCACTTTGTGTTCAATAACCCCCCTGACACTAAAATGGAACTCGTTAGCCGAACAGTTGGTATTGATCGCGTCATCGATGAGTTTATCTTCTCATTCACTCATTCCAAAATGGTCGATTGGCTGTAAGTCTTCTTCTCAATACCCCCCCATCCCAACCTTCCAACCATATTCCTCACACCTCTTCCTTAGCATCCCAGGAATACCCCCAACAAACCAACCAGTCTCTATCCCCTTCACCAGTGTAGTAAACATCCGCGGTGACCGTCTCTACCACGAACACATATCATGGGACCAAGCTACCCTTCTCCGCCAACTTGGCCTTCTACCAGATTATCTCCCTTTTCCCTATCCTCTACCAGATGGAAGAATTCCAGCAAAAGGAAAGAGATTTGAATATAGAGTCCCCACTGCTGGGGCAGATACTGCTAATAAATTAAGAGATGAAAATTGTGTGGGGAGTAATGAAATGTTTGGGTTTGAGGTTAGGGAGGTTGATGATTTGTGAGGGTTTGGTGATTGTCGTTTGGGAAAGATACTAGTGACAAGGGAAAGAACTGTAGGAAGTTGTGCCCTTACCTTGGGATTATCTTATATGAGATAGTTTGCACTTTTCTCTTTTGTTACTAGTTTAGAGTACTTCTTCGAAAGTTCCTCAAAACTAATATAATAAGGTTAGGTTCACTTATGTATTAGGAGTAAAAAGTTTATGGGATACGATTCTATTTGTTAATCAAGAAGGAATCGTCCCCGCTTACGAAGGTATACTCTAACTCCTTCTTACCTTCCACCCCTAATAGAAAATGTATCAAAACAAAGTAAAAAAAAGAAAACACATTCCCCGAGATATCAGCTCGAGGGAGGATATAAAGTAGAGTTTTTTTCTAGTCACTAGAGCATCTTATTAAGGGTACATCTCTATGGATATAGGTATTGTTATGAATTCGTGAACATAACGTCGGATTCATACATTTATTGTATTCGTTGCAACAGTACTCGTAATTATTTATGTCCAATAGGAGCGCTAATACCGCTACCCTATCGATCCTTAGGAACTACGTGGTTGAATAGTAAGGGGTTGTTGGGGTTATATCCTATATTGGTGTGTATATACTAAATCCGGGAACTATTTTTCGAAAGTAGTGTTATCGAGATCTGGATCTGATCACTATGTTTGTAGTATGTAGAGGTAGTCTTGCTAACAGACAGACAAGGCTTAAACAAATTATGGGGCTAGCAACAATCTCTTAGCCCCTACCTTTGCCTAGTCATTACGGATTACCCTTCACGAAGTGAGAATGGCAGTTGTTAAGGATGCAATAGAATGTAGGAGGTATTATTCCCTTTCCTAGATACAAACCCTTTTGCCCAGGAAATTGGTTTCCTCCGGATCTGCCAGAAGCTTGTCGAACGATCTTAGGTATTATATCCGCGGAGGGTAACTCTGCTTGAATATACTATCCCCCCACCCTTAACAATCGTCAAAACAGGGGTTTTGAGATCTTGTTGCTAGGGGTTCTGACCAATTAATTTGTTGGACTCACGCCAGTTTTAGACCCTATGAAGCTTTAAGACAATAGCAGAGACCAATTTTTGGTCGGTGCTAGGCGGCTGCCCGGGATTCTCACTAGTTAGAATAGCTCCATCTAGGTGAACCCTTGTTTTGATGATTGTTAAGGGGGGGATAGTATAGATAGTCAACAGCCTAAACCTAATTGGATTTTGATCACGTGCTAAGCATAGACTGGGCACTCCCCGAAGTACCTGCACCGCTAGTGGAACAACTTTTCCCACTCGAGTCAACAACCACGAGACAGCAACGTCAACTCCAGCAAATGCTTGGCAACCTTCTTCCCTTCATCACCGCAAAATCCTAGAGCTGAATATCGATTGACTTGAAGACTGAGAACTGACCGGATGGAACGGCAACGTTGTTACCGTTTATAACATTTAGGCAAGTGACCAACACAATCAGCTCACGACCCAGAGAAAGTGCGGTATATCGTTCGGTACTTGGACCCCAAAGAAAACCAAAGCTGAGTTTTTCAAGACATAGCCTTTAGGCAATGCCACGATGAGCTCAGCCTTGCTATCAGTAGCCGGATATGAACGAAATGATAGGTTCGATTATATGCAAATGCTGCCCAACAACCTCTCCCCCGGGGCGGATATGCATATAGGCACCGCTCCGTGATGGTGAACCGAAAGCCGAGCAAGACTCGTCGACTTCGATGGGGATTCATATGCTTGGTAATCGGGAATTAGAATGCCTTGTCAATGCAGGAGGGTTTGAGTCATGCGAAATCGGAGCCATCTTTCACCGTCTCGAACCATGTCGAATATGAAGGAAAATGAGGAATGAAGAGTCACAATAGTAGGTGAAGAAAAAAAAACAATATATTTTTTATCTTACCGCTCTTCTTATACTCGCAAAAAGATCCTTGTTTGATAACTAGTCAAAAGAAAATTTGGGAATTTTGCAGCCCTCGAACTCAAGGATGAGTATCCTACTTTTTTAACGAGTTCTCTAATCAGATCAAGCGGGAACAACGTTTATTACCGATCTCCGGGCTAGGAGGAAAGAGCCCCTTTGTCGGGATCCCAAATGGGGAGATCTGAGCCTCAACAACGTGAGCTTTAGCGAGCTTTTCCCTACCTGGGCATATTTCCAGCTTGTTAGATCTCGGGTCTGCCGCAGCCGGGTATGCAATTCACCTGTGGTGAATTGCATCAACCAACGCATTTTGACAGGTGGCGTCTAAAAACATCACTGTCACCTCACTTTCTAAAACATTGGCCTTTTGGCGGCTGGGTCCATTTTCCGAAGTTATTCCTTTGGGGTTTTTGATTGGCTTTTGACAATTGAGGCAAGGAAGGGGTGGAGACCTAGTCGTAACTGTTTGAAATCAGGACCCGTATGCTAATGGTGATGGAGAGATTTTGGAGGGGTGTTGGGGAAGTGGTTGGCTGAGGGAGTCGGTGACATCTGCCCCGAGGCTTCTTTGCATTGTATCCGAGAACAGGGAGAGAGGAGAATGCACAACTCTTATCGTTCCGTGAGTTTTTTTTTGGGGGTATGGCAAAGGCCCCCGTCCATATATAACTTCATGCTGTTTCCCTTGTTCCTTATTCTGGAAATCGTGGAATTCCATCTTTTCATCAACCCTCCTTTGGATTGTTCGTTCTTTGCTCTCGTTTTATACCCATTCTGAACGGAGATTTCCAACATATTTATACATTTAGATTCTTCAAGAGAACTTGCGGACGAGACCAACCAGAGCACATTTTGCTCGGGAGTATTTTATATATAAGAACACATACAGACAACTATGACGAAACCGGAGGTTAATATTGAGGCGGGAGAGGAGCCTCCACTACAGATGTACGAGGAAAAGGGGGAAATGAGCACAGCACCGACGCTTTGTGAGCCACGGCAAAGGAGTGGGACGGAAACAGATACAGAGAATGAAGCGGCAGTGCCAAAGCCAGACAAATATGTTGTTGATTGGGAGGGGCCAGATGATCCGTTGAAACCTACAAACTGGACTACATTCAAGAAGTAAGTACTGTATATTCTCAGCATCCATTCGCTCGAGAATGCCTAAGGAAGTTAGTATGGGTATCAGCAAATGCATTTCGGGTATTAGCATGAATTATATACTTATCAGAACCTAGATGGAAGAATCTCTGGATTGTCAGCGTTATCACTTTGATCACGTAAGTGCCCCTCTGTATTATCCCCATACCCCACACTGACACCCGCCCAAGACCACTGGCATCATCCATGTTCGCCCCCGGTGTTCCACAACTCATGGTGGAGTTCAAATGCACAAATACAGTTCTCGCCTCGTTCGTAGTATCCATCTATATTCTTGGGTTTGCAATTGGTCCAATGTATGTCTCTCCTCCTTCCATATATATATTATGATCTAATTTGTTCCTCAGGATCATCGCACCCCTTTGTGAAATATACGGAAGAACAATAATCTATAAAGTATGCAATCTGCTTCTCTGCGCCTTCACGGTAGCTTGCGGTGAAGCAAACGGCATCCCAATGCTTATGGCATTTCGATTCTTCGCCGGTTGTGCAGGTGTAGCACCCTTGACAATTGGTGCAGGATCAATCAGTGATATGATCGTCACTGAAGAACGAGGAAGAGCCATGGCAATATTCTCTCTTGGTCCATTGATCGGCCCAATTATTGGTCCCATTGCAGGAGGGTTTGTCTCCGAATATCTAGGTTGGAGATGGGTCTTTCGAATTCTCGCTATTGCCGTAAGCCCAAATCTTTCTTCTCCCTTGTAATTAAGCGAGCCAAAAACTAATACGGATCTCACTCGATTAGTCAGGAGTATTAACCATCGTCACCTTCGTAATGGATGAAACATATCCACCTCTCCTCCTCGAAAGAAAAGCCGCAGCATTAAGATCCGAAAGAGACGACCCAATGTATAAATCCATCCACGACAAGTCACTACCCTATAAAGTCATCTTCTACCACGCCATCTCCCGTCCCATGAAACTCCTCTTCCTCTCACCAATTGTCTTCCTTCTCTCTCTCCACATGGCCCTCGTCTATGGACTATTATATTTACTCTTCACCACGTTTACCACCGTTTTTGAAGGAAATTATGGATTCACCACTGGAACAGCTGGTCTTGCCTTCTTAGGTTTAGGAGCAGGTTGTGTTTTCGGTGTTTGGATTATTGGTGGCTCTTCAGATAGGATTTATATTTATCTTGAGAAGAAGAATGGAGGTGTGGGGAAACCAGAATTTAGATTACCGTTTATGGTTTTCAGTGGATTGTTTTGTCCTATTGGGTTGTTTTGGTATGGATGGAGTGTTGAGGCTGGCGCGCAATATGTTGTTCCTATTATTGGGACAGCGTTTGTGAGTTTTGGGATGATGAGTGTTATGGTATGTTTCCCTTCCCTTCCCAGTTCGTCAGTTATGATCATGACATGGGGTTTTTACTAATGACATGTTTGAAATAGTTACCAGTACAAAACTACCTTGTAGATGCCTTTACTGAATACGCCGCCTCAGCTATCGCCGCAGCAACAATTATCCGTTCCTTAATGGGTGCTTTATTACCTCTAGCAGGTCAGCCTATGTACGATAAAATGGGTGTCGGTTGGGGAAACAGTTTGTTGGGATTTATTGCACTAGCTATGATACCTATTCCTTGGGCGTTTTGGAAGTATGGCGAGAGAATTAGGACGAAGAATCCAATTAATTTGGATTGAGCGAATTGAGTTGATGTTGAGATGATTTAAAACCTTGATAAGAATGAATGGGGCGGGGAAGGAGGGAAGAGGCTGTCGACTCGCTAGAGTTGGACTTTGCATGCCGAGAGAAGATGGGGTTTGAGAAGTTGGAGAAGAGAAGGTCGAGCCTGGTGGATATAGAGAAGGCAAGACAGAGAGAGAGAGAGAGATGGCCAAGGGAGAAGGTGGCCGAAAGAGTAGGGTTTTCCTGTGAAGCGATTTTTTCATGCGGGTGTTAGTATTGTATAGAGGGTTGGGTTGGTTTATCATAGATTTCGAGATTTTTGGGAGGTTATCATTGAGGGGCATTGTGCCCTCACATCAAGTTGCATAGTTGAAGTAATTCGTTGTACATAGATTAATAAACACAAGATTTATAAAATGGTTATTACAGTATTTTCTTTACTACTCCAGAAGAGGTTCTCGTGTAATTTGCTCTGTCTAAAAGCTCACTCACCTTCTGGCTACCTAACTCAAGAAAGTCTATCCAGGAAAATCTTCCAAGAAACAGAATTAAAAATCACACCTCCTAAGCCCATTCCGACCCAAAGTCAAAACAGCCGCTCTCTCCAAAGCCTTCGCATAAGGGATATTCTCATTCCTTATAATTCCTGTAACCAATCTTCTCAAACCTTCCTCATCAGGCACATGTCTCAACCCCAATTCCTCAGCTGTCGCTAATTCTTCGTTCTCACCTCGTCGAGGGAATCGAAGTGTTCCTGGATATAGAGCTCGACTGCGATCGTTGGCGGGACGGGTAGATGTGTAGAGTGGGATTGGGTTGGTAGGACGAGGATGACGGGGTGGAGCTGGGGCGATTCTGTAGGGGTGTCGAGTTTGATTTCGGTTGAGGAGAGGAGTATGGTAGTCTTGGCTTTGGGAGAGTGTTCTACCATTGGTTGGGTGAAAGCTGTCGGCCCAATAGGGTGGATAGTGGGCAGCTTGCGAGATTAGTCGTGGAGCAGCCGCCTCTCTTTCTTGACGGCGATTGAAGATTTCTTGTCGAGGTGATGGTGGACGGGGTGTTGGACATTGTGTTCTTGGGTTGGTAAATATGTTTAGAGACCTTAATAGGTCTCGAGATCTACCATGGGGCGTAGTTGCAGATTCACCTCCTGTCGAATTGGGATGTGGATCTCTGTTGGTGGATTCGCCGGAGACTGAACCTGCCAGAGCTGAGATCGACGACGAGCTTGCCTGAGCGAAAGGATCGTTATGGCGATGTGCTCTACGACCAGTTCGATCTCGAAAGTTTCGAAGGCGTGCTCTGGCTCTTTGGTAGAAGGAAAAGGAAGCACCTTCTCGTTCTCTTCCGTTATATCCCGTTTCGAGATCTTCAAGTTGATTAAGTCGTTCTTCAACGTCTCTATTTCCCACACCAACGCCTTGCTCCCTAACCATTTCAGCGAGCTGCTCATTTCCACCGAAATCGCGTCTAAGACGGGGCACAGAGCGTGACTCAGAAGGTTCATCTATCTGTGGATATAACTCTTCCAAACGCATCGAAATCATAGAATATAATAGCAATTTCTCTCTGCGTGAAAGGCCGCTAAGCAAACGATGTATTTCGTTAGGTGTCGCAGGGAGCCATGATGTATTTCCTGTCCCATCTGATTGTGCTGGTAATCCTGGAGCTGATGTTGAAGAAGATAGGTCCTCCCCATTGAGGTTTGCTAACGAATTTGCCGATAGAACATCCCCAAGCCGCTGGGCAGCATCGCTGAGAGCTTCAACACCAAGTTCAAGTCGAAGCTCAGGTATATTTCTAGGAATTGTGGAATATCCCTGTTGGTATCTACCAAGTTCTCTTCTGAATTCTACTAGGTCTCGGCTGAGAGCTATTCCAATTTGTAGGGCGACTCGTTCTCTGTCCTCAAATGAAGAAGCGCCTGCTGGTATTTTTGAGAAGGCCAGTTCTAGTCTGTCCAAGGTGGCGATTAATTCCATAGCTCTGTGATAGAGTTCGTTAAGAGCTACTTCGCTATAAGATGGAGGGTTATGATTCCCTCCCGGATGAGAACGCCAAACGCTTGGGAACATCTTGGAAATAGTATGGTTGATTTCTTTCCCAAGTTGGATGCGCCGGATTGATGGTTCATATAGTGTTGGTTCACGTTGTGTCGCGGAGATTTTAAAATATGGAGGCTGTTTAAGATATATACAGCTGTTGGGTTAAAAACGGAATGGTAGCGGTGGGGAGTTGAGAAGTGAATTACTGTTAACCATGCCTGTTAATTGTTTACCATGCCTGTTAATTGTTTACCATGCTTGTTAACTGTTTACCATGTCTACAAACTGTTTACTATGGCTAGCAGTCAACAAGCATGCCTGTTAAGACTTGTGATTCACAGCCAGTGTTATAATCTATGTAAGGGCCCAAGTCACGATTAAGTGAAAGTACTTGTGAGAAAAAATTTGCGAAGGTGAATTTATTCCTCCTTATTGTCCTAGTACAGCATAGAGGAGCTGCCCTTAGCGATTTACTGGCGCATAGTTGTAGGCAGATGAGCTATTAACTTCGTAGCAAACGCATCCTTGAAAATACAGGTTTTCTAAGCTTTGAGTGGAGGTGTGCTGCGTCGAGTACTCGGTTGTCACTCATGCACCCTATAAATTCTATATTTTGCACAACGCTGTTAAGATTGAGTTGTAAAATATTCAAAGGAAAACAGAGGGGTATGTCATCGAGAATACCATATGCCGCTTCTAGTAGAAAACAGCGTCACTTCACTTAAGATTATCATTGTTTTATATCATCTCTTATAACCTCCTCATAGCTTCTCTCTGTGAAGAAATAATGTCACATACTTAGCCAAAGCCCTTTCCCAAAGATCACGCACCCATTCTCCACCCCACCTTTCAACCCAACGCAACCCTCACCACTAAAAAAAGCATTCCACCCATCACCACCACGATCGCATTCTCCATCCGCCGAATCCCAAACCGTCCTTTTTCATCCAATGTTGTGGTACCTGACCTCTCCCATCGTCCCAGCTGTCCAAGGTTCCAAGCTAACCCGACGAGGGTTTCACGCCCAATGACGTCGTTCTCACCCAGGATAACCTGAGACTGAGACCTCACCAAACCCAAGCCCAAGCCGCAAGCCCCCCATTCCTGTTTCTGCGTTACATCATGAAGCGCCGTTAACGCTATCGGGTCCAATGATAGCCTATGAACAACTGGCCATTTCCTCATACTCAGAAGGCTCTGAACAAGGTTTTTGAAAGTTGAAGCTGGGTTGGGTAGGGGTAGGGGGAAAGGGCGCTTATTGATTTTTCCTCGAGTGTTGAGGATGTCTGGGTTATAAGAAGAAGGAAGGAAGGATGGGTGGTTATTCCCCATCGCATCGCATCCTCAACTTCCCACTCACCTTCCATTTTTGCGACGGGGTCGTCCTTTGAATAATCTGGTGATTGTCAAGGTCGCGCACGCATCTTCTGTACGATAACACTCAAGTACCAACTTACGAATAAGAAACCATCAGTCCGTCGCAAGCACACATCACGTAGTCGCATACAGTATCTGCAAAGTAGATAATTCTACACCCTCCCAAACTCAACTTCGGAACGTGCGACGAATATAACGAGCAAGATGGTCAGCTTCCCAACAAGTAAAGGCTGGTGGGCACACGCCTCCTACCGATTCCTACAGTTCGTACTTGCTTTGACCGTGTGCGGATTATATGGCGTGGATTTGAACAAGGCGCATAAAGAGGGGAAATATTCCGATGGGAAATGGGTAAGTTCTTCTCTCTCCCCCTCACCCTACAACTATCGCAGACCTCACCTCTTCCTCCCCATCTCCAGTGCCGATCCCCCCCCGCAAAATTAAAAGCTAACCGCCCCCTCCCCTCACAGATCTTCGCAGAAGTTGTAGCTTCCCTCTCAGTCTTCACCTCCATCTTCTACATGATACCCTTCCTCCTCAAAATCCCCTTCCTCTTCCTCTGGGACACGATCCTATTTATCCTCTGGATTGCCCTGTTTGGATTGTTTGGGAATATGTATATTAAGGAGAAGGCGGAGGGAGATTCCGGGGTGCAGAGGATGAAGAATGCGGTTTGGGTGGATTTGGTTAATGCTTTGCTTTGGTTGGGGAGTGCGGTGGGGATGGCGGTTTGGTGGTTTAGGGGGGATAGGAGGTCGAAGTTTACGGGTAGGGCGGTGGTTTAGAGGGGAGGTGAGGAAGGCTTTTAGGCTTGGAGATGAGCGGGTTGTTGATTGATGGAGGGGGAGGTCTGGATTTGGGGAAGGTCGAGGATTGTGTGTGTTTTTGTTTACTATATTGATACCCAGTGGGAAAGAAAGATGGGATGGAGGATATGATAATGATGGTACGGTACGATACCCTCGCGTTTCTGCTGGAAAATCCGGGCGTCTTGTTTCCTTCCTTTAGAAGTACGATACCTCTGCAGCGTTAGCATATGAGCCTACGAAGAAGATACCATGTTTGTAACAATCAACTATTGATTTTGCTACAGGAATTCATGTCCCATGTTCCGGCCGTGCAACTGCTGCGCGTTGTGCATGTGCATTTTAGGAAGGTGCAAAGCTAGCCATCGATGAGATAAGAGAAAGGAAGCCTTCTCATCTCTCCCGTCTCTTTAGTTCTCGGTCAATTGGTATAGTAGTGAGTCGTATTCGTCTCGCTTAAGGCACCAGCCTCAAGAGCTTGGCTCGGCCATAGCCTCGTACACTCTTTTGCACATGTTAATAATCACCAAATATATTCTTATCAGAGCTGTATGTACGGCCATACAGATGGCCGAGCAGCTTGCCGGATTCGTCTTCGTGCCGACCAATTGGACCTCTAAGCCACGAGCTTTCGATCGTGATTGGGGTTGGCATCAGAGCTAGCTGCAACAAAGAGTCTAGTCGAGAAGGTAGGCAGACTCATGCCGGTATCCGTGCCTAAATGCCAACTCTACCTATCCGGACCAGACGGGAGGGAGCACCGAAGTCATTCTCCCTAGTAAATTAGAAATATCCCATAACTTGGCGTGATCATCCTGCAAGATACACCGAGAGCCCTCGTAACGACCCCGGATCCCCAAGATCAGCCTTATACAATTGGTTAGCGTCTGAAGGATTCCGTTTGTACTCCCAGCTGGCCGTGAAGGAAAGGGCTCCGTATGGGAAACCGAAACAAAGGATCACCCGTTAAATATCCCAGGAACGCTATCCTGAAACGCAGGGTCCACCAACTCCGTCATTGTCACGTCGATGAGCTAGAGCTGGATTGGTGCAGAGTGCGGACGATCTTGCCGATCATTTCGTCTGGAGTTGTACGAATTCGCTAGGAGGTTTTGCTCCCGCAACTGTTTTTCCATTTGGCTATGCGGAGACGAGTTTTGTTGAAGTTAAATCTTCGTTCTAGGAAGGGGAGAGGCGAGTTGGAGATGGAGTTGAGGCAGGAGAGTGTAACGCTTTTGACTGCAAAAAGGAAGGAGGCAGGAAACAAGGCAGCAACACCGCCGTGCTTCGTAATTGGCACAAAAACGGATTGTGGGTCGAGGTCGATCTGGAAAACAAGGTCTCCCCTCTCCCCGCCATGCTTGGGCTTGTCAGCCTGCTGGCTCCCAGAGGATTGCACAGCTTTCATGCGTGGCCGTGCCAATGCAAGCCCGGGAATGTCGGAAGATCTGTTAAGGTGAAGGTACATAGGTGGAGCTTTCTTCTCGTGGGACAAGAGAGCTTGGAAATTATATTGCCAACACAGACCGGCCCTGTATAGTAAATATAAAGGTGTAGAACCATGAAGAAGAGCCGAAAGAAGACTTGGACGCTTAACCCTTAGTCTTTGCACGGTAGACCAAAGAAGCACTTCCCCCCAAGTCCAAGGCGGTGGTGTCGTTCCTTCCTTCTCGGGAGTGACGAGTCCCTCAGAGCTACGAATATCCCC
The DNA here is from genome assembly GCA_003988965.1 of Neobulgaria alba. NCBI lineage: Eukaryota > Fungi > Ascomycota > Leotiomycetes > Helotiales > Gelatinodiscaceae > Neobulgaria > Neobulgaria alba. The sequence goes on from QYAM01000054.1 coordinate 102,162, forward strand.
CTCAGCCTTCGCCTTCACCAACCCTCCCCTCCTCCATAACACCACAGCAACATCATCCATTTTCACCAAGACGATTTCTTGGCCAATCTTGGTTCAAATACCGCTTCTTTGCCAGCACTCTTTTGCTCCTCGCGACCTGACACGGAATCACGTTCTGTTTGACAATTCCGTCCTCCACTCTATCGGCACCCAGCCTCGAGACGTCCTCTAGTTGTTACCACAATAGCCGCCAGATCGCGTTCCTAGCCACCATCAGTAGTTGGTCACGGGCCCCAGGAACGTTACAAGACGACTCGAATTGTGCGTTCAATCTTCTCAGTTTCGATCCTATCGGCACTCGAGACGAGTTAGTCTAATGGCTAGTCGGACGTTCAAGCCATCTTCCTTCTTGGCATCCACTACTCAACAAGGCTCCAGATCCTCACGGAGCTCACGTCCGGGCTTCACTAGGGCTGACAGTCGAGATAACACTTCTAGCGGGAAGGGTGATGATTCTTCCGTATCCATGTTGAGACCCTCGAGCACCGTAGCTACCGACCAGACAGTCCAAAACGACCCTACAACTCCAGGTACGTCAAAGACAGCACCTCGGCGCTGTCCCACTCTGCTGGATACCAGAGAGTGCATTATGGCGGGAATGGCGCTACGCTGCCCTGCCTGGACATGCCACTCACACCAGGCACCATGGCGGCTGGGCTTGTGGAAAGCCGTCACCGCGATGTGGATCGAAATGTGCTAATGGATTTGTTTAAATAGTCCAAGCCACCCCTACCTCACGATTGCCCCAAGAAGAGACCCCTCCAAGGAAGAATAGTCAACCCATTACTATCGAAGTACCCGAGAGCTGGAAGAGACCAGCATATACTCCGCTTTCCGCACGAGGAGAACTACCAGGGTCGGTAAATCATGTTAACGAGTAACACTTATACATACTAACACCCTGCAGAGGATACTTTCCTATCCACGGAGATATACCACAACTATATCGGCCACATCCATTTTCGGGCAATACACAACCACATCATTTCGGACACTACAGAAATAATCCTGAGCTCGACTCACCAACCGACACAATGTCAACTGCCTCATCTGGATTTACCACACCCGTCTCGGAGGCAGCTATGGCATCTTCAACATATATACCAACCCACCTCGATCTCGCTATGGCCGTTCCATTAGGAAAATACCATCCTTCGAATTATAAGCCCCTCTCCAAAACATCTAGCTCAACCCCGAGGTCTGCTACGCCAGCAGCTTCTTTAGGCTCATCATTACCACCTCCCAACCTTGCGCTTCCACCAACAACCAAGAGACAGAAGACAGCAACTTACATTAAGAATCCTTCGGAAGTCAAGAGCAAATTACAACAGTACCAACAAACCATGATCAAGCAGGCTAGGGTGGCAACTTCTTCCTCGCTGAAATCTATGGCATCATCAAGTGGTATGGTGAGCCTGACTGTACCAGTTAGTCCAAGATTGCTACCCGCAGGAAGTCCCGGCCCGATCACCCCCTTAGATCTTGAGGAAAGCGCAACATCTAGTTATATTCTCGGTGGAACAAGAGTTGTTGGAAGTAGTACAAATAGTGCAATTGCGAGAGGCCTCGAAGGACAACGAGAAAGAGAGAGGTTGATGTGGAAGCTACTGGATGACGAGCAACGAAGAAGTGGCGTTAGTCCTTCCGAGAGCGTATAAGTACCAGCCACTACCCGCCGTACCAACCAGAGCGGGTCTCGGTTTTCAGTCGCGCTTAACATTTAAATGGCTAGCAGGAATGGCCCACACGAGAGTGTTTGGCAAAAAATTGTTTCATTTTGTCTCATCGATTTCGAAGTCAGTTCTTTGCGATAGAATCCGAAAAGATCGTCGTTATTGGAATTTTCGGATCAGCAAAAATGCATCCACACCAAGTGCTGGTGAGGGGGATGCATCATTTGCAGAATTCTATTAGGCGTAAGCTCAATAGAATTATCTGATTTGAAAGGAGTTTGGCAGGATTACCCCTCAGTGCTTTTTACTTGTTCTATGAATCTGAATATGAAAATGGCATATTTCATGGAGAATTGGGGTCGTCAGAAGGAGAATGATTTTTTTTCTTTTTCGGAAAGTTTGTTAGAGGTTAGAGGCGTTTTAAGAGGGGTTAGCTAGTTAGTTAGATTAGGAGATGCAGGTCAAGGGTTCGTCATAGAACGGAAGAGAGTTTGTTAAAGAGAATGTTTTAAATATTTCAAAGTCTTCGTGAAACCATGCCACTGATCTTTAGTTTGCAAATCGAAGAGGTCTGGGTTTTCCTTCAAACTTCAAGATATCTTGACTGAAACACTGTGACAAAATGCCCACTGAGTAGCTTATAGCTTTTTCATGATGCGAGGAAACAAGCACCCATCCCTGGTGTAGAATACAAATAGATAGATAAGTTTCGAGGTTAACTTGAGAGTATTATACTTCGATACCCCATAGTTTATTATCCTAAATTGTAGATTTCACGAGAGACAGACACTCCCTTTAAAGACCCTAAATCCGACTATTACAATCAGCCACCTATTTTTCCCCAAATGAACTTCGTCTGTGCCAAACCTCACCGAATGCTGAGCATATTTGAGGGGAGAGAAAATCCCTGAAAACATATGTAGAATTTCACTTATCTTCCTTTATCTAAGCGTCGAACTTCATCATTTAATTGCCGGCTCGTCCTTCTCCTGCGCCAATCTTAGACATTACTTCTAAATAAATCTCAAAGACCAGCTAGATTATTACAACTAGCGTTTAAGATCCCATCGGAGATTATAACTTACCGGGAAGATAAAAACTATACCTTAGGAAGTCAGAAAGATTTTACCGGTATCAACGAATTTAAAGTCCTATCTTCGTTCACCACTTATGTGAAGGGCCGAAGGTACCTGCCTCCCTACGATTCTTAAAGATGATTTTTGAGATATATATCTTAGAGGCGATATTTTTAGGCCTGTCGACCTATATCAGGCTCGAGATTTCAATATAAATTTAAAGGCGAGAATACTTAACGAAGGAATGAGTTAACGTAGCAAAATCTCTCGAACGAACGTGGAGTGATGATCTCCACACTCCCCTGATCTTGGAGCAAGGGTTACAAAAACGGTACGGAACCCCGCACAAGGGTATTTTCGCAAATATGTCCAATAGGGTGAACAGATATCCAAGTAAGCTTTCGGCAGGCGGCAGAAGTGGAGTGAACCGACCGTTGAAACGCACGGCTGCACCTCCAACGAACTCTTTCGTTTGAAAGGCCTCATTTGGTGATCTCAATGTGATTCAAGAGTTGTTGATATGGCGGAACCGGAAGCACATGCTGAGCAACCTGAAGCGCATGTAGATCAAGCGCCAGGTGTAGTCGAGGATGCAATTGAGCCGGACGAAGTGAGTTCCTTAGGACCCCTTGAGAAAAGGTCTTGCCAAGGTAACACTACTGACTTTAGGTAGCATACAGATGCGGACTCGACTTTTGGGAGCCTGTAAAGTAGCGCATCTTATAATTGTGATAGGAGTCTAATGTTTGTAGTGCAGAAAGTCTGACAGAATCTCTTGATTCACAATTCACCAGGGTGGTAGAAGAGAATGGCCGAGTTTATGCTTCATTTGGGGGAAAAGGCACTGATTTTCCTCTTTGCAATATTCTTATACTAATAAGCCATTAGAGTATGCGATGCCTACTGATGAGCAAGAGTTAGACCGGATGGATATGTCTCATACAAAACATACTCTACTTTTGGACAAAAGATTGTTCCTCGCTCCTATTAGTAAACATCCACAGAAAATCTTGGATTTAGGAACTGGAACAGGTAAGGAGGCCTGATTGACGACTGAAAGTAAGGATACTGAACATGGTATAGGAATTTGGGCAATAGAACTAGCGGACGAGTTCCCTTCAGCTGAAGTATATTTCAGAAAATGTTTTATGATCGGAAATTGACCACTTATATTAGGTCATTGGAGTAGATATAGCACCAACCCAACCGCAATGGTAGATTTACATCAAAACTCTCTCAATGGCTGACTTACTAATACCTCCTAGGGTTCCACCAAACTGTAGGTTTGAACTCGACGACATTGAGTTACCCTGGACGTGGCCGAAGAATAGTTTTGATTTCATCCACGCTCGATCCCTCATGATGTGTATGAAGGATTGGCCAAGACTGGCTAAACAGTGCTATGAGTATGCTCTTAACAATTTATCCCTATCACCAATCCCTAGTCTACAAAGTGAGAATCACTAAGACCCTACTATGCACCTAAAACCAGGAGGCTACGTCGAATTCCAAAACGTCTACCCTCGCCTCCTCTGCGATGATGGAAGCGCTCCACCAGACTCGGGCCTCATGCAATGGTCAGACTACTGTTTCAGCGCTGCAACTCTCTGTGGCTACCCCTTGGAAGTCCACAAAGACTACATCAAGCATTTCCAATCCGCCGGATTCGTCGACATCGTAGAACAGAAATTCAAATATCCATCAAGTCCCTGGCCTAAAGATAAGAAATTGAAATTAATTGGTGCTTTTGAATTACATAATATACAACAAGGCTTGAGTGGGATGAGTTTGAGGATGTTTAGTAAGGCGTTTGGATGGACTTTGCAGGAGACGGAGGCGTTTCTTATTGGGGTTAGGAGGGATGCGAAGAATCCGAGATACCATACGTATTGGGAATAGCAAGTCTTTCTTTCTTCTGCCTCATTAATGTTAGGAGACGGGAGTCGTTGCTAACTTCGTGACAGTATAGTGACTTTCGGACGGAAGCCATTGGCATCGGAGACGAGCCCACGGGGTAGCCCATAGTAGATCGGTAAGAAATTGAATTGTTCTTACCTATTACTTGTAGAAATTCAGATTGTTGCCTATAGCGCACGTCGCTATAGATATAAATTAATTATATAATTCTATATTTTATATCGAATATTGGATCATGAGGGATCGTACATGCTCTAGGATTCTAGCCTTTTATATAAAGAGAAAAATTGTAATATAAAGTATACTTTGACCAAAAACCGGGCTTTTTCTCCTTGTGGTATGTTACATTAACAAGCGTCCATTGGGTTTATCATAAGCTTGATTATCTTCGAATTAGTCCCAGGTAGAATGCTCCACGAGAACCAATAGATCTTGCATTCTATCTTAGGGCAATAATTTATCCTTATTTCTCTAAAATTCCTCAATTGAACTATGTTTTATCTTACTTGGTTAAGGATATATTGAGTAAGAGGTATAGGCATTGCGTACCGAACAACCTGCCGAAAAGGATACCTAAAATTATAATATCTCTATTATAAAAAATATATTTAGAGGATTTAAAGTTGCTTGATATCTTGAAGATACCTTCTTGTTCTAGTATAGTTAGGAAACATTAAATATTGTTTTATTGACATCTAAAAACATCGCTCATAGATGTATAGTACGTAATGACTACAACTCTTACCAAGTAGAAGAATTTGCGAGCTACACCAGCGAAATATCAAACCAAACTAGATCCTTGACCTAACCATGTAGCTTCTGGTAAATGGGATATCTAAACAACCCCTTTACAAAGCTTCCAGTAATTCTACGAAAAGATTGAAGTCACGTTAAAAGATAATTCATGGAAGACCTCAGCAAAGCCGAAACCCTCCCTCCCTCCTGCAGTCGGAAGCATCCTTCACATGAGGGCGCAGTGAGGTGAAAGAATGCCTGTAACCGCCTCACCGATCGCATGGGCTGTTCCTAAGCCAACATCGGAGGCTTCAGTTGTTTTGTGCTTATTGGCTTTGATTAAACTGAAAATAAGGTGGTTCAAATCAGACTGGGTGATGGGCTTTGCACTTGGCCTCCATCCCTCTTTATACGGCAATCTTTCCTCTTCTATGATTTTGTTCGAATTTAGCTTCCAACCTCGGTCAGATGGTGCTAGCAATGGAAAGCTTACCAAATAGAACCTTCAAATATTCTAGTGGAATTATTCCATCTTTGGGGCTTCCCAGCAAGCCCAAAAGCAGAGCTGACTCTCCGTAGCTTAGGACAAACTCCTTGACGCCATATTGGAAGTCCTTCTTCGCCACTTCATGTGCTTTCTTGCATGCAACTACTCTGTCATATCTTGCTTTGCTTACAAGTTCAAAACTCGTCTCCGTCGCTTCTCCATAACTGTTCATAACAGTATTCCAAATTTCGGCATCAAAGGTATGATTGTCTCCAAGGGCCACATCATTTCGAGAAAGGGAAACATCATGTTCGATAAGTCCATGCTTGTCCACGTGATTGAGATCGAAAGAGTGTGCATCGGGATCTGGATTGGCTTTTACGGCGACAGAGGAGAAGATATTTGCAATACCGGAAGAGAGGTTGATAGAATTGATAAGAGCATCGACGGCCATACTTTTGGTGATGAACTTGCCATCGTGGGGGAGGATGTGGTGATTCGCAATGGCATTAATCATCGGACATGGCGAGCGAACTATGAACTTGGATGAGCTCAGCAATCAAGAATATTTATAAAAGAAACAGATGATTTCATACCATCTCCTTCACCTGCTGGCTCCCACTTCGTCCAATCGATCAATGGATGGTCCACGGGAAGCTTTTCAGACATCTTGCCCACGAGTCGAAAAAGAGAAAACCAGATTCTTGACCTTCCAACTAATCTGAGAAGCAGTATTCACTATAAGCAATCGAGCAAGGGACTGGCTGATATTTGATTTAGGGTTGGAGTAAAGTGATTTTTAAAAAACAGACGACGTCGCCACTCCTTGAAAGCACCTGCGGCCATTTGGAGGGGGCTCAAGGTACTTGTAGGCGCAACACATGGTATACAAGATCAAGACTAGTATGCGTGCCTGCCCTGATCATACCTTCCGAGTCACCGCATGTGGTCGTATCTCTCGACATTGTAAGACAACGCATGCAAATCCAATTTGTATGGTTACACACCCAAGTTTTTGTTAGCGAGTATATATTACTTGTGACCTTAGTTTCTACATGATGACTAATACAATACCTCACATGTCTCTCGTCCTAAACAGAGAGATAGGGGCTTGGGTTAATACTCACTATATGTGTCACTTAAAATAACACCCAAACTTCGGATATTTCTTTTCTTGAAAGGAAAGAAAGATAGACGTTAGGTTTTCTTATATGGCTGGGAAGTGATATCTTATTACATGACATAGGTATAGTGATTAGAAAAAATTCTCGAATGCCTCGTTTCTACTTAGGAGGCGCTTTGCAGGAGCTGTACCACATTCTTAAACAGATAAGAATCTACCCTCATCACACAACAGTAGCTACAGCTTTACAACTCCATGATTACTGGATAATGCTTAATTCCTCCAATTCAAATTTATGACTAACTACGACATAATTTCTACCATACGAACATCATCAACTTCTCACTCCGAAAGCAACACCGATCTCACGAGTCTGATCTGCCTATCCTGGAAACTCAAACCAAACGCCGCTGCTACCCCGAAACCTCTTAAACAGTCCACCTACTTCGACAAATTACTAAAGGAGCTGTGTTTACGTATATGGGGCTATGTCTGTTGTCAACCGCAAAAAATCGATTTGCAGCAAATTTAACATTTTAGATCGGATTGGGTGATTCTACATAAACAACACAGAAAAACCCCTAATCAAAATTGCGATAGTTGACAGAGATTTTGTTAGTCGTAGCAGAGCTAGCTAGGACAACAGTTAGCATTAAGGTATTCGACGTGACCGATATATTCACTAAGGCCGCGTAAATTGTAAAGTTCTAACCACTAAAAATACTCCCACAGTCATAGCGTCCTTCAGATGAATTGTGTGTAGCGTGCTGCTCCTAGCATAGCGTTGTTAGCGTAGAAATCGATAGTGAAATTAAAGATGCTCGCTATAACATTTTATATTAGAGTAGCCGTTTTGTTATAATCGCTACATACAATCAGGTTAAGGGCAGGTATCGTGAAAAGACCAGGGATGTGGGTTTCTACATATAGACCATTCGGAGGCTTCGAATATGTCGTAATCGTTTTAACAATATAAGCACTACTGATGTTATATGTTCAAGCCGTCTTAACTGTGTCATCCGTGTCATTAAGGGTGACTGTATCGTTAGGAGAGTTACTCTAAGTGATATTCTTATAGTCGCTAATAGTTGACATAACCTGTGCGTAGGTATATAGGATAGTGAATATTACTTCACCTCTTCCAGGGAAAAGACCATCGTTACAGCCGTTAGGGGATAAAGCCGCCACAATAGTTGAGATAGGGACGGCGAGAATGACTAAAACTTTCTTGACTTTGGATTACTCGTGCAAGATAATAGGATAGCAATTATAAATCCTATTGAGTCTGGTACTACAGTCAGTTTTCTAATTACTAATTCGGAAAAAGGTTCTGTTGATCTTACTACCTGTTTGTATAGCTGTACAGGGATTACTTGCCTCACGAGTGTATTATTCCTTTTTCATATATGATTCAAGATTGTTTTACT
>QYAM01000054.1:110679-135516 GCA_003988965.1 Neobulgaria alba
ATAGTATTTATAGTGAGGAATACTCCTTATGAGATCCTCAATCAAGTCTCATTCATTCAATTCATTCATTGAGAAAACCTCGACGAAAAGTCGAACAGGTTCCCATCTACTCCTAAAACTACGTCTAAGAACCGAGGAGTAGGAACATTAAGGCTAAAAGCGTAGTTCCCGGGGACCTAAGCTACTAACTAATAAACACTTTTGGTTATCAGCTACAAGAGCAGAAGTAGATCTAGGACCTCTAGTGGGCGTTCCTAGCATTAGAGCTAGATAGCACCATAATAGCTAAAATAAAAATTCCAAGGTTCGTTTCCCCGCTCCATCCCCTCTTTTCCGACAGTCTAGCCTTGGTAAAAGGGGAAAACAGACAAACGCCGGACATTGTTCCCTGCAGTGTGAGAGCTTTCGTGGGAAAGTTGTTGGTAGAAAAAGTAGTTATTTGGGAGACATTGATTGTGAAATTTATTTACTCTGTCTCCTGGCGGAAACAAGCCATGCGATTAGCGTCTTGCTTCTGGCCACCAACCCCAGCCTCTTCCGGAGAGAAATAAGTGGCCGATTTTGGCATATGAGATTTTGGACATTTAAAAAATAATAAATGTCCTATATAAAAAGGGGAGTATTAAGGACATTTAAAATCATAAATGTCCTTGTATAAGTATGAGTATTTTGAACATTTATCTTCAGGGTTATAATTCACGGCCTGAAAGTCGCAAAGGGTTTCTCTCCCGAAGATCCCAGCCTCTTCCTCTCATTCCAACATCCCGACACATCCAATTCTCAGCCCGACAACGAATTTTCCTTTCTATTACCAATCTAGGAAACCTTCGGCGTGCACCTTGCAAATCGATTCGCTATCCTTTTCAATCTCGAGCTGTAAGCAGACTGTTCTAGGTGTTATTGTATGCTCTTAAAATTTTATCTCAAAATTGCTCACATTCATTGTCCGCCATGCCTTGAGATGTTAAAGGTCGTCCAAATCTATCTACTTGACAACTAGAGCCCGTATTCTTCATGTATGGCGTCAACAATTCTGCAATATACTGCTGTTGGAAAGTGTTCGGATTGCTCTCCAACGTGCCGTCCTGCATATGCGTGGTCATTATTGTCAGTTCCGCTACATAGCGTTGTACACTTGTCTGCCATGCGGACAGCTCTGCTGGACTTTTTTCTTTTCTTGCCAGGATCGTGCAGCAGAGAACAGTTCGCCTAGCGGCTTCAGGTTTTGCATTTATTATTAGTATCATGTCGCCACTCAGTTTGCAAATTCGAGTGGTTAGAGACAGAAATTCCTCCTCCCTAACCTGTCTCAATCCCCACCAATTTAGTACGGCAGATTTTAGCTCGCCGAATCTCATGTGTCCTATAAATAACAATTTAGACCAGACCAAGAAGTTCCAGAGTTTCACCAACCTAGGAGTTTCCAATTGAAATTGTGCTTATTTTTTTCTTTCGAGTCCACTGTCCACTGAGCGATGCAAGTCATTTCTTCCATCCTCCAACTCCTCAGTATTTTTTGCTTAATCTCGCCTAAGTCTTGGGGCACGCATTGCTTGTCAAGGTTCACAAAGACCAGGGACTCTTTGATATCAATACTTATCTCCCAGAGTCCATTGATACTTCTGTCAAATCCTGGCACATTGTCAAACTCCGGAGCTTTTATGAGTTTTCCTCGGGTATCATAGCTCCAGCCATGGTATCTACAACCCAAGACGGTCGAGCAACCCTTTTCTTTTTTCGTTACTACATAAGCACGATGGCGACACACATTGTGGAAAGCTCGAATCTGCATGTCTTTCCCAAGAATAACGAGAATTGGAAAACTGTTAGAAATCTCGAAAGTTCGATAGTCTCCAGGCTTCTTGAATTCAGAAGTATGGGCTACAAAGAGCCATGACTGAATGTGTGCGATTAGTGAAGAACACAAGTCAGATCGTAGGCGAAGAAACCTTTCTGAATATGACCTTCTGTTCAAGATCAAAGTGTTTCTGATCAGTCCACCAAATACTTGGCCAAATTTCACCAGGCTCGCCGAAAGGGCTCCTGAGATCTTGCTTTGAAATAAAGCGCCGTTGCGAAACCTGGCTGCTAGTGCAAGTACTAAGGAGGGAGGCCAGCTTAGCTTTCAGCTTTTGTGTATTCAGAATTGGCAACGAATAAACAATTATCAGTATCAGACTAATGGCAACCGTGGAAACTGTTGTTGGGAGAAAGTCCATGTCGAAGAATTATTCCAGGGCTTGATGGAGAATGATATTCTAAACGATTTCTTGATTTTCCCGAGAGTTTTGTCTTTTGAAATCCCAAAAGTGGGAGTTAGTTGCGTTGTGATTCCTAATATACTCTTCTGCGCCAGTATCGTTCCTATCATTCTTTAAATCACAGATACATATGATGCTTGAAGGGTCAGATTGTAGGTTACCCGTCCCATCTTTGGTCGCCAACCTTCTAGTCCCCGATGTTGAATTACAACCGCATTCGGTTCTCTCATCCCTAGAACGTTACAGTCTAAAGAATGACTTTATATCGCGCGGGACGCCAAAACACCCATGGCTGGATAAGCAGTCCTGTCGCGTGGCAGCTCTAGGCACTACCAATTAATAAGTCGAACCATGGCCGCATGCTCGCCGCATGCTGTAAAACTGTAGGCTTGACAGCCCCGAGTTCTAATCAATCAATTGACTAGATTGCTGGACACTGCAGATTTGCTTATGTTGTTCAGGTCCGCCTGGATCGCATTGCCGAGTTCGGGATGGCTTTGCTGATGGCTGGCCCAATGAGAGTCTCGGGCCCAGCTTTTACATATTCGCCAGCATGATGGGATGCATCGGACACTCCGGGGGGGCGATAGCACGGCCTAGTAGTGCTACAGCATATACTGCTTCTCTAATTATACATTATTCCAACTCTTCGTCTGGTCTGTAGTTTCTCTAGGCCAACAACAATGGACTCACTTACGAGAACTCTCCCCGCCTCGTGGTTCTGCACCCCGGAGTTATACCAGTTAGAGCGTCGAGCTGTTTTCCTCAAGGTGAGTTACTCTAATTTTCATTCTAATAACTCAAAATTCTAATCGTGATGATCTCAGTCATGGCATTTCCTTGGTCCCGTGACAAGATTTCAGAATCGGAAGGAGCCAATTGTCTATGAAATAGCCCAGGTGAAGCTGATTGTCAGAAATATGAGCCCAGAGAGTGAAGGAATAGCTACGGAAGGGATTGTTGTTGAAGCGGAAGAAAAGGTTCGTACGTCCTACTCCCATACCTACTCTACTCACCAATTCGTAGAACCGCAAAGTCAAAAGTCATCTCACACCAAGTGGTCTCCTCTTCGCCACGCTCTCTCTAGCCACCCCTCCGTTCACAGAATACTTCAAAGACCTCGAGATACTCACAAACAAGGTAGACTTCACCAAGCTGCCATATAGACGTAGTATTGCTTATGAGGGTCGATTCAATTGGAAAACTATGTTAGTACCTATGATTTTCTTCACTCGTCATGTTGCAACTCCCTACTTGTCTCTACTCCTACATATCCTGTACTTTAAATTAATTTGAAATGAAATTTGAAACTAACCGACTCCAGGATCGATGGTTATCAAGAATGTCTCCACTGTGCTTACACCCACCCAACATTCTCGAAATTCTACCCTCCCACATTTTACTCAATAACAAACCATTCCAACTTCTCCCAACACATTGCAGACCCTTCTAAAACCACCGATGGTCTCTTTCTCTATTTCTTCCCAATCTGCACTCTGAACGTCTATGCTGGTGGCATGAGTAGTTTCCGTACTTGTCCGCTGGTGAAGAAAGATGAGAATGGGAAGGAAGAAGTAGGCTGGGCGAGAATGGAATTCGATTACTACCATAACGGCACAGATGCAGAATTTGAGAGGTATTATAAGTTTGTTAGGCAGGTTGCCCTCGAGGACTTTGAGCTGTGTGAGGTCGCCCAGGGTAACTTGGAGAGGTGAGCTATTATTTCCCTTGTTTACCCATGATTACCAATCTTTGGCTTCGGGATGGAATTAATTTCGATCAGGGGTGTGTATAGTGAAGGGATTTTGAATCCTAATAAGGAAAATGGTGTTGCATTTTATCAGAGTAGGGTTAGAGAACTGGTTTACAAACAGCATGGTATCGAGCAGAGAGAGTCGGAGGAGAGGAAAAGATCGGAAGCTAAGGCCCGTGAGATTACTTATAGTGAGAGTGAAGTTGCTGCCAGGTTGTAAATATCTCTTTAGGTCTTGAATTTGATCAGCTTTGCCTCCGAAGTTTTTGTTGTTAGTTATGTGTAACTCTTTTCAGCTCCGTGCTTGGTAGAGATAGAAGCTCCTTTTTATTTGGCTATAAGAATGGGCTAGTGGTGTGAACAGGCCGATTGTGTGTTCACGCGGCCCCTTTTCTCGCCCCTAGGATTCAGCTTATAGTACAGAAATCTAACGAAAAAAACTTTACTACACGCGCTAATTAAGGAGTACGTTAGCTACAGCTTTGAGGTTGAGTTTGAGTGAAAGACTAAGATAGGTATGAATTTGGATTGAAACAGTACAAATACACCTCGCTTTAAATTAGTTTAGACCCCCGTGTTTTCATCAAAGACGTGTTTTTATAGATATTAAGACATGGCCCTGTAAGTGCTGCAGCCAATTGCATTTGACTCGATTATAGCGAGCGCTTGCTCCGACTCAACGGTAAGAGCCTTGTAATTGATGTGAATCGAAAACTTATCCTACTAAATACTGCAATTTGTTTGCTTTAAGTCAGTAGATTCGAAATTAAGCATATCGTGATCGAAAGGTGTATATTTACTCGATCGGTTAGGACAATAAATAAATGTGTCGGTTTTAAAGTTGATATATATAGGGTTTCTCTAAGTATCTAGTGAGGTTCTAGAAGGTTGAGGTAGTAGTTGCGGAATAATTTTTTCGACAGGATGTTCGTGACTTACACGAATCATGTTAGGATACTTTTCTTGATTTTCTACCCGAGCCGACTTTCGTTCCTCCACAAATTGAAACGGGAGATCTAACAAGACAATATCTCGAGATTCATGAGCTACGAAGAACTAAACAAGTCTGCGTAGCTCGATCTGAAATTTGGGGAAGTAGTCGAAATTTGCTCCTAACAACTAGTTGTTAATAATTGATCCATAGTCGAAATTCTTGCCCAAGAATTTTATGAGCTTGTAATTTAATAATAGTTGGGCTTCGTAAATTAATTGTGGGGGTGATAGGAAGTATTTGATTGTCGAGAAGTACTGGTCCTTATAACTCAACTTAAGAATTTTGCGAGAGTTCCAGTGTCCCATTAGAGAGGTTTATATAAGCTAATGGTTAATTCTATCGTGGGCGCTGATATAGCTAGCTCGAATAATTTTGGAATCTTTATTTTACTGCGGTTGTTTAGCCGTACTGATTTTTAGAAGCGCATGCTTTCCTAGAAAATATCTCCACCTAGTCGTACGCGCTATTCACACCACAAATTTCGAAGGTCCGATTTCGTCTTAAGGAAAGCAGAACATTGAATATGAAAATTTGTCCAAGATAAAACAAGGAAAACTCAACATTTAGATACTCTTACCCTTTTCCTATATCCAACATGCTGGTCGTGAAAGAATATATAACCGAAATAGCGTCTCGCAAGGGACGGTCGTCTTTTGCTCAACACAACAACATACTGTATCATATTTTGGTGTCCTGGAGCACATAATCTAGCCAGCAATAATACAAACTCTGCTATAGGAGGTTAAATATAAATAGTACACAACATCCCGCATCGCTTATCGAAAAGAGATCCCAACCTATCAGACAGCACTGCTAATCCTGAAAATGGTGGTAGCACTCCCAAAGGTCTCTTATTGTTGGTACGGTTGGGAATCGTTATAGGAATCGATATGCGATCCATATGCGACCCGACCGGCGCACGGTCATGTGATTACTCACATGACCATGTCAACAACGAATCAAGACCACAACAATCAGGCTGCGTCCTACATGAGCGCAGAGTGATTAGTGACCTTGGTTCCCCCGCTATAGCATACCGACACTTATGCATCATGTATAAATGACTAGTTAAAAGAATATTAACTGAACAATTCATGAAGGGACGAAATATTTAGAAGCCGGAGCGTAATTTTTATAAGTTGTACAAATCTATTTCATGAGTTTCTCGAAACGTCCCTCTTTTTAGACCCAAAGAGAGGTCTAGAATAGCAAACTCCCATTGTGATAATTTGACTTTCTCGCTTTGTGATTTGTATACGTGCTAATCAGCATTAGGGGCAATTTTCTTTGAGCATTTATTAATACTGCTATCTCTACTGCTTTCTCGTATATATTCAGAGTCTAGCTAGAAATGAGGAGATAGTATTATCATGGTCACGTGAGCAGAAGCTGACATGATCACTGAGGTGGATCATCGACAGAGGCAGCCAGCCAGTCTCAGGCTTCTTCCCACTAGCTGCCACGGTAGGTGCATATCTGGTTATATGGGGGAATTTTTTCCCCCCGTGGATCTCAGATTAATCATTTTTGTCGTGCATCTTTATCACTACCGAACGTTCCTCCACGAGTTTTGCTACCACAATAAAACCTACATCACGATGGGCCAAGGGCAATCAGCTGAAGTCGAGACAATACCGCCAATACAAGCAATTAAAACAAAGGATGATCTTGTCAACAGATACCAGTGCAGTATTCCGGCTATGTGTCTTAATTCACGTGAAAGAGCATCTATTGCAGCAATCTTTCAGAAATTCAGCGTGATCCGGGATAACGAACGAGGTCAGATGGCTTCCTAATGTCAAGTCCCAACACTGATTTATATCTTTATTATTGATGGAATCCGAGCTCTCTCAGATCTTGGATATCTTCCTCACTAGTGAATCTAGGCCTCTTTTACAAGCAACTGCACCTTTGTTATACCGATGGATACTTCGTTTAGGCTCCTTCCCCTACCATCAAAACGCAGTTTCAATCCTCAATTTCCAAGTATTCCAGCAAGCTATTATCTTGATTGTCCGACGGTATGAATACGCACTTCATACGATCGAGGAAGACGCCAGTAGAAAGCAGGAATTGAGAAGTCGAAGAATTTTCTTCCAAAGCCTCACAACGATACCAGCTAACCAATCAGTAATTGATGCACAAGAGAGAACAGAGGAGAATGACGAAGATTTGTTATTAGTTTACAAATGGGTCGAGGATCACAATTACCTCAGAATCGGTGTCAAACATATCAAACGGGGACCTCCACTTCCTTCAGCAGCGCGCTTTCCGACATCCAACTCCAAGAGCACAGTTGGCTATATTCCTTATTCGGAGATGAAAGATTTACTCAGAATCCTCTTAGTAGGCACTCTTTGCGGCTCGGTTAATCCTGGCCTATGTTCGAAAGATGGCCAAAGGCTGGAGCAGATTGTTGATTCTACCATGGTGCCTTTTACGTGTACCAGAAGGCTAGTGGAGAGATAGACTGGAATACCTTCAACACCGTTATCGGTCATACCCTAGTTCGTCACCTTTTTCCACTCTACTCAATCCCACTGAATTAGCAACAGTAAAGCTAACCACCGCTAAAGCCCAACCTTTTCCAAGGTCTCCCCAGAATATTCGCACCATTCCTGAACTTAACCCACGATCAAATCGAGCAAATTCCGACTTCCCCATCACGGGAAAATCTCTCTTTAATCCTCACCTCAAGATTTTCCAATATTTCACCAATCAAACTTCCAAACCACGACTCAATACTTGATATACCCCTATTTTCCCAACTATCATTTTTCCTCCCAAAGCTATCCTCTCAAACACCCACATCAGAATACTTAAGCAAAGTGTTTCAAATCAACTCCATCAAGAAAGCTCTATCGAACGTTGGATCTCCAAAACTCCTCCTCATATCCGGGGACTACGATCTGGATTTTGGCATCTACTACAATAACGACCAATTCTCATCCGAAGAACTTGAGACCCTATCAGAGGAAGAATACGAAGCCTTACAAAACACCCAAACCACCAGGCCACAGATAATATTTCAATACCAGCCTATCTTACAAGTATCTCGATCATTACCATTAGCTAAACTTCTTAACTTTTTGAGTCAAAAAGAGATACTGGATTCCGAATATTTTGTTCAAATCGATACCGGTTTCGGGGTCGTGACTCTCCTTTTGAACGATAAAAGTAGAAAAGCCAAACTTTCTGTCTCAAAAAGAGTGGATGGGGCTTGGAGTGGATATTTACCAAGCTCTGATATACAAGAATTTGGTGTTATTTCTGTAGAGGTTATTGAATTAAAGGATATGGAAGAGGAACATACTAGTATATTCAACGTAGATAGAATGTTCAGTCCCACAAAGCATTTAGACGAACATTCTTGACGATTACCCAAATTCTAGTCTTTGATACAAAATCTGAATAAGGCACTCTAAGTCTACTAAAAACCGCAGGGTACTGGAGCTATGTAACAAATTGTGGAGTGCACAAACTTAAACAAAACAGAAAGTTGTCAAAAAATTATTCATTTTCAATATAAGCCGTCCAAGCAAACATTCCAGAACTATCCCCTCCAGAAGTACTGAAAAATAGATCTGCTCTTGGAACATGTGTATATTTGAAGTAATCTTAAGTTAGCATCTTTTCGTTGGGAGGTATGGAGGAAAACATATCCTATTCATCATGATACATGCAATAATGGTAGTTTGCGGAGTCGGAACCATGGAATCCTAATCTAAGTTAAGATTTTCACTGAGAAAGAATACGTATCAGCGTTATCTCGACGTACTTTAGAGGAGTGAATGAAAATGCAGTGTAGAGGCAATGCTGCCTGATTCTCTGGAGAGTTTCTTTGTCTTTGACTGTTGGTAGTACCTGGATAATCGAGCATCACAAACTAGACAAGTGAAGTCAACAGTTATTCCAGCTTTCCATAGAAGAATTATGGCTCGTGTACCTCCATTTGATCTAGCATGGTGCAAAAGAGCAAGACCCAGAGAAGGAGTAATACCCTGATATAATCATGCCGCCTGTTAAAAGAGCTGTAAATAGAAACTTCAATAGAAATCTACCCACCTCGGAGTTTATTACGCGGAAATGAGAAATACTGGGAGTGGAAGGACAGATGATAGAGCAGTACTTTATCACCAGGAATTTGCTCTCGCTGGATGGGTGGGTAGTAAAGGGAATGTAGGAATACTGAGTTGAGTATCACATGCTGATAATTGAGGCCTGCGGCTCCATAGCGTAGCCATGAGAAATACAAGCCTATGAACCAAGTCCTCATCGCTTCAATTAATGTTGCATGGGAAGTAAGACCCAGCCTGGGATGAAAACGGAGTAGCCCTCTTAGAACCATGCCTTCACATTGAAATACTGGAGGGGGGGACTTGGACATTTATGGTAATGAGAATCGACTCGGGCGAGAATCCAGATTGAAGATCATACTTCATCTAAAAAGCATACCCCCAAAGCAAATTCAAAGCATAGGTACAATACGCATAAATCGCGATGAACAAGGTGGCATAAACAACGCGGATTATCCCCGCAACCGCGATTCCGCTTGGAATAAGCTTAATTTCAACACACTAAGGAATCGCCGCCAGGGGGATTGTTCCGTTCTTGATAAACGTCGAGGCATCAGGATATCGCGGAGATAGAGTTTCAGTGAGGCTTGAGAGTGGAATTCAGTGATGTTCGACGAGATGACCCGGGAATAGGATGCCAAGCCCCAGGTGCCGCTCTGGGACTAGCGGCAATCCTCCTGAGCTGCACCCTGGGCATATGCTTCGCGACGACCCTTTGGCTGTTCACCTCATCTTCTTCTTCCCATCTCGCCCGAACATCATCTGAGGAATCTTGTACTCGTTCTTTGTACAGCCCTCGTCCCTTCATTCTTTGCTTTCCTGTACATGATACCCATCCCTCGATAAACACATCCCGAGTACACAGGCAATACAACACCATGCAACTTACCGCCCTTCTCCTTGCAGCAGCTCCTGCTCTGGTTGCTGCCCGAGGTTCTCTTGGATTTGCCCTTGGAGATAAGAAAGCAGATGGAACCTGCAAGTTCCAGGCTGACTATGAAGCCGATTTCGCGATCTTGAAAGACACCAGCACGTTGGTTAGAGGATACGCCGCGAGCGATTGCAATACTGCCAAGGAGATTCTGCCTGCTGCTAAGTCCGCTGGCTTCAAGGTCATTCTTGGTATCTGGTTGGTACCCCAATTATAGCACTTAGGTTATGTAGGGAGGGTGTACTAGGCAACTCGACTAACTTTTTCCCAGGGCAGATACTCCTGAGAGTTATGCCGCGGACAAGGCCGCGGTTGTTACATACTCAGCACAATATCCCGACCAAGTTTATGCCGTCACTGTTGGATCTGAGACAATGTACCGAGGAAACTTCACTGGCGCTGAATTGCTTGTCAAGATTAAAGATGTCAGAAGTGCCGTGGGCAATGGTATCAAGATTGGCACGGCAGACAGCTGGAACAAATATATGGACGGAACAGCCGATCCTCTTATTGGAGACGGTGGTGCCGATATTTTGCTCTGCAATGCATTCTCATATTGGCAGGGACAGGTTCTCTCCAACTCGAGCGCCAGTTTCTTCGACGACATCATGCAGGCATTTGGACATATCCAATCTATTGCAGGCTCTGCCTCCAGTGGACCTGAGTTGTGGGTAGGAGAGACTGGTAAGTTCAAGACTGCATTATGAAAAATGGCAAATTCTAATTCATGACAGGATGGCCCACCGATGGTTCCAAATACCAAAATGCTGTTCCCAGTGTGACAAATGCCCAAGCATTCTGGTCGCAAGGTATCTGCGGTATCCTCGACTGGGGCGTGAACGTCTTCTCCTTCGAGGCCTTTGATGAGCCATGGAAGCCAGTCAGCACTGGACAAGATGGAAGCGTGGCCGACGAGACTCACTGGGGTGTCTGGAACGCCGACCGTACCTCCAAGTACTCTATTACTTGCTAGATGGTGGGCTTTTGGATTATTTGCATAATAGACGCGAGAAAATTGGTTGGTTATCTAGACCATGATGTAATTTTGACTTCTATGGTGGGTGTAAGGTGTTGAGATAGCGATGAGAATAGACTGCTTCATCTGGTATCCTGCTTTTTCTTGTGGATGTTTGGGAGCTTGAAATTGTGATCTCTGCTGAACTTGTCAAACCCCTGGATAGGAGAACGAACGGCTTTCTTGGTAACAATTTCACCCGTAATCATCGAATTCTCGAAGGGTCCGCAGATGCCAGCGGGAGATCAACATGGCCTCGTGGTTTGTGTGACCAGCTTCGTGCCATGTGTTGTGTCCAGCAAGGCGTCTTGTGCACGTCGTGTATCGTCCTATCTGCCAGCAACCCCTCTCCCCAGACGGCCAGGTCTGCCCCCTCCCCATCGACGACGTCGCCTCGTCTATCGCATTCTCCAAAAATAAAGGAGAACGTCAACAAAGCCACCGTCCCCCGGCTGGGAATCTGCATTAACCAGCGGGAACTTGCCAATCAGCGAGCACCGCGACCAAATCTCACAGGTGGAGGCCCCGAGGCTGGACGAACCACTTAGAGCCACGCTTCGCTCAGGGGAGAGGGCCGGAACGCAACGTTTTTATTTTGAGCGGGCAAGCGAGTGCAGTGCACGGCTGGCCTGGACTGGAGCAACTCCGCAACGTCGACACCTGCCAGCCAGTTCCACCTCCTTCGCGAACTCCCTCCCATCTCGCCCGCCATCTTCTCTTCTCCCCCCAAGCATCTCGCATCCATCGCCGTGCTGCACGCCCTTCTGCCGCCAGCTTGACCGGATGTCTTTGGCTTCTTCGTTCCACTTGCCTTGCGTTATGTCACTCCTTTAATTCATACCCAATACTTTAATTTCTACACGGACGCGTCGCAACAGCTCCCACAACCCCATCAACATCACCCAAGCCCTGGCATCTCTTGGGCTTGTTTGAATCGTAGAGACACAGTAGCAGACGACCTCCGTCTCGTCTGCGCTGGTCTCGTTGTGGTCCGCAAGCAAGTTCCCGGCATTCCACCCAATGCTGACGCGACTTGACCCAGCAGATACCAAAAACATTTCTTCGTTTCTCTCTACCCCTCCTCCTGCTGCGGCAGCAGAGGACGGATTTCCCAGCCTTCCCCCACTTCCAGTAGAACGACTTGGGTCGCCAGCGTTCTCTACCAGCTCAACCGCGGACGAAGGCGGCTCCTCTCCGATTCTCCCCCCTCTTCCTGAGCCAACTTTCAACGGACGACGAATCGACTTGTCCAGGTCTATAACTCCACCACCTCCTCCACCATCAGCGGCGAGGAGTAGCAACAGCAGCCATTACTATACAGCCAGTTGGGGATCGCCTTATCAGCAACCACCTCCATCAAGCCGAGGACGTTCCCACGCCCATAGCCGAACCTTGAGCAGCGACACTTCATCAGATTCTCCAGTCCGCCATCTTGAATTCTATACTCCGTACTTGCGACCAGCCCCAACATACGCGCGGTCCATAACCGAGCCTGATTTTGTATCCTCGGACGGTCTTATCAGTGCAGCCGTTTTAGCTAATAGAGCTCGCCGACCTGCAACAGGATTGACTGAAGATTGGATTCGCCAGCACACGGGAGGCGAATCTGCAGAGAGAAATCACTGGCTTAGTGACGGCGAGCCGTCAAGAAGTGGACGCTCTTCACTAAGTGGATCGATCTCAGGAGACGGCGGAGACTTTTTGCCAGAAGAAACAGACCCACGGACGCCAACACTTGAGAGATTTTTGAGATCAAGGGAAAGAAGACGTCCTTCATTGAGTCGCCATCGAAAAAATCTTAGCGAGACTACTTTGCGCCGAGAGGACTTCTTCGACTCATCAGTCCCACTTATGTCGTTATCAAACGAAGTTAATACTTCGGGAGTAGAAATGCAATTACAAGCTCCAGATGAGGATCGTCCTCCGCCACCACCTCCAAAAGAATGGCAGGCCGCACCTCTGCCTGCTCTTCCGGCTTCAACTGGAACGCCAGCCCCTGGACCACCACGATTGAAAAAGAAAGTGCCATGGAAGGGCAAGAATATTCTGGTACTTCTACCATGGGATGACGAACGTGGACAGCGAGGGAAAGCTCCAAAACCAATGACAGAACATGAAGTTGATGCGATGATGAAAGAATGGGAACAGTTAGGATATGATACTGCTGGCTTTAATTTAGGCCCCGAGGTTTCCGACTCTCAAGAGAGTACCCGTGGGCAGAGCCGTAGCCCTTGGCCGCACCCAACCGATATCGCGACTGAGAGAGCACAAGGGGCTTTTAGAATCGCTATTCCCGATCGTAGAGGTGGGTTTAATTAAGATTTATTTATCATTTTGTTGATTCTGGAAGGAGATAAGCAAAAGGCTACATTCCGCTGTTAACCCTCTTCTATAAGAATATGCGAACATAGAGCAAGGCTAACGAAAAAAAAATATAGAATGGGACGCATATGTTCAAGAGCTGAGCGAAGCTAAATTGCGAGCCTTGGGAGTCTCGTCTGGTGATGAAGATCCCCCTGTTACAATTTCTCCGGCAATCTCCAATTTGAGTCGCAAAGCGTCGATGCAATATCCTACGCTGCCATTCTCGCCCCCCTTGCCAACTTCATCGGCAACCAGCAGTCGTCATGGTCGGAACCAGTCTATGTTCTCCCCAAATTTGATGGCCGGAAATGGATTCTCTACAGGCCAAAGTTCCAACCCTGGATCTGTAGCATCACCAAATCCAATGCATCCATCGCACATGCAACATGGGAAGTTTAATGGACGACAATCCATTTCTTACTCTAGTAGTGAGCATCCATTCGGCTCTCCTTTCCAATACCCACAACAAAACTCCCCTGGAGTGTGGTCTCCTCAGCAAATGCTGTTCCAACAAGGCCATGCCAGAGGGGGTTCGCCATCACTGGGGAACCTTGGTGCAATAATGACGCCCACGTCTCCTTTCTCTCAGGATGGTTACTTCCCGCCTGGGGGAGATATTATGCAAATGCAGCATCGCCAGTACCTACAAAATCAACTTGCTCAACAACAGTTGCAAATGCATGGTGGCGGAGCGAGGGCATCCCCTCGCCTGCAGGAACTACGTGAATCAGAGGAAGAGGAAGTTTCTCCTCCGTCGAAGAGCCCGTCGAAGACACCAGATGCAAGCCAATTTAGATCCAATCCAGAAAGCCTGCAAAAAGAAATTGATGCTGCTGAGTACCATCTGGAAGAGCAGTTTCAAAGACAACTCGAGCATGATGACTACAGTCCTCACTCTGATGAAGCACGAGATTCTTTTGACCAAAACCCAACCGTCAATCACACTCGAAATGCCTCATCTCTACACAAGAACTTGGGAATGTCAAGATACACTGATGACTCTGATGAAGGACCAGTTTTGCATCATCCCCAGCCCCACAGCAGAGGCCACTCCTTATCTCAGCGACCGTTCAATGACAGCGAAGACAGCAACTCAGATTCGAAGCCCAACCTGTTGGCTAGCGTCACCAACGCATTCAAAGCTGAGTTGTCCGATGTTGAAACCAATCCGAGCAATACGGGAACCCCGATGCCCCACGAGGCTCCGGCTAGTGGCCACGATCGCACGTTATCTACTCTCAGTAATCCTTGGGCTGATTCTGAAGCAGTCGACAAGAAGAACGATCTTGGCCCCCGCCGTGGACATATTAGCAAACCTTCAATGTTGAACGTAGCTGCCAAGGAATTCAAGTTCAACCCCTCAAGTACTTTTCAACCGAGCAATTTCTCGTTTGGGGGGAGCAACTTTCAGCCACCGATCGCAGCATTTTCATCTTTCGTTCCCCAGGTACCTCCTCCAGCAGGTCACTTCAGCCATGATTCTGTAGCCGCCACCATGGGCAAAATCAATGTTGCGGCCCCAGCTTTCAGTCCCAGAAACAGCGAATTCAACTTCTCGGGACCAAATTTCCGACCTGATGCTCCAACATTTACACCACTCGCTGCTAACTTATCTGGATCCGTGGGCAGCGTTGGTTCTGGCAGCGAAGGACCACGCACCTCGATCTTCGGTAGCATTGATTTCAATGCTCTTGGAATCTCTAAACCTAGCAAGAAGAACAAAGCTATTCCTATCATTCGACCCGATACTAGTCACTCGAATGAACAAGATGACACTGTCACTGGGGCGGATGGCCGTATCACTCAAGGCGAAGGTCGCACCAAGAGAGCTCGTGGTATGAAGAATGATGAGGATTCTATTCCCCTCTTCGCAGAACCAAGTCTTCCTCTCTCAGAAACTACCCGGGAGCAATCACCCCCGAAGGACAGATCAGCTTTCGTCGAGAAGGGAGACAAAGAAAACTCAGCCCCTCCCGATATCAGCGACGAGGGCCCAGCTGTTCCTCCAAAGTCATATTCACGGGAATCTTCCCACGAGATACTGGAACGAGTTGATAAGGACTTCGCTCCTTACTCATTCGCCCAGCAGAAGCAAGCTGAAGACTTCAATGCTGCACGGCCATTTACCTCTCGGAGATATGGATCAGGTTTGCCGGCTTATGGGAATTACTCCCCCTCTGAGGATGAGAAGCATCTAGAAGAAGAACTTTCTAGGCCTAAAGGTCATAAGAAGAGCACTTCATCTCTATCTGCTACTGCAAAGCCATTCGAATTCAGACCCGGCTCTTTCACGTTCAAATATGGACAAGAATCAAGCCCTGCACCAGCTGTTGTGTTTCCACCTTCGATTCCTCTCAAAGGGCTCTCGGGATCTAAATACGCGAGAAGCCCAAGCCCTCCCAAGAAAGCTGTCTCCCCAGAAATCGAGTTTGAAGCTCATGAAAGCAGCCAGTTTCAGGCTGCACTGCCACCAAAGGGTTCATCAATCCATGCAGACGAATCAGTGGATGACGAGCCTCTGCCCCACGAGCAAACATTCGAAGAAATTGATGATGTTATGCGCCATCTGAATGAAGTTGAGCAAGCAACTGCTCCTATTCAAGACGATTCTCAATGGCTCCAGCCAAGTCCACAGCGACCCATTTCCGTTTCTCATCTGGACAATGATTCGCCAATTAGGCTGCAGCCACAGAACATCAGACGTAGTGATGCGCCTAGTCCTAGTCCAAAGAGATTTCATGAATTGCAAGAAGAGGCCAATGTTTTTGGGCGTATTCCAGAAGATCCATTCGGTGGTGATTCCCCTCAGCGAGGCTTCAGCTCTCCTATTCACCATCTTAATAGCCGAAGAGACAGTCGTCCTCCTAGTGAATGGGACGATGTCCTTAGCGAGAATGAGGAAGCTAAGCTTGCACCCCGGGCTCGTTTCTTCGACAATCATGTTGAAGACTTGATCGATGGCTTACTAACTGAGAGATTGGATCCCCTGGAAAAAACTCTTGGGACGATCTCGATGTCCTTGGAGATCATGGCAGCCCAAGCTTCATCCAACCGTCGTGAGAGACGAAGCATTTCTGGTGCTCTTAGTGATGCTGATGACGAGGACGACGAGAATCCTCGTCGGTCACTCAGCCCACAGAGACGAGACAAGAAGCTTGAAAAGATCCGAGGCATCGTTATCGAGGCGCTCAGTACTCATCAGATGTCACGCCCCGACACGGCTACTTCCATTCCTTCAGTCCTACCCGACTCTCGAAATGTGCTACAAGCGTTGGAGGAGATGAAGGAGCAATTCAGCACATCAATGCAACTTGACCTACATAGTGAAGATCTCAGAAATATCGTTGAAGAAGCCGTTGAAAGAAGAATGCCCGCCGCCCCACTTATCGACGAGGCACTCGTTGCACGAGAGGCTGAGCAGAAAACCAGGATTGCCGAGCTTGAGGAAAAACTATTGCGGGCTGACAATGAGGGCGCTTCTCGACTCGCTGCTCTGGAAGATAAGCTCACCAAAACTCTTACTGAGGTTGTTGAAAGCCGTGTTCCCCAGGCCAACAGCTCCGTCATCGACGAGGCTGCAGTTTCAAGAGAGGCAGGATACAAAGCAACAATCGTTGACCTTGAGGAAAGGCTCGCACGTGCTGAAACAGAAGCTATATCCCGCGTCGCTGCTCTCAAAGAGAAGGTCCGCCTTGCATCACTCTCTACAGAGGAGGAAATCAACAATAGACGAACTGCTGAAGATCGGCTAGCAGAAGTTCAAAGACTACTTCGAATCTCCTCTGAAGAAGAAGACAGACTCCATGAAGCCATGGAAGAGAGAGAGATCAAAATCCGTGAGATTGTCGATGAGAGTGATCAGAAGGTAAGAAATGTGGAAGAACACCGTGCCAAGGTTGCCATGAAGATTGCCCTCTTGGAGGCCACCCGAGAAAACGACCTGAAGATCCACTCTGACATGCAGACCCGCATCAACATCACCGAGCTTGAACTCCGCGAATCCCGGCAAGACGTCCAGCGTTGGCAAATGGAGGCTGAACGTGCCATGGAAGCTGCCAAACGACACAATGATGACGCTGAGGTGGCCAATGAGACAAACAAGGACCTGAGAAGAACCATTGAAGCTTTGAGGACTCAGATGGAGGAAAGTATCCGAGTCCGCGAGGGTATGAGAGGGAAATTAATGGATTTGCAGGAGGACATGGCCAAGGCCGCTCGCGATATCTCAGACGAAAATGCCCGCCGCGCCAAAAAGGAACAGGAACTCATTGCCCGACAGGAGGTCCTCGATGCCAAGCTCCAGGCCGAAGCCAGAACCCGAGAACGACTTGAACGGGAAATTGAAAGATTGGAGCAGGGCGAACGTGAGGGTATGAGAGCTGTCAGTGATTGCAAGAAGTTAGAAGTTCTTCTCTCCGATGTCCGCCTAGAAAGCAACAATGCCCAGAAGGATGCGATGAGATACAAGCGTGAGTTTGAGGAGGCTAGAGAGTCTGGCCTGAGCGAGCTTCACAGAACCCGACACTACATGCAAGCTGAAATTGAGGCTGCCAACAATCAAGTCAATGTTGTTCGGGAGGACCTCGAGAACCAGATCTTGCGTCTGCGTACTGAAAATGATAACGTTAAGCTTGATGCCGATACCGCTAGAGCCAAGAACGAAATGCTCCTCGAGGAGGCAGAGACTTCTAAACAACAATTAGTCGAAGAGCTGAAGCGAAAGCACGCAGACTCCCTAGAAGATATTCAAGCTGCCCACGAACGTCAACTCAACAACGCAATTGAGGATAGTCAACGTTCAGAACAACACCTCCTTGAGCGTTTGTCCTTGTCAACTGCCAAGACAGAGCATCTCCAAGATCGTGTCGCTCATCTTGAAGAGAAGCTCGAGATTGCCAATCAAGCCGCCAATGCTGCTGCAACCGCTGCTAAGACAGCTCGTTCGGCAAGCACATCCTCTCACGCTGTGCCACGCAAATCAGGCTCTCGTGGCGACGAACTTCCCGAGCGAATATCGCCTCAAGCACTTCGCGAGAGTATCATGGTCCTCCAGGAGCAACTCCAAGACCGTGAGCAGACTATCGAGAAGCTCGAGGCAAAAATCTCGACGGTCGATGTCGATGCCCCAAGCAAAATTATCAAACGGGATGATGAGATCATGTGGTTGCGAGAACTTCTGTCAGTAAGGAAGTCCGACCTTCAAGATATCGTGCAAGCTCTATCAGGCGAACAATACGACCCTGAGAGAGTTCGCGATGCAGCTATCCGCCTCCGCGCCAATCTCCAGATGGAAGAACAAGAAAGAGAGCGTGCCCTGAACGGTGGGAGTGCCCTCAAACTCCCAAATCTTGCCGCCTCAGTCCGCGACATTGCCAGTCCTAGGGTTGCTCAAGCCGTCGGCCCACTTGCCGCCGCGTGGGGCAATTGGCGCAAAGGTCGAGCAGAATCTGTAACTGGTAATGAAGGAAGTGGGAGAAGCACACCTAGCCGAGCGATGAACAATAGCCCCGCGAATTCAAGTTTCCTCTCCGGATTACTTACCCCTCCTGGTAGAGACGTGAGAGGTGCAACCCCACCACTCTCGTTATCTTCTGCTACTCAACCTTCCGCTTTTGGGAACACTGGCCAAAGATTTACGTCAGCCCAACTTGCTGCAAGATCTCAGAGACGAAGTCAGCCTATGAGTAGTACCGGTAGCCTTGGACAAACTAGAGATTTAGGACAGAATCGGGAGTTATCTAGAGGCTCGACAAGGGAGAGAGAACGGGAAAGGGAAAGGTTGAACGTTCCTTCCACACCACCAATGATGAGGAAGAGTAGCTATGACGCTGATGCTCGTGCTACAATGGAAGATTTCAGTGATGCGGGATTCTATGACGATGATGAGAGTACCGTTGAGGGAGATGGATTTGCGATTGGTAATGGAGGAAATAGCAATTTGGGACTGGTGAGGTAGTAATGGGGGTGCATTTCCTTTGTAATCCCTTTGAAATGGCTGCATGAGCTTTTTTTTTGGTTACCATTCTTTTTTGGACCATGGAAGATATAAGATATTGAGGGGTGGATATAGGTTTATTTTTTGGAATAGGAGTTGCCATTCTTTTCGGACATATTTTTTGAGGTGGTGGGAAAGCGGGAATGGAGGGAAGTGGAAGATATAATACTAGATTGATTATCGTGTATGATCGATTTTTGCGCTGTTTTGTTTTTTGCTTTTTTTAGCACTACTTTATTATACCCCCCCGAAGAGATTCAAGATCGATGTGGATGGATGATTTTGGATATAAAGAAGAGCGGATACCCACTTACTTATTT
Source organism: Neobulgaria alba (assembly GCA_003988965.1). Taxonomy (NCBI): domain Eukaryota; kingdom Fungi; phylum Ascomycota; class Leotiomycetes; order Helotiales; family Gelatinodiscaceae; genus Neobulgaria; species Neobulgaria alba. Next base: position 130,389 of record QYAM01000054.1, read on the forward strand.
GCCTACCTCGTCGAGAGATGAGTTTTTTTTCATTTGTCCATGTCTGTTTTTGTTCGTGTTATGTGTTGAGATAAAACGCTCGTTTTTTTGTATATAGTTGTAGTGTTTAGGTAGCATATAGGAAGGAATAGGACAGGATTGTGCTGTGGTGGTTGTATAGGGTAGGATTTGTGGTATTGGGTTTGCAGGAGTGTTGGATAGGGAAAATAGAAAAGAAGGTTTAATTGTGTTTAACTTACTTCCACGTGATATTTTTTTCAAGGCGGGATTCTTAGATGAGAGGGAAGTTGCGATTGATTCTGATACTCCGTTTATGGAAAGAGTTGTCTAGTTAATAGCTACCGATGAGGTCGTGAGTTATCTCGGTTATAGCGTGAGTGGATACCTATCTCTTTCTACCTCGTTTTAACTTTACTAGATTTAGCATAGCTGAATTAGTTTTGTTTTCGTCCTAGAAAGTCGAATTATATTTTTTGAGAGATATATTTATGTGTGTTTAGGAATTATTTATGTTTTCGTAGTTATGCTGCATTCGTTTTCTTTGTAGGTTTAATTTATGAGGAAGGAGATTTGGTGCGGCTATTCTTATGTCAGCACTATATATTTTCTTCGTCGAAAAAGAAGGAGAAACGGAGCAGGCGAAGTAAATTAGTTGGGGAAATATTATGCGTTGTTTTATGTTGTTTTTGCTCAGTTTCATTATGTGTGGGCGCCTACGTGGCTTATGCTAGATATGTAAGTTCCCCCCCTTTCTTGTTCTTTATAGACTAAGATAGATTAAAGTATTTAGAACGTTAGTCAGCGAAGAAGGAGCTCCAGGTTTTACAGAGTGTGATAATATATTCTCGTAACCTAAAACTACATTATACTATTCTGATCTAGTTATTTGGAGACAAAGGAATTTATCTTAATTTGTGACAAAATATCTTCTTAGACGCTTATAAGACTACACTACATGAAATAACTATGGCTCGAATATTTGCAAGACACACCAGAAAATAGGTAGAAGCCCTAAATGCTTCTTCGCTAGAGATACCTAAGATTAATCCAGCCACAGTTCAACAGATAGAAACCACCAAAGCTCCTACAACATTCATTAAATCCACCTTATTAGTGATATTATCGTCAAATATCATGCCGCTCGGTTTGATTCCTTTCCAGTCATGTAGCAGCTCAAGCATTCGAAAGATGTGGACAAGTATCCACCCACTTCCTATCCTCTAGCTCCTCCAGCAACCACTTCGCCAACCTTCCTCTGTCCAGGTTCAGCCCATCTCTGCCATTCTTGTCTCCAATGTAGCACGCATTTATGACCCCAGGGTTCTCATTAAGGTCTTTTCCATCCAAGCCCGGCACTCTGAACACCGTCCAATCGATCTTTCCATCCAAGGCAGCAGTTTCTTTCGCGATACCAGTAATCTCTGCGTACGAATCGCCTCCAATGATTTTGATGTAGAAATTAATAGCTACGAACCACTTTATACTTCGTTGGTCCTCAGGTGCGGAGTACGAAGGTGTTGAAAGAGCGAAGACTCGTTTCGTAGTACCGTTGGCAAGGAGGAGAGGATAGAGATTTTGTAGAGCGTGTGTAACAGGCTATTACAAATGTCAGCTGCGCGAACCTCACATTGCTTAAGAAAAGGCTACCGTTCCCTCCCTCTTCCCTAACGTAGGACCAGCGAAGGAGATGAATATGTCCGCGCCACAGTTTGCTGCCTTCTTCAAGCCTTCTTCGTCACTAAATTCTCCTTGTATGACTGTAAGCTTGGGGTTCGCGGTAAGTTCGGCGGGGATCTTGGAGGGGTTGCGGCAGTACAGGGTGAGGGTATGACCAGCCTCAAGTGCCGCGCGAGTAAAGACGAGGCCGCAGAGACCTGTCCCCCCGAATAGTAGGATGTGGTGTTTTGTCGTGTCGGTCAACATGGCGTTGTTGGGGTCAGAAGGGGCTTGCGCCCAGATCTGGCCAGCCTTTTATAATATAGCTGTGGTTGAGCAAGCCGTTCCTAATAGCGAATCCTTGGAGGTTCGTTTCATGTGTTTATGCATTCGCCATCCATTTCGGTGTCCAATCATGCCATGCGGATAGAGGGGATGCTCGAGAGCTGCAATGCGGTGCAATGCAGAAAGCCTCCCACCGATGCATGACTTCGATTCCACGAGACACTTAGCTGGGAGCCTCCGAGGCTAATCTGGTTGGGCATGGCGTGCCTTTGGCGCACCTGGGATGGACATCACGGAAAAGCCGACTGTGCTCCCGAGATGGGTGTAGGGTAAGCCGGATCGCTCGAGCAAGTTGCAAATAGGACCCGGCTCCCAATTTCTTCAATGATGCGAACGTTGCGGCGGAGGGTGGAAGTGAAGACCATATACCCTTCAGCAGCTTCCACCCACGTGCAGCGCTAAACAGGCGCGCGCTAGCGGATGCGGCTCCGGGCGCTTATGCGCTCCCTAGTCGATCGCCCTGCATGACACAGTTCGGGGCCCTGGAGTCTCTTTTGGGCCTGAAAAATTGTGCATGCGACACCTCCTTACCCACCAATCAGAACCGCGCTGATATAAGACAGGACTCACTTGTTGCCCTGCTGCTTTTTATCGGATGCAGCGACTTTCTTCCTAGAACCTCGCCTCACTTCTTCTCTTTATACTCTTCCCTTTCTCCTATACCACCGGCGAGATGCTCGCCCCCGCTGTGTTTGCGCTGACCGCCTTATCACAGACTCTGTCGGCCCAGGAGGCCTTATCTGGGATCTTTGGCAGCATCTCTTTGGCAACATGGATATTCCTACTGGTATGTGGTGCCACCGCAGAATGAGGTTATACTGGATCGCGGGGAAGCCGTGGAACGTCTGCTAACAATGCCTCCAAGATTCCACAACTTATCCTCAATTACAAGACTAAGAGTGCGGACGGTATCTCACTGGCCTTCCTCGGCGTCTGGCTGATAGGAGATATCACCAATCTTTCAGGTAATTCATTTTCCAGAGGGGATTCACACTTCTCACCTCTTCCAAGCTTCCCCAGATTTCAAGGGAGCTTATCAGACCATTAATCATTCTCATGACCCCTCCCTTCAAAACAATATCATCACGTGTTCACACTGACCGTCTCAGGTGCTATATGGGCCGATCTAGTCCCCACAGTTATTCTCCTGGCCATCTACTTCTGTATCGCCGACTTTGTCCTGATCGGACAATGCCTTTATTATAATCACATCAATGCAAACGCCAAGCGCCACGCATCAATTGCTTCCGCAGTATCAGAAGAAGAGCCACTTCTTTCCCGGCGACGAAGTAGTGATGACACGGGACTTCCAGGATCTCACAGGCGCCGATCATCCGTTCAGGGCGATAGAAATGATTCTATTGCCAAAATCTTGGAGGTGGAAGAGTCCAACGAGGCTCATGCCTGGTTGAGAAACTCACTTAGCATTTTAGGAGTTATTGCGGTAGGAACGGTAGGATGGGCGATAGCGTGGCAGTCGAGTGTCTGGAAGCCAACTCCAGAAGGTGGAGATGTACCAGTACAGATTGAAACCGCTCTTGGAGCGAAATTACTTGGATACACAAGCGCTATATGCTATCTTGGGTAAGTGGCTTCCACGTGGCTTAGAACTCCAGTTAATGTCCATAGGGCTCGAATTCCCCAGATTATGAAGAACTACAGAGACAAGTCCTGCGAAGGCTTGGCTCTTTTATTCTTCTTGCTTTCCTTGATGGGAAATGCAACATATGGTGCAAGCATTTTGTGTCACTCTGTAGAGAAAGGCTATATTATGACCAATCTCCCATGGCTGATTGGAAGCCTGGGAACAATGGCCGAGGATGCAATTATCTTTGTTCAATTTAAGCTATATGCGCCAAAGCAATCTAACTCGGCCATTGTATAGGACAGGGATGCTTATGGTTACTGGGGACAGGGTACTCCTGCTGATTAGAGAATTGTGCCGGCTCAGAGGTAGCAGGGAGCGTAAATTGTATAGCTTGTATTTGTATACGCATGCACTCTTGAGGGAAGAAAGGGTGACAACTGGCATCATAAGGGCCGGCGTTATTTGTTAGAATGACGATACGTTATTCTAAGGTAGATTTTACATTTCTGGTATAATTTGACTTTTTGAAGTGAGTTTGTTGGCTTAGTTAGTTGGAGTAAATTTATATACACTTGGTTTAAATTTGACTCTATTCTGGGCGCAATAATATAACCATTAAAGACAAGAATCTCCTGCTGGAAACCTCGGAGAGATAATAACACAAAATAGAGCCTAAGTGTTACAAAGACTTCTAGAAGTTGGCAATCATATGGACCCTGAAATCCAAACGAATAAATAGAATATCTAGCAGATATAACGAGGAAATTTAGTATACGAAAGGTAGGATCTATCGAGAAATCTATTTCAATTCGGAGTTTACTTCAAAAGACATATGTTTACGATTAATTAATAAAGTGTACACTTTATAAAGTAGCTATAATAATTCACGAAGTGATCAGTTAATTAGTAAACAGAGAATAGCTTCACTTTACTCTTGTTATATACTTTCTCTATTCTTCTCCTATTCTCCCTTTTCTTAATATTATAACTTCGCGACTTCGCGACTTAATAACTTGATAACTTCCTAATAGCTTACTCTTATTTACGTGACTTTATATTCAATATATTAATATAAAAGTAGACGAAGTTGTGAGGTCTTAAAGTCGCGAAGTCTGTCGGGAAATCGCAGAGTTGCAACTTATACCCCTCGACTTTATAAAATGACTGAGCTTCATGAACCGACTGCAGGCCTTTCTTGAAATAGTGCGCCTCACGAATTAGCCCTAACGCATAATTGTTATGAATACACGTCTCGAGTTTTCCTTGAAGGCGTTAGAAACTGCAATTTATTTACCCGGGATAGAGTACAAGCCAAAGCTTCTCTGAGCCCTTAACTAGTCAGAAAAAACAGCCCATTGGTCATCGTCAGATCAGCGAGGGGCTTGAAAAATACTTCCTCTCCGTATTCTAGTTGTTATGTGACAAAATATTTACATTCCTGTTCGACTTTTCGTCGAGGTTTTCTCAATGAATGAATTGAATGAATGAGACTTGATTGAGGATCTCATAAGGAGTATTCCTCACTATAAATACTATGGA
>QYAM01000054.1:135562-348597 GCA_003988965.1 Neobulgaria alba
CAAGTAAAACAATCTTGAATCATATATGAAAAAGGAGTGAGACGCTCGTGAAGCAAGTAACCCTTGTACAGCTGAATATACATGTGGTAAGTTCAACAATTCCTTTAAAATTATACATTAAGCTAACAAGCTAAAATATCCTAATCTCAAACTCGTCCTCTCCCTCCTCCACACCCCAACAACCTCACCAACACCCCCCTCCCCCCYCCACCCCAACCCAAACCTCACCCGAATTCCCACCCCCAACACCTCTTCCAATCCCTCAATTTTCGCCCAACCATCCATCACCAACTCTCTGAACCCTAAATCCCTCTCAAACAAAGTCATTCTCTCGACCTCCCATCTCACTTCAAGAATCAAGCATTTCAATTCCGGCATTTGCGGACAACGCGTCAAGATATCCGGGCTAATTGAACGGCGATCTATGAATGGTTGAGATAATCGGAAATTCTGAATTTTGAATTGATACCCTGTTGGTATAAAGCCCCAATTCACCTCCTCCTGGGGACCATATCCCCAAGATGTGAAAAATATGTCGGATGAGAAATTCACGTACAAACCATCTGGAACTCTATCCAAAGGATCATTTTCGCCCTCCTCATGATTCCTTAACAATTCATAATATTTTAAACCTTCCCTCCGACTTTCCCTCGAGGCGTATAGAATCGCAGGATTTTTTGAGGGACAGAAACTTCGGGTATCGGTGATGGGGGAGATGTGCGATAAAGGATGCCAGTATGTTAGGTATTTGTTCTCGGTGCTGGAGAGGATATGGCGGGTTTCGAAGTAGCGGGGTTGGCTGTTTGATGCTAGTTCCCAGATTTTGTAGCGGAGTTCTGGGGTGAGGCTGGGGAAGAGTGTGAATTTTGTGAGGGGGGGTGGTGAGATAGTGGCGGGCGAACAGTCTAAGGGGGAGAGTCGAGATAGTAAGGCTTTGAGGCGTGGAGATGTTGTAGGTCTTGAGTGGGGATGTTTGATAATGGATTTAGTTGATGTAGCCATATCTAGAGAGGTCTAGAATTGAGAAATATTGTCGCTTAGTTGTAAAGTTTCTTTTCTGATTGGTTTTTAATGTGTGTTTTGGATCTGCTTCGGGAGTTGTTGTGAGGCTCAGGAGACTTTATGTTGAAGGTTTAGGAACGTATTTAAGGAAGCTCGTTTGAATATAAGTATAGTGGTTTTTGTACTCTTAAGGTAGAAAAATAGAAGTGAATCCCTAAAGAAAATCACACTGTAAACCTGAAAGAAATGGTTAAAACTACAAAAGTGAATGTCTAAGCACTGCAATTTACATTGTTCCAGTAGTAAACAACTCTAAGGATATGAGACGCAAGTGAGACAATAGAAATCCTTTGTTATTAGTTTAAGTACAAATAAGACAAAAGGAATAAGTAACATCAATTGTTAATATAATATAGGGTAAGTGACTGTTTGGGTATAATGGGCTGACAAAAGACAGTCTAGAACAACATCACTGTGTCAAAATATAAGGCCTATCAATGAAACCTCACAGAAATTGCTATTTTTACTCTCTGCCTGAAATCATTTTAATGTTGTATTATAAATACAACATTCACTTAACATTTCTAAAAGAAAGTTTCCCCTCGCATAATACAGTTTCTGATTCTCGATGAACGGTCTGAAGCTATTTCTTTATTTTCACTATTACTACCACGACAGAGCGGTCCGATCTAGTGTGAATAGAGAGCCTAAAAAGATCTAAAATCCTTCGTACTTCCAAGTCTCGAATATTTATTGCGCGAAGGAAAGATTAAACAAAAACTGAGTAGTGGGGAGGATATTAATAGAGAGGGAACTATAACTGGTCTCTACCTGTCATAGAAGAATGAGATATCTATTGCACAGGGAAGGCTTTCTTTTTGATTATCCCCCTGAAAATCTAAGTCAAGATCATTACGCTTGTTGAGTAGATTCTAAGACTTAAACTAAAAGCCCCTCTCCTAAAGACTCCTAGATAGGCTATTTTGGTATCTTATGTTACTGTATCTAGCATATTCAATCACCTTTTTTTTTTGTCTTTTACTCATTTCACGTAGTGATTCCCCCGAGGTTCTCATTCATCTCGTTTCTCTGGAGCAATTCACCATTGCATGCCCTAATCATATAAATAACAAATAATAAGTCCCCTCTCCATTGCGTAACTAGCGATAATAAGTCATTGCACACCTACACGATCGTCTCGATAATTTTAGCAGTCGAGTCAGCCTCTGTTCAGCCACGAACCGACGAGATCACCCTTCAATAACAATTACCGCGACTATTGAAACATTATTGGCCGCTCCTGGTTACTAACCAGATGCTTGAGTGTTCTATAACTTTAAGTTCTATGTACAAAGAAGCGTATATTAGCACACTAACACACATTGTAATCGTAATTAGAGTCCTACATATAAACGGTAGGCTCCTAAATTTCCACCTCTCTTCTCAAAATTCTTAGGATACTATCTTATTTCCCAAGCCGACCTTTTTTCGATGGTAGAAATAGCCTTATAAACTCGGAAGAATATCTTATTCCACTTTTTCCTATCTACCTCACTTAAAGCCTCATATCTAAACAATATTAAAAATAAAATTTTAAACCACTCACTCACCTATATCCCTAAGTCTCTTCACTAATCTTCGCACCCCACTTAATAGACCAAGATTAATAATACAATCATCTTAGTTCGTATACCTAACGTGGGATTTTTCATCTTCCATCCCATGACTCTCCCAACCCTTCAATACTTCACCTTCATGCCTGGAACTTCCAGCCTCTCCCATTCACCAACATAATCACAAATACCCTTCCCTCCGTACATCTCCTCTTCCATCCTCATTTACAAAGCCATCCCGGCCTCAAGATCCCGTCAACCACCAGGATGAAAAAATATATATATCACATGACAAAACCTAAAACTAACTTCAACCTAAAATTAGCATTGCAGACGAAGAATATATGCGACATATCATAGCATTACTCGGTAACCACCCTAGACTCATTATTTTGTATATACAAACACCCTTACTCTCACCGAACTCAATCACATTCACCATTGCAAGCCAAATACCATCAGGGTGCTAATCATCTCTCATTCGTCCCAAGACTCTTATCCTATCTTCCCTATCCAACCTTCGTTGTCTCTGTATTCCAATCCCACCTCCCCTTCCACCCCCTTTCCCGCCCAAGCATCTCTCCCATAAGGTAAAATCCCTCGCCTCTTCCAAAACGCAACGCAATGAATTCATGTTTCCCCAGTCCGCCAGAAAGCAAAGAAAAAGTGTACGCATGAAACGCCTTTCCCTTGTTCGCGAAATGCAATATACAAAGGTCCCCATGATTACAAAATATAAAGCACTCCCCGTTCATTTCCATTTCAAATCTCACATGATTCTTTCCAGGTTTCCCTACCCAAACTCTAATCTTTCCAAACACCATTGTATAACCTAGGAGATCATAGATTAGAATCTATGCGGACTCGCAGAATTGATTCTTTGATGTTGGCCAGGAACAGGCGGTGCGTTTTCTCCGTCAAAAAGATCATCTAGGTATGCACTTGGGGCGCGTTCTTGACTATTTCCATAACCTGTCGTTAAATTGAGGGTACTTGAACTAGCCATATGACCCCTACTAGAGGGCATGAATTGGGGACTTTCTGGCGAGGAAACAACGCTCATCGCTCTCGGGTAACCTTGGTTTGGTCCTAAATTCGAAAGAGAAATAGCAGGACCATGGCCACCCATTGAAACATGACCTTGCCCGTTTCCTGCGGCGGCCGAGCCAGCGGCGTAGTATCCCGCCGGTAGATAACTTGAACCACGGTTTCCTGGATTCGCGAGACCAGCAACTGCTGCCCCAGCAGTAGGAGAAAAGAACAGGTTGTTGGCGTTAGCATTTGATGCAGCTGTGCTTGGCCTCAGAGATTTCCTGTTTTTGTGGTGTGGACCGAGCCCAGATAATGAGAGGGTAGATTCTCGATCGGTATATTTGTAGAATGGTGCAGGTGGAGGGCCAGGAGCTTTCGCAGCTCCCCGGAACAACGGTTTCGTATCAGACATTGCAGCATGCTGAGCCAAGGCGGCCCTCTTAACAGATCGATGCAGGGACCAAGCAACCATGACCCGCCATAATAACACGCACATAGCCAGAAATCCAAGAATGGCTCCAACAACAATGAAAACTGTTCCTTCGGGCAATTTACTCTCTTGCATAAACGGAGCATTGGCAGTTGGAGGGACAGAAGGTGCAACAATTGTATAAGCACCGCTTAGAGTTGGCAATCCAGTGAGACCTCCTCCAGATGTTTGAGTAGCTGTTCCTGTAATCGAAGGGACAGAGGAGACAGACGACTCTGTAGTCCCAGCACCAGTGATGGTTACCTTAGTCGCTGAAGTGGTGGTCGAACCGGTGGTCGAACCGGTTGTAGAGGTTGTTTTCGCAGCAGCGTCAGTGGTTGTGCTGGTGCTAGCCGTTGTCTTCGCCGCCGTATCCGATGTCGAAGATGTAGAACCGGTGTCTGTCGTTGAATCTGTTAGATTGGGTAGGTCTGCTGTTGTTGTCGAAGCATCTGCTGCGAGAGCCCCCACTGCCAAGAGCGAGACTGCAAGAGCAGCAGACAGGAAGGGCGAACTCCGTGAGACCCTCATGATGTTATGATGTGTAGGAAGCACCGCGATAGGTGTGAGATGATAGACAGGCTCTGAGCTACCTGTCGCGATGGATTGCGAGTTTCGGATCCTTTTGAATCAGCGCCTTGTTGCCCTGGCAGCCAAAGATCTGCGAATGAACGAATGACTGAAAAACGAGCTCGAAGCAAGGCAAAGATGATGTCGAAGTGACGGCTCTCCCCTCCAAAGATCGCTGCTGGCGGAGTCTTGTATTGCGAATAGATAAATGCTGGGTCGTACGAACCTGGCCTGTCGCTGGGCGCAATTCAACAAGGGATGGATGATCTGATCCGCGAAGCGCTTCCCTCCGGAGTTCTGCGGCAATGAGGATATTCACAGATGGTGGATAGGGATGTTGGCTGATGAAGAGGACAAAGCGACGGTGGTAGTAGCGAGTGTATGAAGAGAATGGTTTCTGAGCAGTGGCTGAGGATTCGTAAGGGGATGATCTCCTCGTGTTGGTCGCGGTTGCCAGTTCCTGCATCGTTGAATCTGCGACCCAATCGGGCTAGCCGAGGAAAATGAATGTTCCCGAAATAGCTCACAGGACAACGGCGGTGGCCCAAGGCAGAATTTATTCTGGCTGCAAAACTTTAGAGCTTTATCGCGGCTGCACGCCGTGGGATAATCAATCTCGGCGCATTCTCTCACCACATCCCCCGATTCCGAATCATCGTGCAATACCGCCATCATGGGTAGAGCGAAGAAGGTCCGCAAGTTTGGCGCTGTAAGAAACCCTCTGCAAGTCATTGCTCATAGACTAACCCCACCTCCAGATCAAGCGGATGATAATGAAGAATGATCCACGACTCAAGGCAAACAAGGAGAAGGAGGAGGCAGCAGTAAAGGCGAATCAAGAGAAAGGAAAGGAGATTGTTCGAGAGATGTATGCTACCATGCTTTTATTCAGTCAATTGCCCATGGACCTCTACTAATCCATTACATCTCAGACCTCAAGTCTCCTCAGCACTTTTCTTCCAATATAACACCGCCCTCGTCCCACCCTACTCCATCCTCGTCGATACCAATTTCCTCTCCCATACCGTTCAACGCAAACTGCCCCTCCTCGAAACCTTTATGGATACCTTTTACGCAAAATGTATTCCGATAATTACGTCCTGTAAGTATTGATCCAGCAAAACTACTCCAGTATCCTTGCCCCAGTATCCTTATACTAATTGTATTCTCAGGCGTGATGGCCGAACTTGAAAAATTAGGTCCCAAGTACCGTATTGCTCTCCGTATAGCCCGTGATGAAAGATGGGAAAGATTACGTTGTGATCATAAGGGAGTTTATGCAGACGATTGTATAGTGGATAGGGTCATGAAGAGCAAGATTTATATTGTGGCTACGAATGATAGGGATTTGAAAAGGCGAATTAGAAAGATTCCTGGTGTGCCTATAGTTAGTGTTGCTAGGGGGAAATATTCTGTTGAGAGGCTGCCGGATGCACCTGAGAAGTAGGGGGATATAAACGTGGGAGAAAATGCGAGGATAGTCGAATCCAGGTGTGATGGGAGGTCAAAATTTGACTGGCATATTAGGCGTTTTGGGCCAAAATGGCATGCCAAAAAAGGTATTGGTTGGAGTTCCGGAGTAGAAAACCAATGTAACATTCTTCATGTTGTATATGGAAGTAGAAATCTAGGATTTAAATGCTTTCAAACTTGAACATTTGACTTGGGTGGGCCCAATTGTTTTCGGGCAACTATTTAGGTACACCCAATTGCAAATTTTTAGCAATCATTGAAACTTAAGATTGTTTGATGTTACCAAAAATACCAAATTTCCAATAATGACTTCCCCGTGGCAAAAAGTCAAAGTCGAAATTAGAAACGCATAATAGAGTTCCAACTGCGATGAAATCCCCAACTCATGAAGAATCTGTCAATTCTGTCTATTGCCGTCCCCATCCAGCAAACCCAGCCGAGATGTAACCATAACACGCCCCACATTTTATACAGATACTGTGATCATACACGAAGCTCCAGCCGTGACTTGTCTTCTTCACTTACATACCCATCCTTACTGCAGCTTCTTATGAGCTGCTGGACCCATCTCTTTGTCAAAAGCTCCGTATGAAACTTCCAGCCCAGATATCGCACTAATACCAACATACAATATTGAAAGTAGGATTAAGCCAACCAAGATACCCATGAAAAGGCCTTGGAAAATGGTTGTCAGCACATGGTTTTGAAGGGGATATTTTTGGAGATGTTACCTGGTGACAGAAACTCGTATTTTTCGAACAATGGTCTAACGTCGCTTGGGGAACCAGTATCGTTTCGAGCTCTTGGATAAACATCCCGCTTCAAATCTGTATGCAGAGCATCGCTGAAGATTGGCTCATACGTGAGAGGTATCTCTTGCTCAATGTTGACCACTTGTGCGGGAGGAGTTGTAATGTAGATAACAGTATATTTCTCTCCTTCAAGCTGACTGAAAGCAGATCTATAAAGAATCGAATCTATTTCAGAACTAATTAATAACTAAGATCAAAAGTATCTCTTGACTTTATATGTTTTCGGGATATTGGGTGTCACTCAAAGACCTACCATGATCTTCAATTTGCTCTCCCCGCTCACTTATGACGTCTGAAATGGGAGGCAAGGAGCCTCTGATCACCATTGGCCCCGTGTATGAACCATCGATGGCTTGATCCTTGAACATCTCAATGATCTTTGCACTACATCGCTTTGCTAACAGCTCGATCAACGTCTCGCCATCATCAACTTCCAAGCCCGATGCCTCGGATACAATATACCGCGTCTTTACTCCATGCTGGGAGACAGCGGCGCTCATGTGCGGTGCCCAGGCTTGAATCTCTGCGCTCGATATAGACGGCTGTGTGAGGATATAGTACGTATCGCTAGGGCATTTTTTCAAAAAGTCTTTCGATGTTTGGAGTATGGAGGCTCTTGATTGCAATTGCGCTTTTGTTGTATGTTGGAGGGAATCGGGTAGCCTATTGAGTAGTCAGTCTCTTGTCCATTCCATCCAGCAAGAACGGGGGATGTACGGCGAGGAAGAGAGTAGGATAAAGGGCGATGTGTCTTTGAATGCCTGGACGGAGGCAAAGACAACCGCAAGGGCAGCTATCGAGTAACGCATAGTTCGTCCTGATCTTGCTGTGTTGAAGGCTAGGGACGCTCGTGAAGATGCAAGCTTGAGGTGAGCTTCGATAACGCAGATGCCTCCAGCTTCTTGGGGCTAGTCTCGGCAAGTTCCGTCATCAAATCTAATCCCCGCCAAAATTATTCTTGAGGAACGTTAACATCTTTCGGGCAGCAGGACCACAACCCAAACAGCCTCTTCTCATCTGTCAAGCCATGGATCAATCAATGTTAGAGCCTGGCATTTTCCGCCATCCCCGACCAAAACGAAGCGTCCTTGCACATCCTGCGAGCAAGAAGCGGAAGATTGATCATAAAATCGAGGAGATCTCGTTCGACAATGATGCGCGAGCTGATTATTTGACCGGATTTCACAAGAGAAAGGTGCAAAGATCGAAGCAAGCACAAGAAGAAGCGAAGAAGAAAGAGCGGGAGGAACGTTTAGTCATGCGGAAACATGTATGGGAGCTCTCTCACGCAACTTAGTGAAGCTTTTACTAATTCTTTGCCTCCAGTTGCGCGAGGAAAGGACTAGAGATTTAGAAGAACATGTGGAAGCTGTCAATCGTTTGCTGAAGGAGGCAAATGGCGATGTCGGAGGGATCAACAAAGATAGCGATGATGAGAATTGGAACGGTATTTCCGACGACAAAGTGCCTGTAGAACCAAAGGTTGAGCTTCTGGACCACGAGGAGGAATATGTTGATGAGGATCGATATACCACTGTCACAATTGAGGCGGTAAATGTGTCAAGAGATGGAATGAAGAAGGCTGGCGGTGATAGTGACAGTGAGGATGAGGGGTCGAGTGTTAAGTATCCAGTAACCAAGGAGGAGACTGGAAAGAAGGTATGGCCTAAGAAGGCCAGAAAGAAGAAGTTCACATATGAGACAAAAATGGAAAGGAGGCTCACAAATGCTAAGATAAAGGCTAAGACCAAGAGCAAAGCTGAAGCTCGGAAGGGGAACAGCTGAAGGAGTAATGATACACCCAAAGTAGAAATGAAAAGTACTAATGCATTGATATGTGACATTCATGAATCTCAACTAACAAGAATAGCTATCTTCAGAAAACAGCACACTTCCGGTAGCGCATACGAAACTTATTTGCAATCATACGCTGTCAATAATGCCATCCCAATGCAACAAACATCATTTAAAGCCCACCGGCACATATCGTACCCTCATACCTCAACATATTTCCTCCACTGTGCAGCTGAGAGACAGTTCAAATGTTGTTGATCTCTTGTTGGAAGTCCTCCAACTCCTTTTGAACGGCTGCGTATTTCTTGGCCATCTCCTCGTACTTGGTTTCCCAGTTATCACGCTCGTTCTCGAGGGCTTGAACTTTGCGTTCGAAGTGTCCAGCCTTAACATCGGTTTGACGGAGTCTACTAAGTGTCAGCTTATATAGTTCGCTACCAAATCTGTCCCAAAAATGTTCATCCAAGCTTCTGAGAAAATTATCGGAGCGGAAGAGGATTTTGCTCACTTGTCATTCGTCTCGCGCAAGTTCTTATCGGCCTCTTCAGCTTCCTCCTCCAAGAGCTGTAATCTTCGTTGAAGGGTCTCGTTTTGTGTGGCATGCTGGACACTCTCGTCACCGGCGACCTTGGAATCCTTGATTTGGGTCTCCAGCTTCTCGACATCGGCTTCCAGTTGATTGTTCTTGTGGGTGAGGGAGGTAATCTCATGCTCCTTCTGAAGATTCTCTTGCTCAAGAACCTTGACTTGCTTCTGGAGCTCCTCGACCTTGGCGCTCGACTCGTCTGCCTCTAGACGGAGAGCGTTCATTCTCTAAGAAGTAGAGTCAGCCATTATGTCCCACAAAGCAGCTGATGACATCCGCCGTGATGTTGGGAGCTGCTGAGACAAAATTGTATGAAATAGCGGGGTTATGCGGTGGGGTGAACTTACTTCCTTAATGCGATCCATCGTGAAGGTCGTTGAAGACTACTAAGTCGTGTGTTTTGAAAGTGTAGAAAAGAGTTGTAGGCTTTAGCAGAGCGTTTCGTGAAGACGCGATGAAATCCGGTGCAGAAGCGTTGGGTATCGGCAGCTGGGTATTTGTAGTGAGGATGCTGTCTTAAGTTCGGATTTGGAGACACGAGGCAGCCGATTTATCATTTGCGCAGGGGCAGGGGTAAAGGGGCTGTTCTTGCTAAATCTGGTGTGGCTGAAGTAAACCGTTGCTGCGGTTACCAACGGCATCAATAAACTGGTTGGAGTTTGAAGCTTCGTGAGACAACCATCAAGACATCCGTGATTAATGTAATCCTCCCAACTTCAACGAGACGGTATAATTGCCAGATACAACCACAATGCTTGCAGTACGCGACCAGGAAAATCTGGTCC
This sequence comes from Neobulgaria alba, assembly GCA_003988965.1. Lineage (NCBI taxonomy): Eukaryota > Fungi > Ascomycota > Leotiomycetes > Helotiales > Gelatinodiscaceae > Neobulgaria > Neobulgaria alba. The sequence continues at coordinate 145,699 of QYAM01000054.1, forward strand.
ATGGCCAGCAACAAGCCGCGGCTTCGAAGCCATTGAACCAAGGAACCAGAGGTTTACAGCCAAAGACACCAGGAAATAAATTTCCCAAGACGCCTCTGAGGATTCCACTCAACGATGAAAATGCACCTGGAGCATTTGGAAAGTCTATCAAAGGCAAGGGTATTGAAAACTTGCAGACAGGAGGAAAAAAGGGAACAGCATTTGACAAGAATGCATTCATTACTCCCATGGGTAGGCATTTGCAAAGTAACAGGCAAGAAAATGTATTGATACCAAACAGGTCCTCGAACTCGAGCACCCCTTGGAATTAAAACGACGAACGCGAAGACGAAGGCTTTCCAAACGCCAGCAGGCCCAGCACCAGAGAAGGAACAAGAAAGAACCCAACCAAAGCAAACAACCGGACGACGACCAAAGAAAGTAATCCATGCCGATTCGGTCAAACTCGAGATTCACGGGGATGAAAGCCCGCTTCATAAGGCTAACGAAGTGGAATACTGCCCTCCGAGAGTGAAGGAGATTCCCTACGAGTCAGAGGATTTCCCTGATGGATGTCTCGACTACAGTGTGCTGAAGAAAGAAAATATGATGCGAGGATTATGGGAACAATATCATGTTAAGGTAGACGAGCACGGAGTCTCCAAGATGGAAAGAGAAGCCCAGGAAGCATATCGAAAATCGGCAGCAGAAGCAGACGAGAAAATTATGAAAATGATGGAGGAGGACTGGACAGTAGGAGATGTGCCTGAAACATTCAAACATTTACGAAAAAAGTCATCGACGCAACCAGCGACAGTTAGGAAGCAAACCGCACCACTAAAAAAAAAATCGGCATCCATCCTAGCCAGAGGACCAGCGACAATAACTTCCCGAAGAGCGGTCTCTGCTCTCTCGTCCCACTCCGATGTATCTAGTGCAACATCAATCCCGTCGAAGGCCCCCAAGCCAGACACATTAAAAACAACTTTCTTCTCTCGTCAAAAGGCCAATCATCTGCCCTCGATTCCAAGTCATGCATCTACGATGCGCCACACAGCTGCAGAAGCTAACTCTCGCTCCACAATCGGTTACAGCAAAGGACGGTCCGCATTAAGTGTCCTCCACCTACCACTTCAAGTCCAATCTACTCAGCGGATGCCTCGCACAGGTTTAGCTCGAAGTACTAGTAACTTGTCTAATGCTTCTGACAGTACTATTACTCCTGCTAAATTTGCTCAAAAAGAGAACGAGCAAGAATTCAGAAACCCAAGGTTCCTAGAAGCTTTTTTGGGGCCCGAGGAAGACGAGAGTGATGGAATGAGAGGTGGATTGCCAGAGTGTATGAGAAGAATGGATGACGAAGATGAGGAGTTTATTCTTACTCTCGGATGAGTTATTAAAAACTTAGGCTCATCTTGGACAAAAAGAGAATTCTTGTATAGCATTAGGATTGTGTTAGAGTGGCATTGCTAGGGCGTTTATGAAAATTGCAGTGAATTTTCACTTTGTCTCCTGGATATGGAGATAAAGATGGTGCTTTGCTTGTGATGGATGACTCAATCGGAACATGACCAGGCTGATTAGTATTATTACATAAAATCAAAACCAAATAAATATTTATAATTGTCATATTTCTTGCTTGAGGATTTCGACGACGTGTTGTAACAAAATATTATGTTCATGTGCCAAAAGTTAGTTATGACCTTAATTGAGCTTACTAAAACTATATATCTAACCTGTTATACTCCCTAATTTTCCGACTATATACTTTATAATTCTATTTCTATATAATAGAACTAGATAGATACTTCAAGAGAGATCAAGATAAGTTATATCACCCGAAATCCTGAAATATTCTTAAATTACTCTATTCGATCACTAAATAGCGAACTAGTTCGGTTTCTCAAAGGTTATAGGACGCCGTTTTGGAAAGAGCACTAACGCGGTAAAACCTATTGGTGGTCTAAGTCTTGCATATCTTAGCAGCACAAGATTCTGGACTCTGGACAATTGGTACTCTAAATATTGAAAAAACGTCGATCGGCTTTCGTTTCATATCTTCATATCTTCACTTTAAATTCCTTTTCTAACATAACCAGGGGTCAAAAAATAGACCTCTCTGTTTTATTCTACTTACTATTAATAGAGCTTTCGTATAACAATCCTTACCTACACTGTTTTCTTTTCTTTTTTTCGTCAATGAATCCCTTTTTGTTATTATTCTTGACCTTTACAATATAATATTTAAATTAGATATCAAATAAAAATTTGCTGATGCTTGTCAAGAGTAGGGAAAATAGTTTAAGATAACCGATGTTGCGCTACAAACAGCACATAATAGTGACTTAGCGGTTTATCCGTGTTTCCCTCTTAATATTAGCAGTCATACAGCTGAGATTTAGCTACATAGCTTAGTGTTATCCCCAATTGCAGGAAAGGAATGTTTCGTGGCTTTTGCTGCTCTGGAATGATGCTCCCTCAGTTTCCATTGTTGATTCAAAAGGGTTGTGCAATTTTCTACTAAAATTTCAATTAGCATAACCCTGATATCAATCTCTCAGACTTTACATCGTTGAATGTTTTGTCATCTCAGCCAATATTAGGTTAGTTGTAGTTCTTAATATATTTCTCTATGTTTTATGATTCTAGGACTAAGAGAAAATCTGGCACTTCAAAGGTCAGCTCCGGCCCTTGAAGATGGCGTTCAAATCAGTGAAGTCAAAGACTAGGGCATGGAGCTTTTGACTGTTCTTCTACTGTATGATCTTACGGCTGCGGTTCCAATGACGAATAAGTACTCGAGAGTTGCCACAGGTTGAGACATCTTGTCATTGGGTGCGATCGACCGTCTGAGGTATTTAAAACGGGAGGTGGGAATTTTGAATAAGGCTATGAGAAGGATCAAAGGTCCGAAATACTACACGCTGACCATGGGGTACTTGCAACCAAGATATGAGGGGACATCAGTAATTGTTGGGGTGATTGAAAGATTATTTTCATAATTTCCCGTACAATTAGTATGATCATGTGTTTAAAGGAGATTAAAAGGAACTAGCTTTCGCTGACGATGGAATATGGATCACTCCCATAGGCGAACAAGGTGAGGCACATTTCGCGCTTCCTTGAACATCCCATCCTCTTTCTTATTATGGCAATAGTGCATTGTGAATTGATAAGTTCAACTGGTCGTTAGATTAAATGTTCGACAAAAACCTAAATCGTCACGGTCTTAAGAAGAAATATTTCCGCACTGTTCGCAATAACAGGGCTGCAGGCTTCTCCCTCAAGTACAACCTTCACATGGTACTTACAGATACATCGACAATTTTTTCGAGCGATTGTCTACCCAAGCTCCCCACTAGTGGAGCAATTTGGTGAGGGAGTCGCGTTTGAGTCGGACCTGGGAGGCGTTGTGTAAAAAGATCAAGCTTTCCACAAGCCTTGAAGAAGCTTATCGGCTCGACGGTTAGGAGGATTGAATTGTTCGTCATGTCTACGCCAACAATACCTCGATCTATATCCCCATCGTTTGTAGCCTCACTAGTTTCTCCACAGGCAACGCCAGACCCACCCATTAGGAGAGTTATCATAGGTGATGGGATGTTGCAGCAGCAGGTGCGACTGGTAACACCGCCGGGGGGGGGTTCTTGGTGTAGATAACATCAAATCTCGAGGCCACCTAGTTATGGAAGGGATGGGGTTTGCATGGGAGATGGAAGGAAGTTTTCTCGAGCATCCATATGAGATGGAGGAGGCATGGCTTACATGAGAAACGATGGATTTGCAGGCACATGTAGATAGAGCACAATGAAGCACAGAATTGGCACTGATGAAAGGCTTATGAGTGAAATCTCCAATGAACTGGAACTGGTATTGAATTTGAGATTGTGAATATTTTTAAGTAATGGTGCAGGCATCGCCCGATCAAGAAGTCTATATATCATCCCTTATCAAGTTTTAACCCGAATGCAGGAAGCATGTACTTGACGAAGACTCATTTTAAGAGCCAAGTCGTCGATTTCTTGGAGAGGAGCTCCCTTCAGTAGTTCGTTTGACTTTTCGACAAATTTGAGTTGTCACTTGGCAGTGTTGGCCAGAGCGAGCATGAGCTCCTTTTTTACCTTGATCTCGTCGATCTCTGCTCGCAATTTCTCCTTTTGTTTTTAGCGGTTATACCATTTTTCTTCATACTTCTTTCTCGCAGCTTCCTAATTCCCCATGGCCTAACGAAACGTATTAGCGGGATCCATTGTGTATTCCTAGAGTTGTGAGATTACCTTTGGGTATTCCCCATCTGAAAGACGCGTTGCATTTCCTTCATCCGATGATTGCTGTGCCTTAGTCTCCTCGCTTTCCGAGTCCAACGATCTTCAGTCAGTTCCTTGTATTTGTACAAGTGCAATTGGAGTACTGGGTGGTAATACCGTAAAGCAAATTAGAAAGACGCGTAGCATTTCCTAGGGCGGCCGATGATGGTTCCGTTGTGGTTTCTTCACTTCCAGAGCCTAGTGATCTTCGATCAGTTGCTTGTATATATATAATTGGAGTAGGGGTGGTAATACCTTCAAGTATGTCGGCTGCCGTTAGGCTATCGGTCTTCTACTTTTCGGCTAGGGCGTGGCCCTCCTCTTCACTACGAGACCCAACGATCTCCGCAGAAGCCGACAGAACGAAAGAATCCGTCTAAAAAGCGCCAGCGAGTGGAGGTAATAGAGGAGGCTGATGAAGAACCCTTCGCTAAGGCCGGAGAAGCACGAGGGAATAGTCCCCGGGAATCTCGACGTATCAACGCTCCACAAAAAAAAATAAGCAAACTAATTTCAAAAGGTCCACAAAATGCGTTTAAGAAGCAGAGCCTTATAGAGAATCTTAAGGAAACAGAAGACGAACTCACCATAGTATACATTAAAAAGTCTTCTAAGAGACCGCTACGTATTGAAGATACAGAAAGCGATAATGAGCTTATCCACGAAGTTTAAAAGAATCCTCCTAGAAAGCGTTAGCGTAAAAAGCCTTTACTAGAACCTACTGAAAAGCCTATCCTAAAAACTAGGAAGGATGCCTCTGGAAAGCGTAAACTCATAGATGAAGCCGAAGGATCGAATGATGAACAAATCCTAAACCCTCGAAAAAGAACTTCGCGGAAGTGTCAACGCGTCAGGTTGGGAAACCCGATGATGGCCCTGTATTGGAGCAAAGGTGCATGTGGAACGTCAGCCTATCAAACAAGCAGTCAAAACCGGAGGTAAATGAACCACGAAGCAAGAGGAGCCCCATCTTAACGCTCCAATTATCCCAACAAGCTCCCCTAAGCAGCCAGTTCCACCTTCACCTAGCCCTCCAAAGAGGAGGCAACAAAAGAGGGTTAATTGTAAGGAATAGGATTTCGCCATACCCGGGAGACAATTTGGTAAAACTTCTCAAGTGGCACTTAAAATCACTTCAATCGAGGTGCTGTTAGCAAGTTTCAGGCTTATTTGATGCTTTCTTTATTATTTCAAGTTTAAATCATCCGCTGCCTCATTTGCTTTGCCTTGGACGCTTCCATTATTGGGGTTTGGGTTGCGGAAGAAATGTGGTGGGGGTTGAGTCGATAGTGGAAGGAATGATTTAGGTTTACGATGAAAAAGCTTTCAGATGGGATAGATTCATACATAATAAGACGATACTATACTTTAGTTCCTTTCAAGGGAGTGTAGCACATAACTCCAAGTTATCTTCTTCTTAATATATTGAAACTCTTTTCGTGGAGGATTATAAAGGAATCTTTATAATTCTCATAGTCAGGATGCAGGAGAACCTTATGACGATTAAGTTCAACATCATAGTAATTTAAAGCCTTTAGCTAGGATTACATGCAATGTATCCACATAACCTCAAAGCTTTTAGAATCGTGTTTGAGGTGGTTTACCGACTAGCCAATATAAATAGAGAAGTCTGTCTCGATCAAGCCACTAAACCTGCCTTGCGATTTAGGCAGTCTTACTCATATAACCTTAGTGGTCCTTCCCTAATCCTTAGCTTAATGCAAACATAAAACCATTTATAAACAATTTCACCACTTCCTCCAAATAGTCTAACTTCTAGAATTAATAAACAGATCAGATCAGTTAAATCTATGCAACCAAATCACAAATCCAACGCCAAAAACACCAATTCGGGCATATCACAGTACTTCTCTATCTCTCTAAATCCCCACCTCTTATACATCTCAATCTCCCTCTCCAACTGACTCTCCACCGATATCTTAATCAGCTTATACCCCTTCTCCTTCGCCGTCTTCTCAACCGCTTTTACCAAAGCCCTCCCAACACCCAATCCCCTAAATTCCTCTAACACAAACAATCTTTTTGCTTGACAAACATTCGTATTACGTTCTAATGATTTAGGATCTTCCAACTCAGGAAACGGACGAAGACCAATCCAACCGATTGGTGTTTTTTCCGGGGCGACGGTGCAAGCGAGAAGCATTTCCCCATGTGGTGGAGAGAAACGCCCTGGAAGAGAGGCAATTTCAGCTGTAAGAGTTTTTTGTTGTTGTGGTATTTGGGTGTCGCTGTAAGTCTGGATAAGAACCCGGATGGCGTCGATGTCAGCTAGAGTTCTGGCCGGGAATATGGTGTATGGTAGTTTATTGGACTTGGGAAGTTGAGTTGCGGACATTTTGTCTTTATTGCTAGTGCGTGATATGTGGTTACTGCAAAGAAAGAAAGTAAGAACTAGTTATGTAGAAATGAAATGGCTGTTGCCTTGCAGGGAAGTTATGCTACACCGCTTTCATTCCGCACATATAATTTACAGCACTTCCGTCGGCAGAACTAGGGTGGTCTGACATGAGCTAATTCGGATGCTTTTGTTCGAAATATTAGCACTCGAATGTTAGGACATTTAAAATTATAAATGTCTCCTATAATTCTTAAATTTCTACGACATTTAAAATCGTGAATATTCCTGTAGAAGTCTAAGTTTTTAGGACATTTGCCTTTAAAATTATTTTATTTAAAGAGGCTTTTAAGGCTTAAATGTTCTAGACTTCGTATGCTAGAATCGGCCTGTTATTTCTCCCCAAAGAGAATGGGGCGTAAAATGCCTTTCTAGGCAGGGGGGAAGAATCCGAAAACTCTACTCCCCCTGCACTTAAAGAAGTATCCTTATTTCTGAGTCGTGATAAAACGTTTATATTAGGTTATAAATCTAATATTATAGTAGCCCTATATACTATTGGTTGTCTTAACTTCTGGGTGCTTGAGAGCGGTGGGAGTCTTATTACTAGAGTCTTACTTCTATGTCCTATCAAGGGGTTTTAGAGGCTTAAAAATGTTCAGGTGTAAGTGGATAGATATAGCTTATTTCCAATCTCCTAAATGTCCCTTCTAGCTATGCTACTTGGATGATAGTAGTATAATAAGTTAAATCCAAACTAATGCTATGATTTAGGCTTGCTCCCTGGTCCCATGTCGCTGGTAATTACGAGCATAATCAAAAGGCCTACCAATATCAAAACCACTAAGATCGCAAAATACGACAATTAACGCCTTCGAACCTTAAGTTCTCCCTATTAATGAATTCTTCTTCCCCGCAATCAACTAAAACAAAATCTCCAACATCAACCTCCCTCTCAATCTCCTCTTCCAACCTTAAAATCCCCCCCTTACCTAATCCATCCTAAACCTAAAACACGAATCGACAACCACCTCCAACCCTATACCTTACAACTCTAACATCTTGACTCCTTCTCCGATGCCATTCACATTTACAAAATTCAGGATTGTCACAACCTATACAATTCTCCAGCTCTATCCATTCCCAAACAGTAAAAACATCCGGTTTAATCATCTCCCTAAAAGTTCGACATGTTGCTCTAAGGTTGGATTTTGTTGTGAAATCTGAAACAGGGTCGAGATAGAATAAAATCATGACAAGGATTTCAGTGGGGATGAGGAAGAGGTTTGAGTTCTGGTGTATTGGGATCGGAAGTTGGAGCCTTGCTAGGTTTAATCGTTTCCCTCGATAACGCCGATGGAAGAGTGAGGAGAAGGATAGCATGAGGATGGAGTTGGTGGTTGATAGTAGATGCCAGTGCAGCCTAGATTGAAGATCTCGTGACTTTTTAGGAATGATTAATAGGTCCTTCTTGAATTCCGGTTTGATGACTCAGATAGGATCTTAGGGGGAGTATGAATTAAACTCCAAAGGCTAGTTGTGTAAGATGCTGTCCTGTTTAGGAAAGCAGCTTACTACGGAGGTACAGACGATATATGTTATTAGTACGGTCAGGGTGGCCCTTGTGGTGTCAGAGCGCCTTAGAAAGAGCGGTGAGAGCTAGGCAGTACATCCTCAGTGTGAAACAACTTAGCCAAAAAGTCATTTTACAAGTAAAATAGCCTATATTCTACCTCCACTTATTTTTAACTAAGAGCTCGAAAGGCCACTCCCACCTCTTCCTCTAATCCTTAACTCTATAATACCTATTCCTCTGCCTTTACCCCTACTTCCTGTATAAAAATAAGCCCCTCCATCACTTTAATTTTCCCGGGATTTAAGACATCATATCTAGCCTTTACGCTCTCTTAACTAGAAATATTCCTAGATTTAAATATTTTTAAATATACCTGCCCGCCAAGTTTTGTATACCTATAAGAATAGACTTACCCCGGTTAAGAGAAAGGGTAGACGACCTATCCTTACTCCTGTATAAGTAGAAGAGCTTATGGAGTTTGTTTATGCCAGAGCGTGCCAGGCTATAATTAACGCTAATAACTCTTTACAAAGTACTAAATAAATATAAATATACTCTCTGTTCTGCTTTAAATTCTGCCAGCTAAAGTGGCAGTAGCGCTCTAAAACCACAAGGGCCACACTGACCGTACTAATAACATATCGTCTGTACCTCCGTATAACACACACAAGGATGTATTTGATTGAGATCACGAGAGAGCTGATGAGGAAAATAAGCGAGTGAATGCTATAGGCACTACTGGTCATCCCTAGCAATACAACCAATACTTAGTTTTCATAACTCATGGTTTGTCTTTGGTTGAAAGTCGAAAAGTTCTGGCGTCAAAGCTATACAGCGAAATGTATGATTCGAGATTTATTTTGTGTTAATGAATTAATAGCTATTGTAGGAAGATGGAGCATCATATAACGTAGGTCATTACTTCATTACTACACTCCTTTAAACACACGACCCTTTAAAAAACTATTTAGCACATCGAAATTCCCACATTTCCTCCTCTTCTAATTCAGAATATATATTTACTCATTTATACCCCTTATTTAACGCATCGACTACTCTCTGAAACCTCTCACTCCTCCTCTCACCATTATAACTACCCCCTCTCTTCTTCCCCACCATCCCCTTCCCACCTGTCCCCTCTACCAAACCCTCCTTCCCCACAAGTAACCCCGCCTCATCCCCAACCTCATCAAGAAAATCATCATACTCATCCCAAACATCATTAGCAAACGCATCAGACCACCTCGCAAAAGCATCCACTTCTAACTCCCCCTCTCCCATCCTCATTCCCCTTCCTAACACCGGACTCTCAACCTCCTCATCAGTCCACTCCTGCCCATCCGTCTCTTCCTTTTCCTCCTCTCCCTTCTCCTCCCCCAAGTTGAAAAACCTCTCATCCTTCAACGGCGGTGTAGGTTTCATTTCCTCACCCTCTCCTCTCTCCCTCTTCCCGCACTCCACCTCGCAAAACCCACAAAACCCCCTCCAACTAGCCCCTCTCTTCCCACAAATCCTACAATATCTCCTATTCATCCTCTCCTCTCTTTCCCTTTCCCTTTCCCCCTCCACCTCCACGTCAGTTTGTTCCCCAACACAGAAAAAGCTCTCAACACTATCTCTACTTTTATTCCTTATCGACCTCCCTCCCCCAAGAATATCAGCCGTACTTTCAATAAATTGATTTAATTTATAAAAAGGCGAGTGGAAAGAAAAAGACGCATGCTTAAGTTCATTTCCCGAAGAATTCGAAAACCGGATCTCCCCCTTCCCTTTTCCATTCTCCTTCAATTTCTGCCTCTGAATCACAGAAATGGTGGAATGATTCCTAATCTTCCCAGCACCCAACACCGAAGTAATTTTCTCCTGTCCAAACGAATCGTTCCCTCTTACTTTTCCCCCCTGACCATCATCATAATCAGGAAACACAACACCTACAACATCCCTCCCCCAATCTTTACTAACGAAAAAAGGATCGATGAAGGAGATTAATTCCGGTTCTCCTTCTCTTATCCTTGTTCTCCTGCTCTCATTTCTATTTTCATTTCCATTTTCCCTATCACCCACTCCATCAAACTGCTTAATCCCCCAACTATCTTCAGAAACCTTTGAATTTCGTTGCTTTCTCTGGTTACGAGTGGTAGAATTGGAGTTTGGGTTGGAATGGGAATTTGGAGGAATGACACATTCTAATTTCCCCTCCTTGATAGCGGTTCGGATGTCCGTTTTCGGAATGTAGGTTTTTATTTTTATGCCGCTGGAAGAGAGGGAGAATTGATGATGGAGTTTCGATTTCGTTTTAGATAATGATTTGGGAGAGAAGAATTTTTTGGATAATGATCGTTTTTGTTTTTGTGGTTGGGAGGGAGGATAGGGCGAGAGTGGATAATTTAGGGGGGGAGAGTTGAGAGCGTTCTTTTGGTGGGTGAGGAGTGGTTCGTCCCAGATTATTCTGGGGGGTTGAGTTTGTGATTGCTGGAGATTCGGGTTGGAGGAGGGGGTTATTGTTGATGGGTGGGAGAGTGGGAGGTGTGAGTTAGAGGATGTGATTTTTAAGTTGTTGTTTTGAGAGTTTCTAATATCAGTTTTGGTGCCGGTCCACTGATTAACGAAAACTGGTTTCTCCTTCTGGAATTCAGAATTGGGGGGATGGCCTGTTGGGAGTTTATGTTGGCGTTGTTGTGATTGCAAGGCTGGTTTTGAGATTAGGGGTTTTAATTCGTCTGGATAGCTTGCTGTGTGATAATAAGAGGATATTCTAGATAGTAATGTGGAGAAGATGCTTTTGCAGGTTGTGGCTTTAGATCGGAGGTTTGTTTGAGTTGGCTGAGGTGTCGGATTGGAGGCTCGAACTTCATTGTATGTCGTATGTACAATCTTTAGATTTCTCCTTCGCGCCATTATTTTTCGTAATTTATTGAGAGCTTGGCTCCTAGATTTGTTATTATTGGAAAAAATTTCTTCCCTCCGGTGGAATTGTTTGTTTGAGTTCTAATAACTGGGTTGGGAAAATGAGGGTCGTACGAATGAGTGGACTTTACAGAAGTGACAGGAATACTCGATGTTTGGTGAGTAATTAGCAACGCAGGATGACGAAGTACAGAAGTTACATGAGTGAATTCACGGGAGGAGGGAGAAAACAGGAGAGGGGTTATATGAGACTTTCAACTTTCTTTCAATGATAATGCTATTGTTTCATTTTCCTTGACGTCCAAAATCGTTTATTCTTTTAGGGTCTTCATTTCTCCCAAGCCCTATACCTAAATAATTCCTCAATTCATTATTACGAAGACAAAGGCTATTGTGCTCGCTATAGGTAATTTCTCTCGTTTTTGGCACGTAGCGGTTATAATAGGTCCTTTGTATTAACCACTCTTTGTCGGAATAGGCATTCCATGCCTAGATACCTTATTTTTAGTCGGATTTTAAGCAGAATTGACTCCATCAAAATAATTATATCCTTTGATATAGCCTTTGGGAAGAGGAAGTAATTATAACTCATTCCGGATGTTGGCTTCCCCGATCTCACAATAGGGTTCTATTGTTGAGTAGGTGAAAGTCCTTCGCCATCCATAAGCAAACAAAGGCTTCAGCACAACCACTCCCTTTTGTGGACGGGTAAGGCTGAGCTCTGCCCTATAACAATAGATTGAAATACTCTGAGTGCCTGCGTGAGAGATGGAGCATCATCGTGACTTGAATGTTTCGTCGGAATCATAGTGTTAATCATGAGAAGGATGGGACAAATCGCATGGCTACACAAATATCATAATAAGGTGTTTAGTAGGACATTGTGATCTAGCTGTGGTTCTTCCATCTGACGCTCGAGAAAGAAAAAAAAGACTAGCAAGTGCCTCGAGACGCTCGACTAAACGTCAACGAAATTGGCAAATTCAAACTGAGAGTTATACAAGTATACAGGCTGCTCGTCCCTATTGTAAATAAACGGCGCCCTTTACAGGCTCAAAGATATGGTTTTGCCACAAGGCCGCGCTGAGAGAACTACCAACGGCGCCTTCAGCTTGCCAGACCGAAGCCCCTCTTTCAATAATTGGCCACACGTTGCGGTTCGTAATTGATGGAGGTTGTAGGCAAAATGAAGCTGTAGCCGCTCGTATTCTGCCTCGGCCGAGTTGAGAAGCTGGAGCCGAGCGGTGAATAAGCCCTCGCGGAAAGGGACGCTTTCCACCTTCCCCCTCGGCACCTCCTGCAGCCAATCAAGCCCCTCTCTGCCAATTCTGCAGCCTCCGATACCGGTGTTTGAAGGCGTCTGCCTCCCCGCATTTTCCCACCTTTTTTCTCCGAGCGGGGCGAAACGCACCGGGCCTCTCCATCCAACCACAACTTCTCTCTGGACGCCCTCGCCCTCCATTGCGCCACGGGCATTCGGCCTCTCGGATGGCGCACATTTATTGCGGGGATCCCATCTTGAAATCAACTTTTAGGATGGCAAATGCAACCACTTTCGTTGATTGACAGCGCCTTGACCCCATACAGTTACCAATAGCTCGATAAGCGCAAGACGGCCCTCTTCCGGTCCCAAGGGCAAGGTTGAGCTGGTCGTCTGCATGCTGGAGGTGCTGATTAAACCAGTAAGCATTGTACTACCTCAGGGAGTATCAATTGTAAGTAATCAGGAGGGGGCCGACAGGCTTTAATTCCGAATCTATCTTCCGCGCCATGACTCCTCTCCTCTCAAATTTGTGTACAAAAGGGCCGTGAGTTCCTCGCTCTGACAGCAAGTCGCCGTCGTATACAATTGGCATCTTTGCTCCAGTCAATTTTAACACAGCCCTCGGGCAAGATGTTCGGCTTCAGCAAGAAAGGTACTAAATCCAGATGCCGAGGCCACTTCGAAAACACTAATTAAATTTCTTAGGTGATGGTCTGTCACCAACTGCCTCAGACGTCGAGGCAGAGACAGGAGGGAAGAGCGAAGGCAATTACTACGATCCCAATATCACAGCTGAGAGTTCGATCGAGTATGATGGTCTTGTTCCCGTCTGCCCTTCACATACGGCCGAGGCAAAGCTCATGAGGAAAATCGACTTCCGGGTGATTCCCTTTCTGTGCATCCTCTACCTACTCGCCTTCCTCGACCGAGTCAATATTGCAAATGCCCGCTCTTTTGGCTTGGTGAAAGACCTCCACCTCGGAAATCTCGAATATAACACGGCATTAACAATTTTCTTCGTCCCTTACATTGTGTTCGAAATCCCTTCCAACATCTTCTTGAAGAAGCTCCGACCAAATCTTTGGCTGTCAGGATGTATGTTTCTTTTCGGACTCGTGACAGCCTGTCAAGGTCTTGTGCAAAACTACTCTGGTCTACTTGCAACAAGATTTTTCCTCGGGCTTTTCGAATCTGGAATGTTTCCCGGTTGCTTCTATCTGATTGGCATGTGGTACAGACGATCAGAAGCTCAGCGCCGCTACTCCTTTTTTTTCAGTAGTACCACACTTGCCGGTGCATTTGGTGGTCTCCTTGCCTCTGCTATTGGAAAAATGGATGGTCTTCGAGGCTACCATGGATGGAGGTGGATATTTATTCTTGAAGGTACTTTGACTTCAGTGGTTGCCTTAATATTCTTCTTCTTCATTCCTACCTTCCCCGAAGATTCGAAGTGGCTCACACCCTCCGAGAGAGAATATGTCAAAGCCCGTCTCCAAGCCGACCAAGGACAAAAATCCGCCCTTGAAAGACCCATCACTGTCAAAGACGTGATAAACACTTTCAAAGACTACAAAATCGTACTCGGAGGATTCATGTACTTCGGAATGATTGTCCCAGCATACGGTTATGCATTTTTCGCACCAACAATCCTCTCAACATACGGCTACTCACCCGTTCAAACCCAACTTCACAGTGTCCCGCCATGGGCCTGCGCCTTCGCATTCGCAATGATAATAGCCACCTGTTCCGATTTTACCAAGCATCGATTCCTCTTCACAGTAATCCCAATCTGCATCGCCATCTCCGGATTCGGTATCCTCATCTCCGTGCATAACAACCGACATGTCGAATACGCCGGTCTCTTCCTCGTAGCAATGGGAGCATATTCCGCTATGCCAGTTATTGTCTGTTGGTTCAATATGAACCTCGGTGGGCATCGTCGAAGAGCTGTCGGTTCCGCATGGCAAGTTGCTTTTGGTAATGTTGGAGGTATTATTGCGACATATGCTTTTATTCAGAAGGATAGTCCGAGGTATACTAAGGGGTATGCTATTTGTCTAGCTTTCTTATGTTTGAGTATGTTAAGTTGTTGTGCGTATGGGGCGAGCGTTTACTTTCAGAATAAGAGGAGGGATAAGATGGGGAGGGATTTCGACTTGATGGAACATGAGAAATCGGACCTAGGGGTATGTTTTATTCCGCTTCTATCTTTTCTCTCCCGCCCTTTTGAGGAAAAGGAAAAACTAACCTTTAACATAGGATATGAGTCCGGATTATAGGTATCTACTCTAGAGAAGGAAACAGATATAGTAAAGTTTGTCCAGGGGTTTCTTGTATATATATTTATGATTTTCATGACTATAGAAGCTATGAAGGAAAAACGGAGTTGGGAAAAAGAAAATATTCGCTTAGGTAGCGAAGCTTAAAAGATAAGGATATATATATCAGCTGCCATGAAGCATAATATAAAAAGCAATGTTTATATTCAACTTAACCTTTGCCTTCCACAGATAACAACCTTTTCTCTCTACTATATGTCTTTCTAAGTTAAGGTCCTTACACTACTTTTCTACCGTAGCTATTACCTAACAAGTAAAAGTTTTTAATACCTACTCTCTTTAGGAGAAAAATAAGTAGTATACGAATTTTAGGATATTTAATCATTAGACCTAAACGTCCTAAAATTCATATGCTAAAATTAGCCTCTTATTTCTTCTTAGAAGAGCTCGTGGTAAGGGGGAAAAGGGGGACGGGCGCAATTCCGTACAGATAATTTTAACTTTCGAAATTGTCAAAGGGAGCTTTCCCTCAGAGTTGTTAAATATTCGTCTAGTTTCATCCCCCTTCCTCTCGAGTTTAATACTGATGTCGCCGGATTTGCTCATTCGAATTAATATCAATAGAAGTTGTTCTAGGTCGTTTACTTTATTGTTTTAGCTTTTTCGAACGTCTCGCTTTCACCTGCCTTTTCCGGACTGTCCCTTACATATTGCGCAATTACACTTCACATCTAACCCTATAACCCCTGAAAAGAGAGATCGGAAATGCCTTAGGGAAGAATAAACAATTTATAAAGATAGAGAAAATTTTGGCGCTCACTTTCTAAGAGTCGCACAAGCAAGTCTCACAGGTGGGAATGCCTTCTCCGGGAATAAGCGCATGTGACACTCATCACATGATTCCTCGTACTTGCCTCATGCTCATTGACTGAGACAAACAAGGCCAGGTAGAATCAGAACTTCATGCTTCATCTCGCAGCTTCGTCGGCGTCTTATTCCTTATTCCTGTCGCAGGCTCATTCCGGATAGATGCTCACCTCACCCTTCCCAATGCCCTGCGTTGGCTGACCGCTTATTTTTCGGGCTCGACGTCGAGAGTCAGGAACCGAGTACATGGCGTATCATAACGGATGGGTCTTGACCATCTTTGTCGCCTTTCGCCTTCATCACCGGGTTCGCTTGGATGAGCGCTCGCCGGCTGCACTTCGACCCGGACGCTGAAATTTCTTCTGCGCTCGAAGCCAGTCGGTGTGGCCCCGTTTCCAACATGACCTGCATTCCCGTCTCTTTCTGGTTTTTGTCATGATGAGAGGCCCGACGGCATGGGCAGTGCGTCGCAGGGCGGCTGTGAAGCTATTTTGGACGTCCAACACATCAGGAATAGGACGCCGTCGGCGAAAGCACATCAGTGGTTGCCGAGGGATCCCCACATGGGCGGAGAAGGATCGAATCTTTCTGGCGATGGTGATGATGATGAGGGCTGCGTAGACTGTAGGCTTTGCCGCTGTACTCTTCCAGCCGGATGGTCTGCCTTGCTGGCATTGCCCAAGGGACCACGATGGGGGGGGTTGGTGCTGTAGGAGGTTCTGTGGGAGGTTCTGTGCCCTTGAGCATGGGGACTGTTCTCGCCAAGCGGTGGTGGGCAAGGGGAAGATGTAGCCGGTGGGGGGCAAGAGGTGAGATGGTACAGCGTCGCGCTCTAGTCATACGTGGCCGGCGAGCTCGCGAGCTCTAGATGTTTTGGCTTCGCAGGCCAAGCACGCAGGCCGGCGAGGCTCGGTTTCTCCTTACTCGCAAGCTTTTGCGAGGCCCGTGATGCCGTGAGAGGCTCGGGTGCTTCTCTTCTGACCACGATGCCCACCGGCTGACTTCTCACGCTGTCGGGGGGGGCAACACTTCCCACAGCCGTCCAGGATGGTGGTTGTTGCAGACTGCAGACGAGCACTCGCCCGCGCTGCCCGCTCCCTCTCCTGGCCTGGCTGCTATACCGCGCGCTCTATATACGGCGCGGGCCCGTCAGACGTTGGAGCGAGATTTGCGCGCCCTTACTCGCCCTGACCGCGCTGCTCTAGTCCACGCCGGCCCCAGGCTCGCCAGCACCACCCGGCCCTATGCTCGATCCAGCCGGCTATCGAGCCACAACTAAAAACAGCCCCCCAGCCCCTGTGCTCCGTCCAGACTCCATGGACCTGCTCCGTCATTCGATGCGCTTGACCTCGAGCACAGCAACATCCAACTTCAACCTTCCTTCGTGCACCAGACATCAGCCTCATCCTGAACACTCACCACGACCCGATCCTCTCCACGACACCACCGCCCYCCCCCCCCCCAACCCGCGAGTGGCCCCTGGCTCCCCCGTCTTCATATAACCACTCTGTATCCGGCCATCGTCCGTCCGCCCTGAATGCCAACGCCGGCTACGTCCTAAGTGCTGAGTGCTGCGTGCTGACGAAAAAGTGCGGGCGGGGCCCTTCTCTCTCCACCACCACCGCACTCCTCTCTCCCATCACGACGACAACTCTCCCCTACCGCCCGAGAATGGCGTCGGAACACCTCCCAGCGCCGCTCGACGACGCTCTCTCGCCGCCCATCGACCTGGATTCCGTCTTTGCACATCCCGCAGGTTTGAGGCTGGCCCGGGGACTGGTGAGGCAGCTCGCCATGCAGAGGGAACACCTCTACCGGAACCAGCTCGCAGAACTTCCAAGCTCCAACTTTGGGGACTTACATACAAAGCCCGACCCTTCGCCCCTGGTACCCGATTCCAGTCCCGAAGTTGCAGATCTACTGAAGGAAATCTTGGCTTTCAGCGTGGACGGGGACCAAACACCAAAGACGGCGGAAGGGTTAGCTGCTGGAGGAGAACGACAACATATAAAGCGTATAGAAGGCAGTGAAGGTAGGCCCTATCTCATTTCCGTCTCACTTTAAGAGCTGCGTCATTTTTGCTTTTCTCTCGCATCCAAAGCTGACAGTGAACTCTCAGCTCTACTCACACTACCAGTCACACTACCAACGACGAAACCACGACACATCAAACAGGAACCCTCTACAAACAAGACTTCTCCCCGAACACAAACCTCCTTCCGCACACAAACAAACCCGTCACTTTCAACCGCCGATTCCCTACATCAACTTCCTACGTTACTGAGCTCATCAATGGATGTGGATATCGACTATAGTTTCCCGCAAGCTATCTCCAATACCCACGGCACTACTTCGCCCTACAGAATTGAGTCCCCATCACCACAAGAAGTTCCAATTGACTTCGTCCAACCAACCGCCCGACAAGCAGCCAAGATGGATCAGCAATCAACTGCACGTTCAGGTATGAAGGCCAGGCCTAAACAATCGCAAAGGTCATCACATTCTATGACCAGCGCCCCATCAGCGCGGCCATCATCGACCCGAACGATGACCTCCCTTATCGATCTCACACAAGACAGCACTTTCAACACTGAGCGGGCAAGCCAGTTTTATGCACCCCTACGGCCAGCCTCTCATAAACCCAATTCCGTCAAACGCCTACAACCCAAAGGCTTTCTTCCCGTAAACAGACTTTCAGACGAAAGGGTTCTGCCTTTCAATACATCTAAGGCTCATCTCAGCCCTCCCAAATCGCTTGACGCTATGACATCCATGTTCGATTCGAAATGCACTTCATCCACTGCCCTCCAAAGCAATAATGCCAGTTCTTCCTCCTCGGTTATCCCATCTAACGTTCTTCCATCCATTGAAGAGGATCAAACCATGACAGGTGTCGAAGGAACAAGTGAAGAAGCGGCCGACACGCAAAAGAAGGAGAAGAAAATCAGAAAGAAGCGGAAGGCCAAGGACAACGACCCAGAGAACAAAGATGGCGGGGAATCTAAGACGAAGCGTCCAAGAAAAGAGAAGAAGGAGAGGAAGAAGGGAACCGAGTCGAAGAAGTCGGAACTCAAGGCAGTAAGTTCAGTGTTTTCTCGCTCAGTATTTTTTTACTAATGCTGTGTAGATCAAAGAAGGTTGGCCGAATGACATATGGATGCGTATCTTTGAATTTACCCCCCCTTCATTCCTTCGAAAGGCTCGTTGCCTCAACAGTAATTTTAAGGACATGATTGACAGCTTCGTTTCTATCTATACCAACCAAAGGAAAGAAAACTATGGCCCGGATATGCCCGACACGCCCTTTGGTTTAACGGAAAGACAATACAATGACCTACTTGGTGGTAAAGGCTGCATGAATCCTGGTTGTGACGATGCACTAGTTTCGAGGACGCATTGGACCTGGGCTAAGAGATGGTGTGTAAAGTGTTGGAATAAGATGACCGAGAGAGATGATAAGCTTCTTAAGACCCATCAGAACAAATATGGGCGAGC
Organism: Neobulgaria alba; assembly: GCA_003988965.1. Lineage (NCBI taxonomy): Eukaryota > Fungi > Ascomycota > Leotiomycetes > Helotiales > Gelatinodiscaceae > Neobulgaria > Neobulgaria alba. The sequence continues at coordinate 164,729 of QYAM01000054.1, forward strand.
TACTTTAGTCAAGATGTTTGAGGCCATCCCGTCTGGCATGGTAGACTCTTTCGGCAAGCCCCATGATCAAATTGAGGATCTAGAGTCTCGCCCACGAGTAGCTCCAAGAATATACCGATGCTATCTACTGCAAGATATCGACAATATGATTCAAGAATTCGAGGCCCTCACTCCTACACCTCACAAGGACGATCCAACAAAGACCCCAGAGGAGAATGCCCGCAGTCAAGCTGAGTATAATGAAGCAATGGCAAAGATTACCGAGACTCAAGATGCATTCTTCCTTGCGAAGAAGGAACAAACGGAGAAGCATATGGATATTGTTAGAAGAATTGAGTGTGCTATCAGGAGACGTCGTGAGGAGCTTGCAAAACCTTACGAGGCAAACAGGCAAGCTCGCCGTGACCTCTTCCTCAGGCGGGCAAAGGAAGATATTCCTCATATCTTAGAAACCTTCATCAAGGACACCAAGGCATTCAAAGACGCCACGCGTATTTTCCGGGATCCAGGTAGTGAACGTGGCTGGAAGACTCTGAGGCCAAAGATCGAGAAGGAATGGGAATTGCGGAAAGTCGTCGAGGACAAATCGGTCATTGATGCGCTGGCCATTTCTGGCAACACCAACACAGGCTTGGAAGTTTTCAATACGCAGGGATCAGCAGAGCCATCCAGACAGCCAACCGAAGAGGCATCAGAAGACGCGATATTTGCCACAATACAAAGTCTAGACATGGAGTCTAATTCTGGGCTCTATAGCAATTCAGCATCTCAGATGCCACCTCACCATTACTTCAACCAAGCAAATCAGCGACATCGTCATCATTTCCAACAGATGGCTGCTAGTCAACAAATGATATTCTCGCAGCAGAATAACTCGATGGGGGAGCTTCCAACACAGTATTTAATGAAAGCAATGGTAGCTCGTGGCCCAATGGGCATGAATTCTGGGTTGAACTTCTCCAGCAGCTCTTCAAGTTCGAACAATCACATGCGTTACATTCAGCAAAATCAAGCCAGTGGTTTCATGCCAAATATCCCGAGTTCTTCAAATAGCATGCGAAATGGTCTTTCGATGCCCCGACCTACCTCAATGCCTCATCTAAGCCAATTTCAGAATCAGAACGCCGGCATGAATAACGCCTCTCTTGGGTTAAATTATCAGCAGCAGCAACAAAATACTATTTTCAACGGCTTCGAATACTCCCAGCTGGCAGCTCCTAAAGCTGTTCGTCGACAAGAGAACTTGCTCAACTTTTTCTCTCAACCAACTTCTCCTCAGCCCTCAAGCATGAGCAAGATTCCGGTTTCCTCGTTGCTGATTGGGCCGAATTCGAATCAGTCAAATTCAGACCCAAACCTATATAATCCATTCCAATAGAAATTGTTAGAATTGATTGATGGTTACGCCTCGGAATTAAATATATCTTGATATTTTCTTCTGGGAATAGCACAAACATACACTTTTAGACATCTTATTTACGTATCATGAACGATATCACATCACAAGACACGACACGACACGGATGGAGGATTTTCGCATACAGGTGGCTGGATTTGCCCCTGTTTTATTTCTCACTCTATCGCTCTTTTCTTTCTCGTCTGGTTCCGGTGTTTGCTTCGCTTTTCTGACTCACATGGGGAATTTGCCTTTTTTTGCTTTTTGCATTGCTCAAGGGAAACTTTTACAAATACCCTGCCCTGGATAGGGCTTCTAGTTCTGGCTTCTGATGTTTTTGTTGGAAGGTGATTCGTTTTTACATTTGCATGGCATAGCGTGGGGAGTGGATGGGAAGGGGAATTGCAGTGTTCTTTTTTTGAGGGAAAATCTACGGATTGACCTCGTTTCCTTTTCTTTTTGGATGGGAGTAATGGATGGGTGGATGGATGGATGGAGGAGTATACATACATACATACGTTCGTACGTATTCTAAATGTGGTGATGACATGTTAGAGAGAAAGGGAGGAGGATGAATGGGTGAGCCTTTATGGAAGTGAATGGATGGGATAGGTGAGGGAGGGGGGGGGAAGAGCGAGTTTATGTATGTGTGTGTGTGTATGTGTGTGTATTTCATATATTGATGATTGATGGATGGATGAAATTCACCACTACTTACCTACCTACCTATTTTAGACGTGGGGGGGTTGGGGGGGGTTTGTGAATGGAAAAAGTCGGATAGGCAGGCAAGCATATTATTGCTAGTATGACTAGTTAGGGGAGGAAGGAAGGAAGGGGGGTTATATATAAATATAAGATTTTTCTCTCTCTCCAAGTAGCATATACTATATAGTATAGTATAGTATGAGAAATGAAGATGATATCAAAATGATAGGAGAAGAAGAAAAAATTAAAAGAATCTATCGCAATACATATACTTTGCACCTTATACCTTCAGTAGCCTTGCCTGCTAGAATATAATATAATATGTGCTATTATATTAGTCTATAATATAGTTATACTCTTCTATCTAAAGTACAATCCTTATATACTATACCCTTTCCTAACGCCACCACACTCGTAGCCTTTTATATTAATCATAGAGGGAGGGGTGTTTTATACTAATTATATGAAAAATTATATAATTATCGTTTATACTAATTAAATCAAATATTAAAAAATTTTATGGTTTTATGATATTTATATATATATTCCTTCCTTCTTATCTAAAATGTTTATTTATTCTATTAATTAACCAATTGATTTTTTTATCTTTTTTTACTATAATCTTCCTTCTTTTCTCCTTAATCTATCTTAATAGAATTTAGATGATTCCTTCCTTTCCTTCCCTAGCTAGTCCTTCCTTCGGACGGGTATAGAAGAGAGAGAGAGGGAGAGAGAGAGAGAGAGAGAGAGAGAGACTTAAAGTAAGGTAAGGTTATTTAATTATTTATCTTGAAGAAAAAAGGGTAGAATAGGATAGCGAGATAAAATACGTATGTATACCTATTTAGTATCTAGAATCTATCAAGAGATTTAGAAATTATTTCTTCCTATTTACATACATATTATATAGGAAAAACAATTAGATAGCTAGACATATTAATAATGATTTATTTTTTTTAAGTTTAATATTATGAATGTGTGTTATTTTCCTATACAACCTAAAAATAAGATACAACCAACCTCCATTCATCATTCATCCATCCATCCATTCTCCCTGCCATAAAACCGATCCATTGATTCGGTCAGATACTTCTCTCAGATATCAATTCAATTCATTGATTTAAAACCCATCCCATCCCATCCCATTTCCTATCCTACCCCCAATCCTTATCCAGTACCATTCCACTCAAATATCATATCCACCAATTTGATTTCCATCTCATTTCATCTCATCTTCTCAATCTTGCCCCCCTCCCCCCAAAAAGTATCATTCTCGAGCTTAAGTGGCGGAAAATCAGATCAAGAAAAGTAAGGTCCAAACCCGAGTCCACACAAGCAGCAAGGGGGGTATACACACGCACCGCAATCGCAATCGCAATCGCAATATCCTTGCGCCATCCCTCAATGAAAAAAACGCTATGAACGATGCACTAAAGATGCAATTAGACTCGCGGATGCCCTATGCTGATCGATACCTCGTAGAAAAAGAAAAGACGAGAAAATAAGGAGTATCAGACAAAACCACCTGCCTAGCCAGACCCCAAAACCATAAGACGCCTGGAATTCCGTGTCAATCCGCAAAATACACACTTCGCACAAAATCTTGATTTGAAAAAAATAAACATAAAAGAAAGAAAGTAAGTCCTAGTGAGTAGGAGCGAAAATCTAACAGTAAGACAAGTATTTGAGAAAGGCGGCAAATTGATATCTCACAAGACGGATCGAAGAACGCCGGTGATGAAGTGTTGTATGCGTAAATGCACCGTAATCATAATTTGAGACGTATTTGTATCCTGAAGGGGGAAGCCTGTTCTCCCTTGCGCTCCGCAATAGCAGAAGATGTAATGTCGTAAGGCGTTATGTATTTTTATACTTCTAATGAGGGGAATTAGCGATTGTTGGTGTTGTTCCACCGCTGTGACCGTGGCTATTAGTTACGCTCGATGGGCGTGGTGATGATGGAGGCATGGATTGGTGTTTTGCTAATACAGCCATGTGTTCCATTTTCTTTCTAAGAGTCGCGTGTCGTGTGCGAATCATATGGACCACTTATCAGAACTTGTTAGCATCAATTGCAGCGAAACAATTGAGTTTATCAAGGAAGTAAAATACCTTTCAGTACGGACTGCCTATCGGCAAGATTAATGCCATTGACAGTCCCATTGTCGTCCTCTCTGGGGTCCTTCTCGTCTCTCAGGCTCGAGGAACGATTCCGGGCAGGAGGAACCTCATCATCATTCTCTAACACCGCTTCTAGCATGCGGATCGCCGTGGCGTATGAGATCTCACAACCTGGAAGATCTTCATTCGCGATCTCATTTATAGCCGCTGAGCGACTCATCTCCAACGCACGATCATACATCAGCTTCTCAGCCGAAACGCCAGGACTCAAGGTAATTCCATCAGTCGACGAGGCACCAGCGACTCTGGAAGAACTGGTGTGGTTGCTAGGATGGCCAGGGTGGGTCTCGGGTAACTTCTTTTGAGCTTCTATAAGTTTTAGGCGCACAATTTCAGCCTTTTCGAGAACTTCATTGAAACGACCGCGAACCCATTGAACTGCACTGTTGATCCGATTGCCCGTTATGATGCTATTGTGCGACTCCAATCTAGCATGGACTCCGGAAAGACTCTCTCCACGACTTCTGCGAAACCACCAAGCTCCAGCTATATCCATAGATTTAGCTAATAGTGATAAGGCTTTTACGTATAGGACAAGTGCCTCTTCCGAAAGGGCGACGATGGCTTCGACGGTAAGACCCTCATCATCAGACCCATAATCCCCTGGCTTATCGATTGGTGCCCCTCCAAGTCCATGGTCCATGGACGGAGCCATTGGGATGAGTTGTTTATACTTTACTTCTGCAAAACCATATACCACGTCACTCCTGGTCGCAGATTCTTCGATAACGACTACGGTCTTCTGATCTTCATCCATAGGTCCACTGGGACGGCTATCACCGAGCAAACCACTCGATGCGTTCGGAGTTGGATAAGCCGGAAATGCGCTGTATAGTTGTGGCGGTGAGGCACCCTTCCCAATCAAATGAGGGGACCAGCCAACTCCGAATACTCTCACACTAGCTCCGTGAAGTGCCTTAGCGATTGCGGAAGTTGTCGATGGGCTTCCGTATGACCTTCCATAGGAGTTTTGTCTTTGTGGTAAATCAGGTCTTGGCTTCCCTTGCGCAACTTGAACAGCTCGGGAGGGATGAGCCGGCACAGCTCCTGTTGCTGAAGTGGGTGTTCCTTGTGTTGTTGCTCGCCGAGCCATTGCACCAGCTCGAGCTGGAAGGGATTGCTGATCAGGGTTTGCAGCCATTTGCAGCTCATCAGCGAAGGCATTGACTTCTACGGCCTTTTTCTCTACAAGGACATATTCACGTGCATCACGTACAGCTTGCTCCGCTTCGGCAATAGCGGCTCGTTTTTGCAGATCTTCTTTAGATCTTCGATCACGTCTTAACAGAACTTCATCGGTTGATGTCTGTCGAAGAGATGCTCTTCCTGGATCTCTTGAGGATGGATTGAATGTCCGAGATGGTGGCCGACCAGTCTGGATTGTCTCTACATTTGGAGCAGTTGCAGAAGGCTGAATGAAAGGTCTTTTCTGATCACGCGAGGCAGGTCGAGGGTGGATTGTCTGAGTGGGAGGAGTTCTAGAAACCCGTTGAAGAGGATCAGCATTTTGTGTCCGGGGGGAGGGAGGTATTCCTCTTTCCCGAGGCGAAGAAGATTGGATGGGCGTCTCAGATCTTGTTGAAATCTGGCGATTACTTCTTGCTGATGACGTCCTCACCATCGGGGTATCTGGTGGTGAAGAGGGTATTCGAATTTCCCTTGGCCTATCATCCTCAACTAAACCTGGAATTGTGTCAACTACTACAGGGTGCTTAAAAAATGACTCGAAAGGTAATCGCTCTACTGGTGTGCGCTTCAAAAGTGCCTTGATGAGTTCTTTCACCCCGGAGCTGATGATGGCTTCTCTCGGAAATTTGATGTGGTCCTCGCTTTGCTCAATCTTACGAAGTAATTCTACGTGGTTTGTTGCACGAAAGGGTGGCTTCCCGGTCATCATTTCGAAAAGCACGGTTCCGACCGACCACAGATCTGCTTTAGCATCGTATTTTTCGTAGCGTAGGATCTCGGGGGCCATGTACAAGGGAGAGCCGCACAAAGTTTCCGCCAAGGAGGTCGACGGTAGTGATCGAGCAAATCCAAAGTCGGCAATTTTTAGCATTGGTAATGATTTTAAGCCTGCCATAGGAACCATTGCTTCCTTGCTCGCACTCATGACCAGAGGACGGTCTTTCGCTTTCGCCAAGTATTGTGGTGAGGGAAGTAGAAGTAGGTTTTGTGGCTTAACATCCCGATGGATAAAGTTTCGGTCCCTGAGAAATTCCATGGCACTTGCAAGCTGTTTGAGAAAATGCCTAACGATAACTTCATTGAGTCCTCCGGCAGGTGGCATTGGATATTTCCGAACCATATCGCGCAGTGCCGGGTTATCGGCGAGCTTATCTCTCTTTTTGATGAAATACGAAAGATCGCCAAGCTCACAGTATTCCATCACCAAGTGTATATGTGTAGGCGATTCTCGACAATCGATAAGGGCAACGATATGAGGGTGCTGGAGTCCTTTCAAAATTTCGATTTCACAGTATAAGTTATCCTTGAGTTTCTTGTTGAGTTTCGACAAATTGACCGATTTAATCGCTACGAGGGCACCCGTCACCTGCAGATTGGACAATCAGTATTTGTGCCAATGAAGATATGGAGAATAACGTCCATAGATAACATGAGAAGCGTAGGGGAGGGAGGTGGTTATGACGCCACCTTGGGTCGTGCTCTTAGACATACTTTATTTGTGCCACGATAAACGGTAGCAAAGCTACCTTTGCCTATTTCATCTTCGATGTTGAAAGAGCCAACGGTTTTATCGCCCGTCCTCGACCGCCTGGAAGACGACGAGGACGGGGGCGGTTGAGCCGCCATGGTAATGGTTCGGACTGTCTGGAGTTCTTCTTTCTCTCGCAAGGACCTCAAATGCTACCGAGTGAGATGGGGATGGAGAAGGTCGGTCCGTTCGTTCTGCATGTACACAAATATTGATATCTGAAAAGTTCGAGAATGACGAGCTCTGGTGTTCGTCGAAGAAGCGGATGGACAATGCTAGGCAGCTCAAGCGAAGCTCTCTGGAACGGCCAGGCAACCTATAGTCGGGGAAGCCTCGCGGATAATGAAGCTGCTTGGATGGAGATAAAGTGTCTGGATTCGTGGCTCGTAGGCAGGCTTCCGGGAGGCTGGCTGTTAGTGTGGAGGGACGACCAGGTGCAGTGAGGCTGCAGGTCCAGTTGGCTCGAGTGATGGCGATGGGCGATGGGCGAATGAGGATAACGGGGGAGCGGGTTGGAGTTTAGGTATCGAGGACAAGTTAATGACTCGACCGGCAGCGGATGGGGGGGTGATTGGGAGCTCTTGTCCTGGTGTTGTGGTCGTGGATGGAAAGGGGGATGGGGATGGAAGGGCAGGCTGAGAAGGACGGTGTTGCTCATCAGTTGGGGCGGCGGCGGATGATGAGAAGGATGACTCGTGAGCAGTGATGGTTGCTTGCAGGTGCAGGCGGACGGGGGAGGGTACGGGGGGCGGTTGGAGCTCGGGGCGCGCGATAAGGGTCTGATGCCGTTATCGCATACTGCGCTGTGGGAACTGTAGCGGCCGACTGCCCGCCAGCCCACGGCAGGTTGCTGAGGCAGCCAGAAGCGACCGGATCTCGAAGAGACCCAGGGCCTGCGGGCGGTTTTCCCTGGGGTAACGACGATGCTTGAGGCACCGAATCGTAGGGATAGGAGAGGTGTTGGCCATGGAGCAAATCCTCTGCAGCACGCATCGCTCAATCGGCCACCTGCCTCTCTCCCGGGCCGGGTCTGAGGTCGTCTGGAACTCTGGCCGTCCTAGACTAGAACTGCCTTTGTGCGAGACGGCGACAAAGCACCGGCGCGGGGAAAGGGTGCGCACAAAGCCCGCCAGAGTGAGTGGTCGTACCTCCAACGCTCTTGTGCTCGTGCCCTTGTTCTTGTGCTCTGGAGCTGGACCTAGAGCTGCTGTACCAGCGCCCCTTAGCTTGTCCTGCGGCAGGCCACGACGTCCCACCTTCTCGAGTCGTGGAGCGGTGCGGAAGGCAGATCCAACTCCTGCCTGCTAGCCCGACAGGCGAGCATCTCGCACCTCATCGCGCAGCGAACAAACACCATTCCACGTCTCGGATCCCCCAGACCTGACCCCGAGAGCAGAGCAATTGCGCAAACCGGCTCGACAAGGCGAACCGCATTGCGCTCTTTCGCTCCCGCCGCAGGGCCTGCTGGCCCCAGCCTGTCCAAAGAAACGCCTTCCAGCATGGTTCGGCCACTGATGCTCCTGAGTCCTTCATGTCTCCCGTCCTCGTGTCCCATCACATCTCATGCAGTCACCAGCCAAGTGGCTACTCCAAAAAGGAATTCCAGCAGCCACTGGTGACTGTCTGGCACTCCCAAACAGAGCACAGAATCCAGCCTCTCTTCATCTGCGATTCCAACTCGCCTTGCCCGCCCCTTTTCCAAACTTAGTTTGCCGTATGTAAGTCTGTTGTCTACTGTCTGCTGTCTGCTGTCTGCCGTCTGCTGGATGTTGTATGCTCCTCGATACATTCCTCCAGCAACATCCGTCCAGCACCGTACCTCACCTCGTACAGTACGCTTCCAAGCAAGCAAGCCCTAAGCAGATTCTACGTGGCCGATCCTCGACTCCTCATCTCGCCTCCCAGGGACACTCTTGCTGTTTCCTGGTATCGCTGCATTTTTGTACGACGTAAACACCACCCGTCCGGTCAATGGAGGGCCAGGCTTGCGGGCAAGCACGTCGAAGGTGCGGTCGGGGATGTCTTCATCTACAGTAGAACTCACCTCCACGTGATCTTTTCTTTCCCACCCAACAGTCCTCCAAACTCCTGCGTCGGTCCGATTTTCAGGGTCCTCCATCACCAGCAGAGTGGTATGTTTTCAAGGCAGATAAGATCCAGTCGATCCAGCTACATTACCAACGCATCCTGCTCCTGCATCTCTTCAATCCGATCTCGCCCTCACTCCGCCAGCCTGCACAATCTCACGGAGGCGATTGTCCACGTGATGCTTATCACGACGATTCACTCACCGCAAAATACAACATCATCTGTGCATCCAACTTCGTCATCCTCGGACCCTCTCAACCGGAACAAAGCCCTCAGGAATGCATAGCTCAGTTCATCTCACTTATCAACCAATCTCAGTCCAACTCTAAAACATCCCAAAGAACATGAGCGCCATCCACGTTTCGCCGCTAGACCACAAGGGGTAAAAGAAAGCATGACCTTGTCATAAATGAATTGAGCATTGTTTATGCAGGAAAAGCCGTTGTCTAGGATCGATTCTAGGGTGTTTGTGCTCGTTACTTGGTATGATGGCATTAATATTACCTAATTAGATGATATTTTACCTCGGGATGTCAACAAGAGTGAGTTACAAAATGTCTTAATTCAGCTAAGCAGCTCGCGCGACGTTTCAGGACCTTTCACGACCCAGGCTTAGACAACAACGATTAGGTAAACAAAAAACAAGTCCTGAAAGACAACATACAAACATCCTTGGTTTCACTGACCAACACTAATAGCTCAAATTAACTTAGGAATAGCCTTGACTCTCCGAAGATTTTAATAAAAATAATGCGGGGAACAAAAGATATACGAGAGCAAGGCATCACTCTTTCAAGCTCTTATTCACCTAAAACTCTCCTATAAAACTCAAGAACTCCTTACTTATTTTATCTTATCCGATTCAAATCAACTCTAGATACTTCTTTTTTTTTTTTGAAAAAAAACCCCCTCTATCCCACCTTCTACACATAAGTCCTTCCCCAATCTAAATCATTCCTTCGTACTTCTAGTACTTAGTCTCGTGATCTTCCCATTGATATATAATTCCTTGCTGCTTTACTATTTATAATACTATAAATAAATGAATTCCCCGCTTATATATACATCAAAACCCTCTTAGCTTTCTACTCTCTCTTAATTAGATATCTAGACCTAAAGATGAACTTGATTTCCAGTTATAGTACGAAGTAATTTAAAGATAATACCTTGTTTTCCTTCTATAATAAACGTTTAAATCTTACTACCTACTATTTAAATACGCTACCCCTTCACGTGAGGAAATCTTCTTTAATTGAGAAAATATTAAACTAAGAAGTACTATTAATATACTTCTACCTACGAAGTTATTTAAAAGTAAGATATTTTTAATAGATTTCATTTTTAAGATATCCTCAAGTTCAATCTAAAACTATGATTTAATATCATTAATTTGACTTGTCTTTTATCTGTTAGGTTCGGTATCAGTCTATGCAAAGGTCTATGGAAAAAACACAATTGCCAACAGATCGATCATACAGACCGGATCAAATAAACAATCGCCTTTTACCCCCCAAAGGCAAGGTATCCAAAGGACGAGCTAGGCCTATCCAAATTCCAAATTCCAATTTCCAACCGCCCACTCCCTATCAAATTCAATTTTCTCTCCTCCAAAAATCCTCCAAAAATCCCAAAAAACTAACAAATTCTTTTACACCAATCCAACTGGTCGTCCTAATTTCCCATCCCGAAGAAGAAAATATCAGGGGTATAAGAGGGAAGGGAACTCTCAATTCTCAACAGCGATATGAACATTCTTCTCCTCATTGGGAATAACTTAATCTTCGTGCTTTCCCTTCAAGGTGGGTAATTCCTGGATTGAATCACCAATGATCTTTAGTGCGTCTTTGATTTGGGATTCGGTGATAACGAGAGGTGGGGCCAGACGAATGATATTTTCGTGGGTTGGTTTGGCCTTTGAGTTATAAGCTAGTTTGAATGTGTAAATTGGAAAGGATGACTTACCAACAAACCCTTACTCTTCATCAACATACACAGATCCCAAGCAGAGTGACCACCTGTCTTCGTCTCATCAATGACAATAGCATTCAATAATCCCTTGCCCCTGACAAGACAGATCATATCACTGTGCAAATCCTCAAGTCCCTTTCTAAGAATCTTGCCCAGGGCCTCTGCCTTCCTCGTCAAATCCTCCTCTTCCATAATCTCCAACGCTCTAATACTGACAGCGCAGCCTAATGGATTTCCACCATAGGTCGAGCCATGAGTGCCAGGTTCGATGGTAAGCATGATTTCCTTGGAAGCGAGAACGCACGAGACCGGATACAGACCACCTGATATGGCTTTCCCAAGTGTAACCATATCTGGTTTAATACCCGCCCATTCGGAACACAGCATACGGCCTGTCCTACCAATCCCCGTTTGGATCTCGTCGCAAATCAACAAAACGTTGTGTTTTTTGCATAGAGCATGGGCTTTGGTGAGATAATCATCATCGGGGACGACAACACCTGCCTCTCCTTGTATAGGTTCGACGATGAATGCTGCTGTTACGGGACCGTGGGCATCGAGTGTGGCTTCGAGATCGGGGATATTGTTGAATCGGATGGGGTTTCCGGTTGAGGGACACACAGCTCCGACGCCGGGGACATAAGGACCATAATTGTCCCGAGACTCAGGATCAACAGACATGGAAATTGCTGTCATCTATGGCTTTCGTGTTAGTATATCTTCTAGTGGTCATAGGCAATGGGTAATTTTGGAGGCGCAATTACAGTTCGGCCATGGAAATTCTCAGTGGCAGCAAAAACCAAGGCCTTCCCTTGTGGAATTTTCTTGACTTTGTATCCCCATTTCCTTGCAATTTTGATTGCAGTCTCTACGGCTTCCGCACCGGTATTCATTGGCAGAGCCATATCATATCCAAAAACACTCTGGACCTTCTCCGCCCACTTGGGGAAAACGTCATTGTGGAATGCGCGCGAGGAAAGCGTCAGTCGCTGGGCTTGTTCGGTCAATGCTTTCACGAGCTCGGGGTGGCAATGGCCTTGGTTGACTGCACTGTATGCGGAGAGAAAATCTAGGTAGTGCTTTCCCTCAGGGTCCCAGACGTCGCAACCTTGTGCGCGGGCAAAGACGATGGGGAGTGGGTGGTAGTTGTGTGCTGCGTATTTGTTCTCGGTTTCGATGGCACCGGCTGAGGAAGTAGAGTGGTATCTGGAATCTGCCAGGGCCGATACAGGCTGGAACGGGGCGGCGGTTGGTTTGAGGGCGCTGCCATTGGCTTCGCCAGCAGTGTTTGCGTGGGGAGCCATGATTGCAGTGGTAGGTAAGAGATGTCCGATATCGATATTTATGCTGTATTAGATATTCGCAATGATAGTGGTGGGTTGCAGGAGAGCAAGATGTAGAATACAGAGAAAGAAAAGTGTCTGGCAGTGACGGAGGGACGAGGGGCACAAATGAACTATAAGGAAAATTTGGAAGGACGCCACGGGGGGGGACTAGACTCCTAAGTGCAAGGCCAGGCGGTTTTCGCCCTATCTCTTCCTCATGACCCTGTTGTTGACTAACAGTTTGGTCGTTGTCAGTCTCTGCGTCCAAACCTGCCTTTAGGGAACAAACGGATCATAAGTTTTGCGGTCTGTCGTCTGTACCTGCACTTAGGGGACGAGGTGGGCGCAGATAGCGGGGGATTGGGACTGAAAGCCTGGGATGGGCAAGGGAGCACTGCGAAAGCCGGCGCGTGCAGCCTATCGTTTGGCTGGATTAGCGATGACTTGACAGGTGTGGCCTGATTGGCTGCGAGCAGAGAGCCGTTGGAGGCGAATGGGAGGGAGGAGCGTGCAGCTGAGTCAGCCCGATGCTTGGCGCTGAGAGAGGGAAAACGTCATGTGAGCCCACGGTATCACTGACTATTGCCTGAGGCAGCGGGGCCTTACATAATTCGTCCTTCTTCTCTGCCCCGTGGCAATCTAGCCCAGCACGTGGGATGTCCGCCAAAGGCATGACGGCCCTTTCTGAAAACAGTACAGTGGACCCCAGTGGACCCGAGTATTTCACACGCATGGTAGACCTCAATGCCTTGCGGCTTTCCATCACTTGGCTTCTCCATCCACTTGCCATTGCAAGGTAGCTAGAAATGGCCACCGAAAAGGAGGCCCCGAGAAGGAGAATAGCCTCTTGGCTCCCAGATTTTCAAGACAACAACCTATACCATCTCGTCAACGAGCAGACGGCGCAAGACGTGTTTTGGATGCTCGTCATGTTTCGATGTATCAATTCGGCTTGTGTGAGCACCTTCTTCCAGCCAGACGAATATTTCCAGTCCCTCGAGCCAGCATGGCAGATGGCATTTGGGCCTGAAAGTGGTGCTTGGATCACGTGGGTAGGTATTTGGGCTTCTCATTTGATTCTACGTCTGATAGCAATTAGGAATGGCAACATCAGTTACGGTCCTCACTCCATCCGGCCTTGTTTGCCCTTCCTTTCTATTTGGTTGATAAGTTCTTGGTCTTTGTAGGAACCTTTCCTCAATTTAGGGCTTCAGTTCTTACGTTTCTTCCCAATCTGATACAAGCGTTCTTTACGGCAACTGGCGAGTATTACATGTGGCAATTGTCAGAGAGAATTTATGGCATTGGTAGTGATGCTGCTTGGGCGACTGTATACCTTAACATTCCCTTATATATGGAAACCTTACTGATATAAAAAGGTCATCTTATCAGCCCTCAGTCCCTGGCAATGGTTCTGTTCAACCAGAACATTCTCAAATTGCTTGGAAACAGCACTTACCATGATAGCCATTTACTTTTGGCCTTGGCAATTGTCTACAGATACATTTCTAGGAACTGGAAGTGACGTGTCACAAAAGGTGGCTACAAAAAAGGTTCAACCCCAGAACCTTAAAAGTCAAGCTGAAGGAGTCCTCTCGACTTCAAGATCTGTTAGGCAGTAAGCCCACTCTCCAATACATGTTTCATGTACTCAGTTCTGAAATCTGAAATAGTCTCCGCATATCCCTACTTCTTGCAGCCACGGCTATCATTCTTCGCCCTACTAATGCACTCATCTGGTTCTGCATCGCTATGCCTACCCTAACTCGACAGTTCACTCATGAGAAAGCTAATGTTTCCGACGTTATTATCTTAGTCCGTGAATCGGTCATCTGTGGCCTCATCACCCTGGGGCTCTCCTTCACCTCTGACTGCCTTTATTATGGCGTTCTGACCTTCCCCCCCTACCAATTGATAAACTTCAATATAAGTCAAGATATCGCAGTCTTCTATGGTAGAAACGACTTTCACTACTATCTGACGCAAGGGCTCCCTCTTCTACTCACTACTGCACTCCCATTCGCACTCGTAGCGATCTATAAATCTTCTGGTCTCCCTCAAAACGATATTCGAGCACTCTTGACCACCACGATTCTCTTTACTCTCGCTACACTCTCGCTTATCTCTCATAAGGAGGTCCGCTTTATATATCCTCTCCTTCCTCTCATCCACATCATCACGGGTCCGATTCTTTCATCTTTCTTCACATCCCCAGAGACTCCTCCACCATCCCCGCCCAATCGACCAAAGAATCTCAAGACACCTCCGTCGACAAGCACTAAAACAAGAAGAAAGCCCTTGCTCTACACAATCATCGCTCTCAATCTAGTCATCGCATTCTACACCACCCAAATCCACCAATCCGGCGTTCTCTTCGTCCAAAAATACATCCGAACCCAATATCAACTTCTCGCCCTCTCCGGCCGTGGCATTCCTCTCACCACCACCCCAAACCCGGGCGACCTCACACCACCTTCCCAAAAAGCAGGATTATTCGATCCTAATGAAACGTTCGTTGCCTACCTCATGCCTTGCCACTCCACACCATGGCGTTCCTCTCTCTACCACCCAAATCTCAAAGCATGGGCTTTAACCTGTGAACCTCCTCTTTCTATCCCACCTCATACACCTGAAAGAGAGAATTATAGAGATGAAGCAGATAGGTTTTATGATAGTCCTATTAAATTCTTGAAAGAGGAGATTGGTGGGAAAGAAAGACCCTGGCCTAGATTTGTGGTTGGGTTTCAAGGTATTGAGGGGGTGTTGAAGGAGTATTATGAGGGTGAGATGGTGGGATTTAAGGTTAAGGAGAAGTGGAGGACGAAGAATAGTCAGTGGCATGACGATGAGAGACGGCAGGGTGATGTTGTTGTTTGGGAATTTGTCGAAAGTTGTAAAGAAAAAATCTAGAAGAATATCACGCATTTGGCTGGATATAAGGATCTAGTAGGACATTTTGAGATACCAGGACTATAAATTTGTGAAATGTAGCTTTATTCACATCCACCCAAATGCTTTCCCATCTAATTCAAATATGACCTCAATGATTTTTATTCTCATTCTCAGATCCAATACCCCATCTTCTATCTCTTACCCACTCACTCATCCTCTATAATCTCCAACTCCCCTCTCCCTCTCACCCAACTAAACATCAATACAACCCCCACATCCCCGATATTTATTACATTTATAACACATCTTCCCCTGTTTAAACATCGATTCATTTCCATTATATTGTTCACACTATTTTCATCTCTTTTAGCATTATCTCTATCACACCTCCTACTAATATTTTTGAAATACGAGAGGCCAGAGGGGTAGGGGTGAGGAGAATCTTACTTGGCAACAAACCCATTGATATGGATATTCGGAAGATGATTTATGGCTCTTTTTAGCAGCAGCAGCAGCTGTAGATTTTTCTTTTTTGGAGGTTTGTTGGGAAGAGGGAGTTATGTCTTTGAAATTTTGTTTTCGTGTTGCCATTTTCTTGCTGTGGGGTTTTGGCTTGTTTCGAATGAGGATTGGCTTGGGTAATTTGTTAGATCGGATGATTCTTTTGGTTGAGGGAAGAATTAGGGTTTGGAGAAAGGGTCCTGAGTTTTTTGTTTTTTATTTTAAGGCGGGAAGAAGGGAGATGAAGGAATTGTTTGGAATGGGGTTGGTGGTGTTTTTAAAGATCTATGAATGGGGTATCCTTTGTTGTGTTGTTAGGTTTCTTTCTTTGTTTATGGGGATTGAGGTTGGGATTTATGATTCTGGATACTTTTGAGGTAGGATTTGTAGATTACATGTTTACCAGATCCAACTCAGGACTGTGAATTGAAATAGCTGCTAAATTGTTACAGATGTAAAGATAGATAAGGTAAAGGTCAAAATTATATTTTTAAGTAAAAGGAGTGAATCAAACTCATTTCCTCCAACTCCGTAGATCACAATCGGGGGGGGGGGGGGGGGGGACTCGGGTAGAATGTGGGTACTCAAAGGGTACTTCCTATATAGTTATGAATAAGAGAACCCACCTTGTTCTTTGGGGCACAGGGGGGGTATTTAGTCGAGTGGTTGTTTTCATGTGTTTATGCAAGCGTTCGTTTTTCTGGGGCCCCTTCCAACCCAACCCATCTCATTGCCGGCCTAGTATTCTAGCTGTTACAAATATTGTTTTCATTCACCTATACTCAAAAAATACCTTAAATACATTATAAACCTCCTTTCCTCTGAGTCCCAACCAAAACTCCCAACAACAATCAAAAAAACAAATACCCTACAACCAACCCTCCAACTACCAACCATATCTCAAAAATGCCACAACCTCTACCTAATAAATTGATCCTCTCCTGGAAATGTTGTAAAGTAAGCATCTTCCCCTCTACTCCCGTCCCCTCATCTTTCCTCCCTTCCCTATCTTCATCCTCAATAACCACTAACTAACACATCTAGCAACAGTGCAACACGAAAAATACACTTAAATCAAAAACCTGTACTCTCGCCTGTCCAATTGGTCTAGGACCCTCTTGTAAACACGATATCTGTGGTGATTGTAATTGGGAAAAATACTTGAGTGGGAGGGAAATATTAAGGGGAGCTTTTGTTTCGTTTGTGAGGGGATGGGAGTTCGGGAAGAAGGTGGGGGGAGGGGAATGAAGGAGAGGTGAAGGGAGAGGGGGTGAGGTGAGGGGAAGGTGAAGTGGTTTGAAGGGAAGGGCTGAGATTGGGGTTACGGGATGAGATCGGGATAGGAGGAATGAAATTTTATTCTGAGTTATAGGAAGTAAGGGATTATGAAAAATAAATAGGGTTTTGATAATAACGAAATGCTTTGTCTATATATCCTTAATCGCTTATAGATCTTAAAGAAATTATTATATATACCGCTCCAGTTCATAACAAGACGATATGATGTTAAGATTCATCATGAAAAACCTCTCTAATGGGGCATTAATGATCATTTCCCCATCCTGTAGGCTATTCATAGGCCCTAGGGCCGATTACAAAAACCAGCCACAAGTCTCGAATTTCGTGAGTACGTATACTTACGAGTCGTCACCAAGCAAATGTGAAATATAGTCATTGACAAAAGATTCACGAAGGATGGCAAGGCTAATACTTACTCTACGTATCAAGTAGGAAACATGTCTAGTTTGTACAATCTTCAGATTCATAAAATCTTTTCCTAAAGATATAAATATCCTAAGACTACTTAGATTTATCTCTACTCTCCGCTACTCTTATTCTCTGATCATTAATCATAAGCAACCAGTAACTCGGTGCTTCCCTAGAACTGAATTCTAAAGCACCAGCGCTTATTCTCTCTCCAAAGATTTGAACATGTCCCTCCCTCGTCTCCCTAATGAACTCATTCGACATATCGCGAGCTTTTTTGATGATGAGGATGATTTTTCTAGCAGAGAAAACTTTTGCATGACCTCTCGTCACCTTAGCAACGTAATCGGAGGGCCTAGATATTCCTTTCCCCAATTCTAGGGTTAGAAGGACCAACATTTGCTATTAGCCTCAATTTATTCACCTGTTGCTACTGTCTCAAGCTAAGAAAGTGAGTGAGGTTTGCATATCATACTACTACTAGATATTTAAAAAGGAGAGAAAATCCAAATAGCAACCGTAGGTTTTGTATTGATTGGGGGGTGCATCAAACACAAGGCCGGATCGGATATTTAAGAGAGGCTTTGCTTAATAAAGACAAAGTATTGCATGTTATATGCTTAGACTGTGGAGATCTAAAAGATGCAGTATGGGAAGAGAGTGCAATTTAAAGATATTGTCAGGAATACTTGCCACGTCTGAAGACGCTCGGGAACTTAAAGACCTTGAGATGGCCGATCTTTCATTTCTTGTTACCTGCCCTCTAGGACCTGTTGTTTACCACGAGCAAACATTAAGCATTGGCTTTGTGCACCAATTTGTAAATGAGTATATTACTCAGAATAAAGAAAAGTTGTTCCCCCATCCACACAAATTACTGGCAATCACTTGTTTGACTTACCTCTTGCTAGATGACTTAGCTTCCCCCTTTTCAACAGGCCAGAAACACTCAAAAGACTTTTGCAGACTACGCAGCACATTACTGGGGATACCATGTCCAAAAGTCTTGGAGGAGCGAAATTGAGTCTCCTAGCTTAAAACTACTAAAAAATCAGCCTAGTCTAAAAACTTAGTAAGCTATATTGGGCGGCGACGGTGAAATTCTTCGTGCGGTGCATTAGCCTATACATGTAACCACTTACTTTGGCCTGAAATATCTAGTAAATCGATTATTAAAAGAAGGAGAAGATGACTCGACGGCTAGAGTGGGAAACCCCTCTTATGATAACATCCTATTTAGGACATAAGAAGTAGTCTCTCTACCCTTATCCAACGACAAAAACTCAAAGAATGCACAACATGAGAAAGGACACACCGCACTCTGTTATGCGGTAATATAAAATTAGACTGCCATTGTCAAGCTCATGGTAATAACTGATTAGAATAGATTATATTAATTGATTGATCTTAGCACTTAAGCGAGGCCTAGAAAAAAAGGACTAAGCGAGGCCGCGTATTATAACCGAATATCTAAGGGGCAATTAAATTTATAAAATTATACTTTTTCAGCTCTAATTTTTAAAGTTATAATTTTTTTAGCTTTAATAATATTTATTAAGAGATATTTTATTAGCTATATTATCTTATAATTAAAAACTTAGTAATGTTTTTATATATAAAATGCTTTTAGTAACATTACGGACCTATTCAGGGCACTCCGTCCTACATTACGCTCCTCTTACCGAACTGCTGCTAGAGCGAGGGGCGGTGAGTTACGCTAAGACATGCGATGGTGAATCTGTACTGATGACTGCCCTCCTTCATGAAAACTTGCCAACTCTCCTTTTCTTGCTTTTGAAATATGGTGCAGATCTAAGTGCTACCGATATTGCTGGGAGCACCTGCCTGTACTATACTTCATCAACTGAGATATGTAGTATGCTTCTCGAAAATGGTGCTCAGGAAGATAAGGTATCACTCTTCGAATACGGATCAACTCCTTTAGCAATTGCCGCAAGGAGTCATTCTTCAGATGTGGCTAAAATTCTCGCGAGGAACGGCGCTAATCCTTCTATTATGGACTTTTCCGGTCATAAAAGTTATAACTAGGCAATCAATAACTCAGATCTGCAATAACATCTTCGGTACATTACTGACAGCATCTTCTCTTGAGGCCGACTAGGAGCACTTGAAAAAGTGTTTCGGATTTAAGCTGCGGTTCATGCTTAAATCATAACCCAAAATTCGAAAAGCTTTCTGCTACTACTTCTGCGTTCAATTGGTCTACTCGAATGATGAAAAAGCCTCGACGGCTGCCTTTCAGAGATTTTTCGTTAGAATCCAGAGAAGGGTTCCCCCCCCCCCCAGAGAGTGTTTTTGTTGTTGCACCTAGGGCAGCGTTCCTATTATATCTGTAAATCGTGTCCAGGGATTCACCTGTGTCTAGATTGCATGGGGAAATACCCTGATATTAATATATCTTGGAGCCATGGCATGAGTTTCTACAGGTTTCAGAGCCAGAGTGGGAAGAGGCTATTAGGGAACCTATTTACAAAGATGGTAGAACGGAAAAGAAGTGGTTGGAAGATCTTCTCAAGAGGTATAGCGGCGATCGTTCTAAGCAGCGACGATAGAGCTTAATTTCCAAAGGATAGGGTGGGAGAAGGAAGTATCAATGTGGATAAGGTGTATTTGATAATTAATATCAACCGAGTAAGGAAATCAAATAATTTACAGGGCTCTTGGTCAAAGGATTTTAGAGCGTATTGTGTAGCTTTTGAGTGTACCCTGCCTCGGTTATTTCGTATAGCCCCTCTCTATCCCAAATGCCTTAGTATCTATTATGAGAACAAAAGTTCCACGTAGCATTCTGTTATCGAAGTGAGCAACAATAGTGAAACAATACAAAAAGAAGTTAATCTACAGTAGCTATAGTATGGGGATTGCAAAAATATAGCAGAGACATATAAGAAACTTATAAAACCACCTCATAATCAATAAATCATCAAAATCTTAAGATTTAGAGACCACGGAATGGCCTTAAAAAGAGTATAAAAGATCTGGGGCTCAAGTTTTATAGTCTCATCGCTGATAAAGTTTGGAAAAGCTTAATTTATTATTCTTCTTTGGCTTCACTTCCGAAATATTTATTAAATATATACATGCACCCAACTCTGCCATCTCTTTATCTCGAATCTTGATCACCTATGAACTACCAAGCGATACGTCGAGTTGAGATATAACAGCGTTGCTTCATTACATGATGCTTATCCATTGTAAACTCACAAAATGGAAATAGCTAGCCTATCGACTAAATAATGTCAAGGAATTCAACCGACAATCAAAGGCCCTAAAGCAGGACTTAAAAATAAAAATTAATTCCGTAACCTAGGTAAAAAGGCTAGAAGCAAATGTATTTCTACCACGCCATCTCAAAATCAAAAGCAAGGCAGGTAACAACCGAAATCGCCAATTTTCAAGGATTAGAGGAGCAGATCTAGTTCTAAAAGATCCTGTATAGGATCTTGCTCACGAGTTAAAACTCTGGACTTGCTAACCCTAGCCCTTTCTCTCAAATCACCCTTACCGACAACTCGGTACCGACCAACAATGACACTCTACCCCGTGATCTTCAAGTTAAGACGGTGAACAACTTTATCACAAGCTCATCCTCCAGGAAGCCACAATCACTTGGCCAACCTATCATGGCCTCGTTAATATAAAAAAAAACTGAATATCCAATTAGACTTCCATGACCAGTCTAAAACTTGTTTCGAGCTAAAAGAGAATCCTTAATCACCATAGGAACTAGGAAATAGTTCGGATACACGGATGGGATCAAATAATGTTTGATATATGTTCGGAGATAAGAATACAGTACTATGATGGAATTTCTTTTGGTTTGTAATGGTGTTCCTTCAAGCACTTTACAGTACCAGCAAAATCTCATCGTCAACCCACATACCTATATTCCAATTATAGCTATAACAATGAGCTCACAACCAACACCTCAATCTCCCAACCCCCAAGTTAAGAAAAAAGAATAAAAAACTTACACGTAACGAATGAAAAAAAACCAACAACCTCCCACGTAATGCCCATCCGATACCCATCATGAGAGGAAAGAGAAAAGAAAGAGGAAAAAAATGAATTGCCGAAACTCAAAATAGCGAGGCCCTCACCGCCTCTCATATCTTACGGTGGGCATTTTCCTCTTTTCCTTCGATGTGTTACGGAACTACGGTTCCCGTATCAAAAAGAGGGTTTTAGCATGGCTAAAGTAGCATTTATAGAGTGAGGGGAGGTATAGGTTATGGCTTAGATTTAGGTACTATTAGGTTATTATTATTGGCTATCCGGCTTGCTAAGGATACATATGGCTTTATGGCGTAGGTAAGTGAAGGATTTCACCGGGTAATTAGGCGATTTGGGTTTCAAAGATGGGGTTAGAAATCATTGGTGATTGTGGGTGTGAGTGTGTTGTAACCCTCGCATAGCCGAAGAGGCACTTTGGGGGCGATTTGAGAGTGATGGGAGGTAATAAGTAGATTTGAGATGAAGAGAAGTAATTCTAGGATTCTCAGATCAGCAAGTCTAATTTATGAATATTATATCCACGCCTTATCTTTCCCGCCACCAGCACACAATTTCTCGAACGCCAAGTTAAGATATCAGGATGGAACCCGGTCATGTGATGCGATTGGGGTTTTCCTGGGTGGTGGATGGCAACATAGCGATAGCGCTTACGGAGTACACAAAGGGCTGGATCGTTTGACAGTCAAATGAATACACGATACAATATCATAATGAGTACCATCCCATAGATATATGCACCTGTGAGGCTCCATCTGACCATAACATTGGCCGACAGAGACTCTGTGTCCTGCTAGCTCTCCTTGCCACTTCCATAGGAGCCATTCACCTGTTCTCGAGATTCAGGATTCAACGGTGAGGACATGAAGGTTCTACTGATTGGGTGTCCGGTACCCGATCCCAGTACACGCGCAAGAGAAAAAGAGATATAAGAAACGATTGCCGGATAAACTCATGGGCAGAAAATCAGCTTTCTCTCTTCCACAACGATACCGGGATGATCACCGGACTTCCGGCCACAGGCACAGAAAACCATGCGTCTTTTTGCGATCCAGCTACACGGGTTCATCCTCTTGCGATTCGTCGTCAAATACATCTTGAGTAACATTGGGCCGCGACTCGGAGCAGGACTTCGTTGGCTATTTATCTTCGTTGCCATCACCATTGCTAGGGTTATGAATCTCTTCTTCTTCTGCATCTTTTTCGTTTTGTTTATCGGCCCCAGCTACATTATCCGCTTCTTTTCAGCCAAACCTCCTGAGGAGAGCATCACCCCTATAGCTCAGATACCCAAAGGATGGGTTAGGATCAAAATCTGCCCGACAGATCAGATATCTGACTTCGACCTGGCTGAGAACGCAGAGAGCAGTACGGACTGGGAAGCTAGACAAAGGGAGATGTACAAAACAACAGAAGAAGTTCATCGAAGCGTTGGGGACTGGCTGGAAATTGTCGATAATAACATGACGAGGAGAGGTAGAAACACTTGACGAAGGCTGAAAATCAGCGAACAGAGGCAAAAAGACAAGCAAGAGCAGGAGAATGGAACCGATGGCATCCTACGCAACAAGGCAGAGCTACAAGCGTCTCCACTCTTTGACTGCTGTGCCAGCTCACGCTTCCTGCCAGTCTTTAGCCTGTGTAACCCGACGGATGGGAAGCGAGAAGGGAGGCGAAGATTTTCATTGGAATCGGTGGATATGGTGCGTTCAGCTGAGGCGGTCTCTGAGAGCTTGAGCTTGTTCTTGGTCTGGAGGGGGAGGGCCAACTTGTAGTAGGGATCATCGAATCCTGGCGCGGGCCCTAGGGTGTCCGGGGTGCCGCATGGCTTGGGGGCTGGCGGCGACGATGGCGTTCGAGGACGGGGGCGGCTATAGGGCTCGGCGCCAGGCTCTGGAGAACAATAGGAATTAGACGGCTGGAGCGAAATCGGGGGTAGAAATATGGTATTTGGGCCAATTCCCCTGACTCCGTAGCGCAGGCACGGTCCGCAAGCACGGGGATTGTGAGGCCTGCAGGTGATTTTGTGCTGTCGCGCTGCCGCGGGTGCTCTATCTGAAACTCCCCGCACGCCCGCAAACCACCGCCGTGGCCATCCCCGATCCAGCCCTAGCGCCGGCATTCCACCACCGTTCGCCGGCCTGCGCATGTGATAGCGCATCGCAGCATTTTTTCACCCAATCGCGGAGACACCTGAACACCAAGTCCAGCTCCTCGTCACATGCGGGGAGGAGCCTTTCCCCCCTCTCCCCCCGTCAATCTCTGTTCCTACCCCATATACCATACCGAGACTCTCCTTCCCAGCCCACGGAAAGCAGTCGGGCTCCCAGAAGTCCCTGATCGTTTTTTCGTCTCGCATTCTAGCCGATACCCAGCATCAACAAACCCCCAGACCTCAGAATCCCACCGACCCAAGCGTTACACAAGAAATCTCCACGGAGAGCCCAATTCGGCTTCTACGGATCGCGAAAGCAACTCTCTTGACTGTCCAGCTCGTCGAAATCCCGAAACTGAAATCATCCTTCAATTCCCAGCCGAAACCCCAGCCAGACGAGCTCCTCCGCCATACCCCCAACATGTCGACCTCTCCCAAGATCTATCGACCAACTCCCCATAGGCCATTCGACCACAATGAAAGACCTCCTCAGCCGCCCTCTCCTCTTCTCTCCCCAGCACATCCGAACGACGCCCCTTCTAGAACCCAATCCATCATGAACCTCACGTCTTCGACCCTCCATGGGATTTACGCACCTACTAGCTACGGGGAAAAGGACTTCGAGCCTGCGTCTGTGCCGTCTACTCCCTGGGGAACAGGTTCAGAGACTCCTCAGAGAAAGCCATCAATTGCTCCCGTAGCTCGTCGGAAATCCTTCAACCGTCCATTACCCCCTCCTTCGACCTCAGCAGTTATACTTGGTATGGGGCTGAGAAGTCTGCTATTATTTGGGATTGGAATGGGCTATGGGCTTCTTGTGCGGCACCTGCATAATGATAGACATCTGGCACCTTTTCAGGTCGAGGGAATACTTAAGCCAACGAATGACTGGAGATATCTTGTTTTCTGGGGCGTTGCTGGGGTGGCCTTGGGCAGGTTATTGCCTTGGGTAGATACCTTCTTTCAGCAAGAGAAGCCGGAATCACCGGTTGTAAAAGGTACACATACACCACCTAAGAATACCCCAGAACTAGTTGATCGAGATGGGCTATGGGGGGCAGATTGGACACCGGTTGTCAGGAGTGTTGGGGCTTTTGTTGGGATCGCTTATGCCATCGTAAGTCTTACGTCGCGCATCATAATCCCTACTTTCTTCATACTCCACTTTCCCACATTCCGACATTATTTTGGATTTCTTACTGATTTTACTTAGCGCAAACTCCCGTGGTCTTCTCCTCTCCAAGCATCTCTGACCCTGGCCCTCGTAAATCCCGTCCTCTGGTACATGATCGACCGGTCCACACCTGGCCTTCTCTTATCTACGACCGTAGGCGCAACGGGAACCGCTCTCCTTCTCGCCTCAAACCCAAACATGATGCCATCACCTGCCTCACCTTCTAGTGCAGCCAGAAGAAACGGCACTATACAGCATACCCCTGTATTAGGAATATTTGGCGTGAGCGGATGGGATGGATACGTCAGTCAAGAAAGTATCGAGAGCGGGATCTGGATCCTCAGTGTCCTTTTCTGCAGCTGTGTCTGTTTTGGGAATATTGGCAGGAGATTGGCATTGAGTGGAAAGGGGAGAAGATGGTGAAATCCTTACCTCGTCCTATCTACTTAATATTCTACCACGACCCGGGGATTTATTATAATCGAGGTACTAGGCGTGGTAGTTCCAAGTCGAGGGGTTTCCTTGTATTAGTGATGAAACAAATATACATAGAAGTTGGTTTCTTCCTCAGTTTGTTTGTTTGTTTGTTTGTTTAGTGGGGCTGGATAAGTGAAGGGTATGGCATGCATGGCTAAGGGTTGGGTGGGTTGGGTCGGCATTTGGAATGGGCATACATGCATGGTTCATGCATGGCAGGATAGGATATACCTGGGGATGATGTGTGCGTTTTAGCTCTGGGCTTGCACCCTCATGGTCGGGCATTGGAGGAATTCTGCTGGCACTGGTTTGGTTGCTTGTTTGTTGTTTTCCCTGCTGTCTGGTCAAAAGAGTTTGAGGCATGTTGGGAATGGGATGGAAGTGTGATGAAATGAAATGAAATGAAATGAAATGAATAGAATTATATCGCGTTTCTTTGTGATTATTTTACTTGAATTCTAGCTTGTGTTATTGTATAGCGAGGTTATTGGAATTTAGATTTGATAGATTTAGGTAGATCGGATAGGTACAGGTAGGATTTCTCCTTTTGTTTGTAATGTTTCTTACTATGGTACATGGTTAGCTACTGCGGAAGAGAAATCCTTTCCTATTTAAGCCTTAGAGGATTAGATTAAATATATATATATATTAATAAGGAATATTAAATAAAAATAAAAAGAATAGGAATTATTTCTAAGGGTAAAGTTAATAATTTATACCTAAGGGGATATACTAATAAATAGATAATTAACTTTAGCCTAAAGCTGAGACAACTATTTATAAAAGAAAATATAAGTAGTAGCTTATTATTTATAAAGTACTTAAAATGAAAAGAAAAAGATAAAGATTAAAGTTATAAATAGACACTATATATTATTTTAATAATATTACTAGTACTATTACTAATCCCACCCTAGAGTCTTCTTAGCTTATATTAAGCTTTAGAAGATAAATAATCTAAGGTTATTTATATACTTAAATCCATTAATTTATAGTAATAAGAACTCCGTAGGAAACTTACCTTCTATTATTAAATATAACATTACTAGTACTATTAAGACTATAAAGATAGGACCTTAATTATATAAACCCCTTAGATTTCTTAAGTATATCTTTCATTATTTTCGTCCTAAATAATGAATAGTAATTTTTGGAGTTTAGTCTAAAATTATTTGAGAAATAAGAATATTATGATATCAATGTCCTCAGCAAATATGACATTAATTTTGGAAACAGCAACAGTTAAGGATGTAGCAACAATAAATTCATTAGAGAATATATGTTCTCCATTATTTCCTATGGGGGTAGAGAGAAGATCGCTTGCTGCAAGACGTCCGTTTTAGATTTTAAGAAATAAATATTCACTAGACTAATTCTTAAGTTTGGAATTGTTCTTCTTCATCTCGTGCCATAAGTTCGTCGGTATAGGGGAGAGGGATAGGGGAGAGGTATTTATACTTCTCGAAGACCTGAAATTGTTTCATTTTTAGTGATGAATCCAGAAACAGGCTTTTTTCAACACTCCAAGTATCCCCCCTCCCACCCTGGAATATGCACGTAACGTAAAACTAACTTGAGCGAATACGCAAGATGTGAGGAGGAATTTTGCATCGTTAATTAAATCATTATTTTTGAAACTTCGCAAAGGGCGATGTCGTTTTATTTTACGCGCTGGTGATGGGGAAGTTCTCCTGGGGCATTGGGGTCGCTTAATCTGTATATGGTGACAACATCACAAGTCGGCGAATAAGGTCCTCTATACCATCAGTGCGCGCTCTCCCGAATGAAAAATCCTTCAAAACCCACAAAATCAGGATACCCACTCAGAGAAAGTCTCGAGCGTTATCACATTCGAAAATTTCTTGACCGACTTAGCGTCAGTAAAATAAGTTCACTTTTAACGACACAACTTACATGTTGGCAAATCACTAGCCTCCACACTCAGCACACAATCAATATACGTGAATTTCCCTCACCTTTCTTTTCCTCTCTTTCCTCTTTCTCTTTAACCTCCCACGGCAAACAACCAGTATAATAACTGATTAGAATAGATTAATCTTAGCACTTAAGCGAGGCCTAGAAACGAGTGTTAACTGAGGTCGTGTATTATGAACGAGTATTTAAGGGGCAATTAAATTTATATATACTTGGCACTTGCATAATAAATATTCTCGTTGTTAATAAGTCCGCTCAGGGGGGCTGGGTCTTAATAATTGCAAAATTTCCTTAAAACTTTCTTATTTAAATAATTTAAATTTATCACAACCTAGTGAACTGAAGAATGGGTTCAAGAATCCAGAGAAGTGAACTTGTATTGTCTGGTCTATTGTACAGGAGGAAAGTGAGGCTATATATACAGGTGACCTATGTTCTAGACCTCTATAATAAAACAGATGAGGTTTGACAAAGTTACCCCTTTGTACGAACATCTGTATGAGGATCAAACAAGTGTTTCAATACAACCGTCAAATCCGGAGAAGCTCTAATAAGGTACGGTTAGCCGCCCAATTTCACTCATAACAAGTTGTTGGTCTTATTACCTATGCGTTCAGCTGAACAAGGATAACTTCCTTCTCAAGCATTCCACTCCTTTTTTACATACAAATCAGTCATGTTTTACTTGCCGCAAGCGCCACTCAGACTTCATGTAAGGCTCTCTCAGCCATCAGCTGAAGAGTCACTTCCATAGTACTTATAGTGAGGATTACTCCTTATGAGATTCTTAATCAAGTCTCATTCAATTCAATTCATTCATTGATGAAACCTCGACAAATAGTCGAACACAAGTTTAGCTCAAAACACACCTCACAGCGAAACTACATACCCAATTTGGCTTCTTGTAAAAAATTATATCTAATCGTGGTATCAGCAACTCAATCGGCATGAGCTTCAATAGGAGATATCTCGGTTTTGCCGTTTGGAGGTTTCTCCAATTACCGCAGATCCCTATCTGCCGAACACCTTTCCATACCAAACTGTCCCCTTTCTTGGACAGCCAACCTAGGATGAGGTAACGGTCTGCGGCCCACTCCTCAATAGCGGCGTGTAATTCCAACGGCAAGCAAGAGCATCTAACTCACTGTCGTATACGGGACTATGTACTTAGAGGAACTTTAATCTCATTTGAGATTCAGCGATGCTATTCACTAACAAGTAGTCAAACAGTGAAGACCAGATAAGACCCCCCCTCCAATCGCTGGAGTATTGTGTAAGAGAGAGAGGTCATCACCCTCATGCCTTGTGTTTGATTAACGTCTAGAATATATCATTGAGAGCTCAAGATTAACATTTCTGGAAGTTACTCGGAACTAAGTCGGGTACACATTATCCCAGAATATTTTAGGTTCGAAGAGTTACTTCTAAATGAACATTTTAACCCAACTGTCTTCTCACTTCTCGCTTGTGCCCCGGGAGGATTGGCATTTGCTGCTCTCGATGTCTCTTGGAAACCTGACTCAGTAACAAGAGAAAATCAAGATGAAAGCTTCCCTACTACGGTACCCGTCACCGGATCTTCCCCACATTAGATCCACGTGGGGAAAAAGACTGTATCTCCAAGCTATTAATCTACTGCCAACTCTCCTATACCCACAAATCTGAAATATCTATCGAATCTTCTTCATTCTTATTTATTGGAAGGCTCTTTCATTTGAGGCTCTTATATAGAAGGCGCCTCGGAGATCTTAGCTTCAATGTCTGTGTTGACTTCCCGTGCTAGCACTCCGGTTCTCCTATATACTTGATTATCCTGAATTGACAAGATTTTCTCTAACTGAGGGGAATAGGAGGTTGCTCATGGTGGAGGTATGGAAAGATTGATCTATAATGGCTGTTGCTGTTGTTTTGGGATTAGAAATATGTGAGATTAAATTCGAGAAGAGGTCCAAGACTTTACAAAGAACCATTATCAATCAAAACATCTTAAGGGTTCTATATCTTAGAACATCTCCTTATACAAACAATCATCCAACAGAATCAATTTAGAAATCTCCACCCTCCCTAATCACCCAAACCCAACAATTAGGACTCTCTAGTTCCGTTCTCGACTCAGCTCTATGCTGTGATGTCAGTGCTGACAACTTTCTTAATTTGGACTGTGCAGCTCTTATATCTTAACTCAAAATTCTCAAGCCACAAGGAAAGGAAAATATTTAAATATTGAGAGCATCTTCTCAATCAACTTTCACTGGAGATTTTCGAAGTATTTGTACGGGTGTTAGACAGGCTGCTTATTATTGTACTTTACCTTTGGTGAGTTGATGGGTAGATTAAAGGTACCATAACTTGATACAGATTTGCTAATTGGTTGATAGCTTGGTGATAGCCTATTATGTACTCGATAAACCGTGGTGGTAAGCTATGGTATTTCAATAATTGGGAATTTCTTGGTAATGGTGGTTGCTACTAAATGATGTTTTGGAGTTGGATAAATATATATATATATATATTTCCTGGCCCATAAATTTAATACCTTAAAGTGAAGATAATTCTATTGACGAAGTACGAATGGGAAAT
The DNA here is from genome assembly GCA_003988965.1 of Neobulgaria alba. NCBI lineage: Eukaryota > Fungi > Ascomycota > Leotiomycetes > Helotiales > Gelatinodiscaceae > Neobulgaria > Neobulgaria alba. The sequence continues at coordinate 194,561 of QYAM01000054.1, forward strand.
CTTTTCAGTCGTTTCTGTAGTTTTTCTGGGGGGTTGATACACGTGACATATACATTTGATTATCAGACATGAGAAGTTGCCCTAGGTGTCACTTACATACCAAAAATATCCAAATGCACAGGAATTTTGCAAAGAAGATTAAGGAACTACCAGGCGATAAACAGATGGAAGTTCAAATATTTCACATCGAAGAAGCCGCTTGCTTAACCTCCTCTACTATGAATGCACATTCCTAATCTTTCACCGAACATCCAAGGCCCGAATAAACTTCGAATTTTTCTAGTCAAACACTACTTTGATTTCACCATGGAAATATATTCACCTGACTCATGTCTATATACCCCATTCTAACCCACATACCCCACATAATGGCGGGGGGCAAAAATGGGGCACAGATTTCTGAGGATTCGCCCGATTTGTAAGAGCCCTTGAAGGAAGCGTGTCATGACATTTTGAGTTTGGGAGGCGCGGGTATAGTGCATGGGTGTTGTGGCGATAGGTGTGGCAGGGCTAAGGCAGCGATGGGAAAGTCCTTGCTGTGGAATGGGTTGGGGGAATGGCGGTAAGTCTTTTGAGTAATTGTTTTAAGTTGATGAATGTGTGAGAGAGTGAAATATTGTTTTGCATAGGTTGAGTGGGTTTAAATATAGTATAGTAGCAGCTGGTTGAAGACAGTGTGCAGAGAGTCTTGCATGAAGGAATGACTTGAAACAACGTCTTGCGATTTTATAAATATAGCGATAGTGTGGACCTTGAATTAATAATTTCTTGAGCCAGGGATTAATATTTTTTGGGTAGCTTCTTGGTTAGATCCCCAAGTGCCGCTCGGCACTTTCTGTTCACTTCCCAGCCATCCCAATTCTACACGAGGAAGCAAGGTGGACACCCAATAATAATCTATATGGTGCCTAGACTTAGGTAGTGAAGATGCTTGCCATCTCTTAGCTGAAGATGAGATCATAAGACCTAAGGTCGGCTTAGTGAGGAAAAAGGCGCAAAAGACTTAGAATAACGCAAGCTATGAAACAAACTAGGCATTGTGATATGAAGCGCAAGGGTAAAACAGAAAACTTGCAGTGCATCAAAGATAGATATTTGCCTGCGATGGCCGAATGCCTCCCAGTGATCACCCGCTCGGGAGATGCACCTAGACTATTGGGAAGGCTCTACGGATATAGGATAGGGCCAGACTCGCAGACTTCCGGTAAAATCAGAGCACTCTAAAATTCAAAATGCGCCCTGTGTGCTGCTAAGCTGCCGCTAAGCTAAATAGCCCTCCGCTTGACGCCTTCGAAAACTCGGCGGCGAATAGATGATGCCTTTGAGGCATTTAGTGCGCCCAAGGTATGCGGTTAGGTACAGTAGAGGACAGATTTCAGGCTAAAGCAGAGATAAGAAATTTGGGGAAAGCAAACAAGCAACGCTAAATCCAAAGCAAAATAGAATAACATACAAGCACCTTCCTAGTCACAGGGGTCCATAAGGATAATAATCCTCTTTTGCTTGGTGTCTCCCCTTCACTTGGGTGGTCGCTCGGTAAGGAATGCGCATCACCAGGGGCTTCCGGACCCGGCTGCACAAACTGCTTGCTGGTGTTACGTAGGATGGGCGAGTCGGACTATCCCACAATCTGACCAAACCATGAAACCTCACTCCAGCGACTCTGTACACACGCCCAAGGAGCGTCCATCCTGAGTGCTGCAGTGAATAAACCTTGCGTAGAAATAGAAGGCCCCTCTGCCGTGAAGAATTCCCCAGCACCTTCCTGTTGCCATCTAAATGACGTCCCAAACGGGTAAGCCTAGTGCTCATAAACTCGCGTGCAAGGGCAGCGGAGACGAGAGCACTCCCAAGTTCAACAGGAGAGCGACCGCCATAGGTGAACCTCCAAATCAATCACCACGACCAAACGACATCACTTTCCATCAAAATAACCGCGATTTTCGTCTCCAGCGACCCCATTAAGATTGATAACGCATCCGTTTTCTCGAAAAACGGATGTCGCGATCGCATTATTATGAGTGAGGTTGGTGTTGCCGACCGCGAACGGCTTTTGCGATCAAAAAGAGCCCAACTTAGGTACATCAATTATCTCCTTGGCATCATTTGAAAGCGCATTCTCGTGCGCATCGATGCATGTTATTTACATGGTGCTAACAATTGTAGTGGAATTATTACGTCGCGAAAGAGGAAGCTCCGTGAGTTCTACGCTGTTTGCGACAATGACGCCCCAATTCCCCAGATCGACCCCTCGAATCCGGACGCGCCGCCCAACTCGGTCGCTGAAGCTCACTTCCTTGATGTAACCGACATCTTGCAGTACGTTATATATCTCTCATTTTTATTCTTGTAATTCTATATGCCTTCAACAATTATGCAAGTGGTCGTGTGTACTAAATCTAGCCCCCCCAGAGACAGGCTCTTCGATGAATCGAATCTACCTACGCGTCGACAGTTGCGATCCAACAATTCAAAACAACGATCACCAATCCGCAAAGTCAGTCCAGAGGTCCGTTCCAACGATGCGGCCCGGAAAGCAGCCAAACAGCAGCGCGACCATTCAAAGCCGAGGAAGAGTCGAGCGCCAACCCCAGGTACGAAGAATGATGGAGGGAGGCAAGCAGTACCGTTCCCAAATGGAAGCCGTTCAATTGCCGTGGAAATTCTGCCTATGCAACACATACCCGTTCAAAAGTCCTCGAAGAGCTCGCAGACTGAGACACCAGTGCCAGCACCTGCTGTGGAGAAATTCATTGATCAGATAGTTGACAAAACTATCGACAATGCGACACAACCAAAGATTTCGGCACCCGAGGCCAGTTTGTCGATTCCAAATGGCGAGAAAAAGAGAAAACAGACGCTTGCGGAGAGTAGGCATAACAGCCCTGGTGCTAATCCACAAGAAGCTATGCCACTCATCCCAGAAGATGCTTCTCAGTTATCGGATCCTAATTTGTCTGGTGCTGGCGATCCTCGGCACAAGGCTACGACTATACATCTACCGCCAAAGGAAGCCCAGGAGGAATCTCTGGAAGAGGTGGAGAAGCCACAGGAAAGAAGGGAAGAAGCTGCACAGCTCAAAATTGATCTTCCATCGCGGGATGCGGGCAAAATTGCGGAACCTCTGTCATCACCAAGCTCTACTATCGATGCTCAGTCAGCTACAACACCGGCTTTACATGAGACATCGACAGATACCAGCCCAGAGAATGACAACTCCCGTTATGATGCCGAAGACATGGAGGGTGCCGGAGACAAGGACGAAGAGCCCTCAACGCCACCCGATTTGAGGCCGAGTGTTGAGGAGATGGCAGTTAAAGAACATGACAGTATTCTGAAAGCCCAGATTAATATTTCTCATGCCGAAATCATGAGAAGTAGTCCAACTGCTGCTGAAACTCAATTACTCGAAGAGCAAGCTGCTGTTGCACCGCGAGAACCCAGATCAAGGGAAGAGTCCCCAGAGGAAGAGTTGGTTCAGAAGGGGTTCAGTGATTCACGGCTAGAGCGGAATGCGGCTCCCAGTGGTGGAGGGCCAGCAGATTCTCAAATCATAGAAGAAGCCGTGAAGCTCGTCGAGGACGTCGTAGTTGATGAGGAAGAAGTGCCCATCGTCCCAGTACCTGAGGATGTTGTTATGTCAGATGTTGCATCATCAACAGTGCCTCCAGTTGCTCTGGAACCCGAACCTCTCACAGAGCCCGATGCTATTAAGCCAACCGAACCTAAAGGCATAGAGCGAGAGATCGCTGATTCTGAAGCGGAAGAACAAATCCCAACTGAGCAATCGTCTAGCTCAAACGTATCGGAGGTTGACAGAACAGTAATCAAAGATTCTTTTGAAAGCAATGGAACTAAAGATGGTTCCACGCTCAAGTCACCAGACACGCCGGTTGGACTACAATTACCATCACAACTCTCAGAAAGTTCTGGCATATCTCAATCCGGCACACCTAGAAAAACGCCATCCACCCCCACGGTTGTCACTCCTGTGATCGAGAGAATGACAACCAGAGTATCATCAGGTGCCCTCAGACAGAAGTCAGTGTCCGAGATCTTAGGTGAGACTCCAAAACCCACAACCCCATCGACATCCGAAAGGAGCATTTCCAAGGGTGCTTCGGACTCGGCGAGAACCTCAAATTCTCCATCGAGAAGTGCGACTCCTCAAACCCCAGGGGCTCGCGTTCGAAGTGCAGCAGAGAGGAAAGAGAAGGAGAGGAGCAAGCTCTCCACTGTCATATTCGCTAAACCACCACCTAAACCTCAATCACAAAACTTGGAGGTGATGCAAAATGGAGCCCCGGCATCCCCACCAGCTAAGGATGACTATTTCATGCCCTTGTTTCTGGCCACATCATCAACAGATAAACGAGGAGTTCCATCTTTGGATAATCTGTTAGCAACTGCCCACAAAACAATTACCACCGACAACGCGTACGTTCCAATAAATGAGAATCAAACAGCAAAGGTCCTCAAGCGGATATATAATCTTCAGTCGTCGGGCAAATGGTCCTTGCGGCAACCAAAACGATCCCCGGAAGCTATCAGACCAACCAGTCATTGGGATTTGGTTATACAGGAAGCAAAATGGCTACGGACCGATTTCAGGGGCGAAAGGAAATGGAAGATGAGTGCGGCAAGAAATCTGGCGATTGCGTGTGCGGAATGGGTTGAAGCAAGCGTTGAGGACCGAAAATTACTCCAAGTCAACGCGGTGATACCTAAGCCAACCCAGGTGCAACCAGACTCTTCAAGAGATCACGATATGGGAGAGGGGTCCAGTCAAGCTAGGGAACATCCAACTCCTGACCTCGTTGCTTCCGAGCATGGCTCCCCCATGGATGATTTTGACGAGGAACCTCGCTTCAATCTTATGGAGACGGTCGCACCTACTGCGATATTTGGACTCACAAATGACGATATTGTTTTTGCATTGAGGAGGTCTCCAACTGCTGATAAGCTTCTCGACGAATTGCCCCTCTATGGACAGCCTCTGAAAGTCCCACCGGAAATTCCAGATGCTACTAACGACCCAGATCGCTATTGGAAACGACCTGCTCTTCCTTTGAGCAAGTACGTAGAAGGTCGAATGGAATTGAAGGTCGAAGGGCCCCCTCGAAAAAAGAGTCGCTTCGCGTACGAGAATGATGACGATGAGGAAGATCAGGTAATCTTTGGACAGACACCTTCGAAGCGAACAATACTACCACCAGAAACAACAAATGTTGCCTTGTTTGACCCCGAGCACAAGCACATCCGAGATCGCATTCATTCCTCACATCAGTTCCGACCCCCATCGGAATTTGTTATGCCGAATCAAAGCTTCTTTGAGTGTCGCACACCTTCTCAGTGGACATGGGATGAAGAAAACGAACTTAAAACATTAGTCCGAGAGTATTCCTACAACTGGTCCTTGATATCGAGTATGCTCGCAAGCAAGTCCATCTACTCTTCTGGTCCGGAACGTCGTACTCCTTGGGAATGCTTTGAAAGATGGATATACATGGAAGGCTTGCCAGCCGACATGCAGAAAACACATTACTTCAGAGCCTATACCCAACGCATTGATGCTGCGAATCGCAATCTGATGGCTCAGAGTGCCCAAGCAGCTCAACAACCGAATGCAAACGGCCAGTTGCAACAAATATCCAGAAAACGAACGACTGCTGGGATCCGAGTTGAGCGTAGGAGGAACCAAAAGCACATCATGATGGTTGATGCAATGAGGAAACTTGCCAAGAAACGAGAGACGAATCTGCAAAAGCAGCAGCATACTGCCGGTATGGCTGCATTGCGGAAGGCTAACGAAGCGCCAGCTCAACCCCGCGCCATGGCTGCTCATACTCCACAAGACTTCAGTAGAATGAAGCAGGAGCGTGAGGAGCAAATGAAAGAGCGGGTGGCAGCGTTTCAACAGCGGCAAGAAGCCCAGAGAAGGGTATGCTATCAAATTTTTATAACCCATTTCATTCTTATCTATCACTATTACCTACAAATTACTAACTATCATTAAAGAGCGTCCAAGCACAGCGAGCCGCTGCTCAGAGCGCTCAGCAGGGTCTTCCTAATGGTATTTCTCAGAATCGGCCAAATCCTGGATCAAATATTTCTACGAACGCAGCCGCCTCAAATGGCTCGACGCTTGCTGTTCCAGGTCAAAATAGACCTCGTCCTATGCCTCCTCAAATGGCTGGTCAACCAATGCCAAATCGTCTGCAAGTTCCTCCCATGAATATCAACGGTGTACCCCAAGCAGCAATGCAAGGGCAATTGCCACTACCTAACCCAACTCTCGATATCGGTCTCGTTAACCGGGCTCAGCAAGTCCAACAACATCAACAAATCATCCGCCAACAGCAACAACAGGGCCAGATCGCCGGCCAATCTCCCCAGATGCACAACTCTCCTCCTCGTGTTAATGGATTGCCACAACCAGGCTTTCCAATGCAAAATGCCATGATGCCACCATTCAATACAAATAGCAATGGCGTCTCGACTCCACCCACAAACCCATCATATATATCAACACCTGGACAAGCTGGTCCACCACGAATAGGTCAGCTGTCTCAAAATGGCATTCCTGCTGGAATGAGCCAATCCCAGATAATGGATTATACAACAATGAGAGCTCAAAATCCGAACGCTACACAAGAGCAAATCATGCAAGCTATCAAACGGATGCCTAATTATGCGCAGTCGGTGCAGTCAAGACAAGCGATAAATAGTGCTATGAGTGCTGCAGCCGGAGGGAATGTCATGGCGACCATGAATGGTATGGTTGGCGGTGGCGGAAGTACACCTCAGATGTATGCACATTTGCTAAGACAACAACAAGAAAATCAACAGAAGCAACAGATGGCACAGCAAGCTACTAATTCTATAGGTGCACAGGCACAGGCACAAACAAATGGGATGGGAAATTCAGGGCAAGGGCATGCACAAAGACCGGGCTCAGGGAATGTACAGAATAATAAATGAATGAGTCTCTCATTGGTCGTGACATAGGGTGTTTAGTTTTGGCTTCAAGAAATGGATTCTGTTTGGGTATTGGGGACATTGGGGTTGGGTGGGGAACTGCTATAGAGTAGATTTGCAGCGCTTGCTCTACCTGAAGATACACGAGGGTATGGATGGTTAATATCCGCCTCACACAATGAACATACATTAATAATAATCTCATCCTGGAACCTCTGAAAATTGAGATTTATTCAATTCAGGAATGTATCGCGTGATTTCTTTGCACCGCCACTAATTGCCGTGGCTGTGCTGTGCCTCGAAATAAGGCTGGCAAATAATGCGCCAGAGGCGACTCTCCAAAAAATTACCGCCTTTAAACCTCCATCTGCGACAACACACACCTTCGTACCGCACAATATGTCTCCTTCCAAAGAAGAGTCCAGCTCTTCGTCCACGGCTCCCAAGATCGCAATAAAAGGCTTTTCATTATCTTCCAAAAGCGGCACGAATTCCAAGTCGAAACCTTCCTCCTCAGCATTAGGCAAGCGACCCAGAAGCAATTTTCAAGCTGCGCAGGACTCAAGCGAGGATGAAGATGATAGGAATAATAGGAGGGGGAGACAGGAAGCTGTTACGGGGTTTGGAGCGGAAGGAGCGATAAGTAAGAGGGAGGAGGAGAAGAGGATATTGGTTATTCCGAAACAGGCGAATAGGGATTGGAAATCTGAGGCAAGGGCAAGGAGAGGAGGTGGGGGGAAGAATTTGTTGCCGAAGGAAGTGCAGGCGCAGATAAAAGGGGAGGCAGAGGGAAAGAAAGAGGGTGTTGATGTGGTTAATTCGGGGGATGGGGAGATTGAATGGGGGTTGAGTTTGAGGAAAAGGGTTAAGGTCGAGGAGAACGGGGCGAGTGAGGAAACGGTCAAGATTGAGCGGGAAGAGGAGGCGGAGGTTGAGATTAAGAAGGAGAGGACGGCTGATGAGGAAGCTATTTCTGCTTTGCTTGGAGAGAAGAAAGAGAGAGCGGGGCCGGATTTGGTTATTTCTTCGGAGGGTGGACATTTGGCGGTGCCGGAACATGTTTCGGAACTAGACGCGTATAAGAGGGCTGTTGCTCTGGCTCCGGATGTTTCTACGTTGGAGGATTATGAAAGGGTCCCAGTTGAGGAGTTTGGAGCTGCGTTGCTTAGGGGTATGGGGTGGAAGGGTGAGAAGAGAGGTCGTGTCAAGGAGGTTAAGCGGAGGCAGAATTTATTGGGATTGGGCGCTAAAGAGTTAAAAGATGCCGAAGAACTGGGGGCTTGGGTTCAGAAGAGTGATGTGAAGAGATTGAATGGCCCTGGTGGTGGTGATAGAAGACCAGAGAGAAAGCCGAAGGCCAGTGAGTATAGGAGGGAGGAGGAGCGGAGAAGGGAGCGGAGGGAGGAGCGGGGTGGCGGAGGGTACAGGCGGGAAAGGGAACGCGAGCGGGAAAGTGAGGGGAGTGGGAGGGATTATAGGCACAGTGGGAGGGACAGTGGGAGGGACAGTGGGAGAGATAGTGGGTGGGAAAGAGATAGGAGGAGGTAGATTTCTCGGAACATACTTGGCTGGGCGGAGAGGAGTCGTCGTATCGTAGTGCACGTGCGACTATATACATGTCCTTCAGTTATAGATTATGATATCCTGATGCTTCATCACGCATCAAACACAATCCCCTAAATAATGGATCAAACTCCGGACACGTAACCCAAGAGAGGATGTTGAGAAATTATTTAAAACTCTCGCTTGCGTATCGGCGTATTGCGTATAAACCTCGCTCACTCATAGATTTAATTGGTCGGCTGATCGCGACAGCCCCATGGCCAGCCGAGGTGACCAAACTTCTGGATCAAGCGGGAATCACCCACGCATGTGTGCATCCAAGCCCGCATTGCTAACTAACCGGCAGCTGGCGTTTTCGGCTTCAGTTCCATCTCAGGCAATCATGTCCAGTAGTCGGCGTGTGGATCAACAAGGAACAATTCGCGGAGTCATATTAAGTTTTGAGGAAAACCAATGGAGAGTCATATTACAAGTCCTTCCAAACGACCAATAGCAATGTTCCCAACGCGAGGAGTTATAGATGTGCAACAAAAGAAGTATTGTCTCTCTAGCGGAACGGTTCAGGAATGAAATTCGCAGCCTGAGAATGTTGATTGGACGGTTACTAGAGAGGAAGATAAGATGGATGAGGGTGTGGAGAAAAAGTTGTGGGGTGACGATGAGGCCTTCTTAGTGTTGGAGTACCTACGTACAGATGGGAATCGTCGGGCAGAGCATACGCACCCGAGGTTTGCAGACGTGCAACAAAAGTCTGGGGAGGCTTTCTGGCTCGGGCTAGAATGCGTTTTATTGGAGGGTGAATGCGAGGTGTGGTTACTTCCGTGGAGCGGTTTGCTTTTCGGGAATAGGATGGTTTGGTGATGTGTAGGTTGATTGGTTTGAGAATGCGAATCCGAGAATTTGAGATGTGCAACAAAATCAAATTTTGGGAGTTTGCTGGAGAATGGAGAGACGAATTTGGGTATGGGATTGGTTGAAGAGTGGCACCCGAGTGTAGAACGTGTTACCGGCTAAGATGTCTGGTTTTTGGGAGGCTTATGGAAAGTATGGCTATTGTGCATTTTGGCGATCTTGTGTTGGTCATGAGTTCCCTTGTAGCACGGATGGTTACCATCGAAGATGCTTGTCCAGTTGGTTGTACGGGTACATACTTGAGAATTATCCCCCACCCCAAGCGCACTTGCAACCAGGAAATTTATCTACTCAAGACTGAGTCAGCGCTATATGTTGCCTTCCAAGCGAGGTCTTGAGATATAAATATCCTATTATAGCTTGGCGTTGGTTTCCTCACGGAGCCGCACCCACACTGAAACTCCTACGTGGCTGTGGGTAAGCAGCTGAACGAGCAGGGGGCAGCCGATGTTGCACCACGTGGTATGATTGGGTGATTTTTGACGGAAATTTTGAATCTACGTGAAAGTTTTCGTTGCTTTAAGCATCCTAGCTTAGTGACAGTATCCCGTGATGGTTACACTTCGAGAGTGGAGGATGGGCGGAAAATTATCAGTCATGCATGCTTCGACATAGATATCCCATCTTAAGTGAAGAACTCACCAGCAAACCAATTAGCGCTGTGGTGTGTATTGGCCAGTATGACTTAGTATAAGTTTAGAAATTCATTACCTATGAGCTACAATAGTTATCCCATGATTTTTATGCCGATTTAACTCACTGGTTAAGTTTAATGTTCTTAAAATCATTTTATTAGTATCGAAAGACCTCCAGTAGGGAGAACGAAATGGTCTCTCAGTAAGCAATAGCCAAGCGAGTTATCCAGTACCATGTGATATTTTCTAGACGAAGAAGCCTAATGGGGCAATAATAGACGACCTAGAGCCAGAGGGTCTAGAAAACTTTTTGAGGAACTTGTTAGCCAAGAAAAGGCAGAAACGAGGCACAGTTCTGCAGATTATGAGCTTTTAAACAGGAAAGATGCTAGTGAGGTGGCAGCGGCACGGTTGCTGTTAGGGTTAAGGGTGAATTTTGGGGACTATTTGGAAAGCAGAGAGAAGAAAGAGCCAGTACAATCAGGGTAATGTTCTCGTTTCGGGGTAAGAAATTCGTGATCAACCATTTTCAATTCCTAGAATAATGGCAGTGATGGAGGACCTTCCGGCAAAAGCAACGGGTTGGTGAGACCTCCCCTATTGGCGCCACCAATTACCATGAGTTTGTAGGACGAAGGGTATGACTTGGAATTCGGTCTTTTACGTCTGAGTTTCCATCGTATATTTGAAAGCGCAACCAAATTGTGAATGGCTGCAAACTTCTTACTTCTGGTCGTGGCTTTCCGTTCGAGCAGCAGAAGATTTGTGCCGTAGGTAAGTCGCACTTTCTATTTCGGGTTTGATTACAGAAATGTATCGACGAAGACGAGGCCCTCAAATCGGGCTTTCCTTCAAAGACTCCCCCACTTGTGATCACACGAATGGGTCTTCCGTTAATTAAAATCCATTCAGAAATAAGCGCCCTATAAGCCAAGCTATGTCTCCAGCCCTCCTCACCTGTTCCCAACTTGGGCTACACTGTGCGACCTTGCTTGGAAGCTTCATTGCGATCATCGTTGCTTTCGATGCTCAAATAAAAGTGCAGAAGACTTGGGGCCTGGTTTATGTCTCCGTGCGTTGGTTGAACCTCAGACATTTTCTCATCCTCTCATTACTCACGGTATTGAAATAGGCAGTATGGACCTTCTTCCTCAACATACCGGAAATCTTGGTGTTGTACAAAGATCTCAAATACAATGGCAATACACCTCGATTCCATCCATGCATTCTTATATCCATCGACTTGATTGCTGTGTTGATCTTAATGATGACTTTCTATTCGCTCTTGATTGACCCTGTCGGTAGTGTGGGCAAGTATGTTGGGGAACCTTGGAGAACTGTTGATATGTGGGGATATTTCACGCTCTGGTAAGACTCTTTGGTGTGAAGCTTAGTACCCAAGAGCTAACTGGATTTGTCTAGGATTGGGCATTCTCTTCTTCTGGTACTTGATTGTGTGGATTGCTGTTTGAGGAGCAAGGAAAGAAGAAGGAGAGACGGAACAATGAGATTGATGGGGGGTGCTGTCGAATTGCGTTGAAGTGAGGACAAATTTATGAGCATCAATGGTTTCTGGCTGGAGCTAGGATTGTCTATCTTTTGATGAAATTCGATTCTCAAACCTGGTCAATAATGGGGATTCAGCTTGGCCTGTCTCTCGAACGAATACGGTGAATGCCCACCTTAACGACTCTGCTGCTAGGGCTTGTTAAGTTAAATATTGTCTGCTACCAGTAACACCAAGAGATTCAGTTCTAACAGACTCCTCTTAGGCTCGAAATCCTAATTGCCTCACTAAAAGCTCGGATTCAAACAGTTTCTTTATTCTAATATTCCACAGGATCAAAATTTTCTTTCACTTTCGCGAACTTGCTATCTTCATGAATTATTGGCCCATCCTTATGGCAGATGTCACAATGCTTGTATCCTAAAATATCAGAGAAAATGAAAAATAAAAATGATATTGCTCCGGTTAGGAGAAAGAAATGGACGTCGACTACTGGGATATATGTCCATCGATATTGACACCTGTGGAGATATTTATAAATTCCGTTTCTCAATGAGTGGCTGATTTAGCGAAATGACTAGGAAACGAGGAGACAAAGTATTGAGGGTTCTTACCTTCATATATATTTTACTTCTTTGGAACCATTCATTTTGTGCTACACTTGTTAAACCCAACCGCCGAAGTAGCTGTTGTTGTCGTCTCATCACAGGTGCGATCAAAATCCGTACACAAATCTCGTACAGCTCTTTGTAACCCTAAGTCTTGTCAAGAAAGTTTCCACAATGGCATAGATGTTAGTCTCGCCAACCCGCATGGAAACTAACTAAGTTCCACACACAAGATGCTCGGTAAAGACATCACTACCTCTATCTTTATGATAATGTAATGTTACTCGTGCGAACTCAAACTTGAAGTGACCTCCCAAATCCAAACCGAGGTTCCGACTATTGTGAAAATTGTTGATAGAGATTATGGGATTGTAAATAATTTGATTACCGACGCCTTGTCTTAGAGCACTTGCCAATTTCTTGATTAAAGCTAATAGAAGTAGATAAGATATTGGAAGAGCCGCGACTGCAGCTACTTGAAGTTAAAATCTTTGATTTTTTTTAATTAGTTTAATGAGTACAACATATTCTAGTGGAGAAAGCATATCATGGAGTGAGTTCTATTAGAGAAAGTAGTTGAAATGACGAAAACCCTCCCCAGGCTAGCAGCACCTTCGACTGCAAAAGCTGTAGGTGTGAAAATTGAGGATACTACTTTAGTGAAAGTCAAGGCAAAGGCTCTAGCCAAACTAACAGCTTTAGCAATCGAAAAGATAAAGAAATTAATAGTTGTATGTGATCGATCCGCTTATGTTGGACGTGGCTATGAATTTTTTAAAAAAATCATTTAATAGGAATAATAACTAGTCTATCTTATAGATATTGGTCATTCCAACCCAAGTTATTGTATCTTGACTACCCTCATTAAATCTTCTTGGTAATAGGGCAGTGAATGAAGTAACGCTTGAAATTTATATAATATTTTTGAGCAGATATGCATCCCAGAAAAATGCTAGATGCTAGAACTATTCAGCGTCTAAGTATGCCAAGTTCAAAAATGTCGAATTACCTTAGCCCTCACTATGATATTTTCCACAGCTAACCTTCCTTTGTGTTGGCAGGTATATGGATTTACATCTTGTGGGTTGTTTGTGAGGAAGTCCCTGGCCCGTTTAAGTTAATGCAAATGATGTCTCGAATTCATATCACGTGTGCATAATTGGATCTAATCTTATCTTATTACAACCCCACCACGATCTCCCTCACAAAAAAGTTACATTCAACCACACCCCCAAGCCATCCAAGCAATCCACTTCACCAAACCTCGTCTGCCTCCAAACTGACTTCCCCCAATTCTCCCGAACGGAGCCTCAAACACCATCTTCCGCGAAGCCCCCAAGACTCCGACAAAATGAAGCTCCTCACCCTCAATTTCCTCTCATGCGCCGTAAAAGCCTGCAAATCAACCTCAACCTCCTTCCCCCTCCACCCAAAAGACTGCGAATTAGTCTCCGATACCATCGAACCGAATCCAAAACTAATCTACAATGTTCTGCCTCGGATAGATTGGGTAGCTCTGACAACTACAGCTTCTGAGGTACTTAACATTTTTATCCCTTCATTCCCCTCTCCACCTACAAGCTTGCCAAATTCTGAATCAATAAGCTAATATTTTACTCTTGAAATAGCTCGGTTTCCCTACTCTACCACCCCAACCACCAACCCAAGAATCCCTCGAAGCAGACCCAAAACTTTTCCAAGAACTACATACTCTCCTTTTGGAAACACAGATCAGTGAGGGAAGCCTGGTATGTGCGAATTGTGGGCATGCATACAAGATTAAAGAGGGGATTGCAAATTTCTTATTGCCGAATCATCTGGTTTGAGTATTTAAGATTAAAAGTTCTGTATAGAGAACTAAGCTAGATAAAAAAAATGAAAGGGGTGCTATTAAGGGTGAAAAGAGGGTTCTAGGGACAACAAAGGAATGGGAGATGAGGCGTTGAAATTCTTGGGGTATTAGTTGTGGCGGTTTTTTGAAGGGGAAGAAAGGGTTCATTTGGAGGGATATAAAAAAGGTAATTGATGATGTAATGATACCCGGAGTTTTTGGTGTATTATGGGGGGAAGGTAGAACCTTTGTTCAGACAACAAAATCCTACTTGTGGAAGTTCAAGAGATATGATAATGAAAAATGGCAATTACTTGTAATATCGACAGGCGTGTATATAGCTCCGTGGAAGGATCTAGGACTATGGAATTGCAAATGCCAACAAGAACAAAGATTATGTGATTTTAGAAGGAGAAGAGCAATGAAAAATACTCCATGGTAATCACATCTCAACTCATGAAGCCGATTATAAAAGAATACCTTATCATTTCGCCTTATTCGCATCTATGTCCCCGTAAATATGACAATGATCCTAGCCTCCACCTCGTTCCAATGCATCACTCCTAAAATCACACAGCCATCAATGGCCAAGCACCTCTACCATACCATCAATTATCATACAATGCAACATCAACCCCTTCGTTCTCCTCATCAATTCTCATCTTTTCTGTTGTTGAAGGCGAGTCAATCAACATTTCCATTACGAATTCTCCACCACACACACCGCGCCATCTGAGAAGTGCAGGAATAAAAAACGCCGCCACAAATGTCCTCAGTTGAAAGAGATACATGTTTTCCGCCCTCCCAGGCAAGCCCCAACCCACAACCGTGCTATATGCGTTTGAAAAGATAGGCAGGAAAAACCCCCAATTTTTTTACTGCGGAACGCCTAGTTGTGAATTTAGATTAGAATAATAAAAGCCCAATACTCCCTCTGGAATGCAAGCCCAAGATTGACATGACGATATAGGAGAATATTAGTTGAGGAATCCTTTACACGCTGCTGTGCCGCAGAGGCAAGGAATACGATCTGTACTCCCGATTTCACGCTCGAATTTGTAATCGTAGGTGAGTTCCTCGTCTGAGAATCTTGTTAGTACAATCCGTTGAGAAAGGATATGCGGGGACTTACTTTGGGCAATATCACGCAGCGCGTATATGACAATTCTTTTACTCTTTTCCACAGTGATAATCTTCGCAGTACAGTTTGGCATGCAGCTATGATTGATGAATCGAGCAATCCCACCCTTCTTAGTAGCATCAACAACAGTATTTTCATCTATCCGGAAGAGGTAACTGCTGCCAATACCACTCTTAAGGTATCGGTTCTCGCGAAGATCTGCGACTTGTTGTCTGACTTTCTCACCAACATACTCAATGATCATGTCGTTCATCGGAATGTTTTCCATGGCATACAAACCCCAGTTATGGATAGCAGATCGAGCGAATTTGACAGGCTTCTTCCTCTTCTTGAGCTGATTGAAGCGTAGAACATCCGCATCTCCTCCCAGAGTTTTCTTTTGATCGTTAAGATCGGCCACGAAACGGCGATTGTTAACACGATTTGCCCGAGAATTCCCTTTCGCAAGGAGTTTTTCAGCAGCAATCTTGGCTGCTTCAGCAGCCTCTGCAGCAAAGTCCTTTCCAGCTTTCTTGGCCTGAGCTTCTCGCTCTTCACGTGCTTTCTGAACTTTGATACGATGTGGTAGATATAACGACTTTTCGGAATTGAGGATCTTCTTAATGCCTTCGGTTCGCGCACATCCAGAGTCGTTCGGAACATAGTATCCTTCCACAGTGGTCTCTTTAGTCACGAGACCTCTCGCTCCGTTTCGGTTCAGAGCCTTGACATCTTCTTGCTTCCATGCCCATGAATCCGTCCAACCTGGTGTTTCTGAAACTGGGAGATCAAATTGCTCGATGGCGCTTGGCATGTCCTCATCATCTTTCAGAAGGTTCATAAGACCATCCAAATCAAGGACATTGGCGAAATCGTCCTCAACTGTTGGCCTTGGAGACTGGCCAGACATACCCCATTCGACGGTAGTTTGAACTGGAGCATTTTCTATGATGATATCTTCATCGTCGTCCTCGACTTCAGGCATCTCACTAGGCTGGCGAAGAAGCTCCTCGATGTAGATTCCTTCCTGCTCCTTTTTAAGAGCCTCACGTTCCTCAAAGATCTGCTTCTTGGACTTCTTCTTCTTTCTAGAAGCAGCCTTCTTCGCGCTTTGAGCGAGTGCAGCCTCTTGGTCCTCCTGTTTCTTGAAAGCTTCGTCAATATCCCGCATAGCAATGTCCTCATCAACCGTGGAAGCAGAAAGTGGAAACTCTTGCTCAATCTTTTCAGCAGCAATGCCAAATAATTCTTCGTCGGATTTCTTCTGTCGCTTGAGCGCAGCTTCAATGTGAAGATCTATCTTTCGTTTCTTTGATGGAACTAACATCTCTGCAGTAGTTGCTTCACTCATCGAGTCATCATCCCTGGTATCGATAGATGCGGCATCCTCGCTAGGCCTGTGTCTTCGAACAGTTTCACGTTCGTCATCAGAAGCCTCCGAATCAGAGCTCATCCTGCTTCTGGGTCGCGACTCAGGCTCTTCGGTGTCTCGTGCACGAGATCGAGAGCGAGACTCAGTATCATCATCTGAATCTTCATCGTCACTCTGGATCCAGCGATGGTTGAGAGGCCTATATATTTTACGTGGTTGAAGACGCTTCCTTCCGTCCAGGTCTTGGAAGCCAACACTCAAGTTCTTTGCATTTTTTGCTTTCCTTATTCGGGGCAAAGCTGAGATATTCAATCTCCCTTTGGTTGCAGTTCGGCTTTCAACCCCATCAGCCCGCGAATTTGGTGTTCCTGTGTCTGGAGTGTCAGCCTGATCGTCGTCTTCTGTAAAGATAGGCATCTTTAGATCTTTTGGATCCGCAATGTTTAATTTCCTTCGCTTAGCCACGTGGTTTGCGGGATCTAAAAATTTGTGTAAAATTGGAGTCGCTATCTTTTCACGAATATTTCGTACGAGTTGAATCTTGAGGTCTTTTCGCATGACTTCGATAGCTTCTCTTGACGGATCGAAATTTCTGGCTCTTTCCTTTTTCTCTTCTTCCCAGTCGGCCTCTTCCTCTTTCCTCCTCTCTTCCTCCTGGAGCTTTTCTTGCTCCTCCAAGAGAGTAGTTGCAGGACTTTGGCTCCGTCTTCGA
This sequence comes from Neobulgaria alba, assembly GCA_003988965.1. NCBI lineage: Eukaryota > Fungi > Ascomycota > Leotiomycetes > Helotiales > Gelatinodiscaceae > Neobulgaria > Neobulgaria alba. The sequence continues at coordinate 211,799 of QYAM01000054.1, forward strand.
ACGTTCTCGGCAGGACGATAGGTTGATGCTGCGGGAGCCCCTCTTTTACCCCAGGGAAATGACTTCATTATCATGGTATAATTGAACATCTTCGATCCATTGAGGGTATGACAACACTTCTGGCAGTCCCTTGAGCCCCATTCATTTTCTTTAAATACGATGTAATAGCCAGAGGTATCCATCTTGATCTCCTCTACGTTAAAGTGCTTCATGCGCTTGAGCATATGTGGTGGAGTTGTAGTCATAACCGGGACTGATTCGCAGGGTACAAAAATATATGGCTTGTTTTCTAATTGCGCAGATATCGGCTCTCGGCTTATGAAAGGCCTCTGTGGCCTGGCATTGAGTACAGACGCCACTGGTGCGATAATCGGTTGTCGGTATACTGGGCGTGAGGATGCAGGTCCTTTCGGCGCGGTAGGAGGAGGTCCAGAAGTCTTCATCGGATCTGCGACTTTAGTTGAAGCCGCAGGCGGGGTAGGATGTGATGCGGAAATAGGCCTGGAACTCTCGAGCGCCCTCTGCATCATACGCCTGCTCTTATTCCCTTCGGGATCGAATTCCACTGTCACATTATTATGCCCAATCCTCAGCGTGGCGCCCTTCGCGGCAGCAACTGCCTGCTTCGCAGCTGCGATAGCAGTAATGGCGTGCCCCACTCTCAATTGTTTAGAGTCCTTGTACCTGAACGTTGCAAATCCCAAGCATATACCTGTTTCTGGATGCAGCTTGTTGCTACTCTCGGCAACCTCTCCAAAGCTAGAAAATATGGCAGACACATTGGAAAAATTATATAGAGGATCATAGCCACTGACCACAATCTGTGTTGGTGGACCAGGCCCAAGAGATGTTCGCGGATCGTAGAAGTAAGGCTTCAGCAGGTAAGGTGCTTGCCGCAGACGTTTGCTGCGCATGGCACGGTAGTCGACATTGATATAGTCGAGTCTTCCGCCAGGTTTGGCGAGTCTAGGATCCGCTGGGGGAGCATCATCTTCCTGTAAATCAAAGCTATTAGCCAGGCATTCACACAAGAAAGATGACGCTCCCCACGGATTGTCTTATACGTACCAAACCAAACTCCTTATATATGGGTTTCGAAGATTTCTTCGATTTCGAATCATTCGGCTTCGAGGGATCGTATATACATATATTGCCTTTGACACTTCGGTTGGGGTCTCGAGCGTAGACTCGCGGGTCTTGGGAGGGAACATCCGCCTGCATGGTTTGCGGTTGTGGAATGGCATGTTCGATGACTACATCTTTGCTGCCAGCCTCAGCCATAGCTGGAGCTACCGGCTTGTGCTGGTTGGGGCTCGTGACACGACTAGGTGAAGAATCGGTGTTCGTCAGCGGTGTGAGACTGCTCAGATATCGAGAGGAGCCAAATGTCGACATGTTAGATTGTAGCGGTGGCGCGCTAAAGATCGAGGACACCGAACTCATATCCGAGCCAGCAGATCCCACTCCGTTTAGGATATCGCCTTGGACGGACTCGTTGTCTTCCGCTTGAGTTGCTGAGGGGATATTTGACGGAAGGATGTCCTTTTCCGGACCTGGGCACGAAGGCGCGAAGGCACCGTCGGGGCGGGAATTGAATATCACAGGCTTGCTGTCAGCAATCGCCCGTATACTCGGAGAGTCTATCATGTGAGTCTTCGACTTCTCTCGCTCTTTCGCTTTGTCTTTGGCTGCCCGTGGAGCAGAGGGGAAGAATTGGGCAAAACTGGCCCCAGATGCGCGAGACATCGTGACACAGTATCTGATCTACCACACCCGCCGTCTGCCAACCAACATCTCTGGTATGCTGCTCAATTTGCGACTGCATGCATCTGCGAAGGGGGAGCAGTGGTCGGAAGCGCGCAAAGGTGAATGGGGATTCCACGCGACTCCTTCCCTGGAACAGGGTGGTGCTGCGCTCTGGATGATATCAGGGGTCGGAGAGAGCCAAGGACGGCCGTAAATGAGGCTATCGAGGCGGAGACGTTGTTGGCGAGCGTCTGCGATCGCGATGAGCAGGATTGTGGATGTTGTTGCTGGGTGGTGGTTGAAGACGGAGGGGAGGAATGGGAATGCGTTGAAGTTCGGTCTCGTCGTCAAAGGTGTTTAGCCAAGGTGAGCTACCAAAATCGATTTAGCGGCATTTGCCGCTGATCTAATTCAGGGAGGCGGCTGGATGCAAGGAACATAACAATAGTGCAAGTTATGCAGCGATGGGAATGAGCATATATTCCTTTGCTGCACCGTCGATGACCGTGGTCATCTCACTAGAACCTCCCCAGCATGCGCCCTCAGACGGGGCTGAAAGTCTCTTTGTGCTGTCGATATTGCCATTTGCGTCACGCCTGTGGCTGTTAGCGAACATAGCATGGAACACGGAAACACCACGAAAATTTGGCCCTGGATCATGATATCTGACGCGACAGCGGGCAGGCGGTGCCAACAGGATGTTTATGGGTGGGATAGCCCATACTACTGGTTGGCAGACTACACCCCAAGGCACTCACAATTCCAGCGAGTAGAATTCCGCGTACCCCTGAGCCCCTATCGATATTCTCTATCATAAATTCTGGTTCGAATGCTTCTTGCGCGTTTCTCAAGGTAGAACGTCTTGCGGCTTAACTACACCGTGTAGCAGTATTCTTTTATTTTTCCTCTGTCAATATTCCATCCAAACAAAATCGAGCTATAAATTTTGCACGTGACCAAACGACCTTCTTTGGCCATTATTACCTTAAAACCCTCCCTAGATACACCTAAAATAAGCAGTTAATAATATGAGCTTAAAGGGGAGAGCCACTTCACGATCTTTTGATAGTATCCAAAGACAGTATTAGCTGCCTAACCTATTGCAAACAATCAATTTATTTATCTAACCGCTACTCGAACTTTCCTACGGTGTAGTCATTAGGACCCTTTTTCTCTCAGTTCTATTCTTTCAAAGCTTCTCCTTCAATATGGCATTTAAGAAAAATAAGCAAGCCGGGACATCCGAAATCAGCGTCCTTGTCACATGAAGCTGGATCCACCACCTCATCTCGTCATGCGCAACCGTTGAATCCGCCAGCATCCGCTCCATACAAGACACAATCTAGGCAAGACATTAGCCTTGACTATTCCCGTCAAAGACGCAAAGGCAACACTCACCAAAGGGCCAAATCCAAAGTGGACAAACGTAAAAAATAGTCCCGCCGCAGCATAGCGGGAAGCAGCCGGACTTTTATTTCCCAATCCCCACCATGCTCGCAATCCAGTCACCAGTGTAGTTATTCCTAAGGTCATAACAGAAACAAAACCTGGTTGGAAAAATCTTGTGAACCACGTCGCGATTATGTCGCCTGGGATTCCGGGGGCGTAGAATGGAATGGCCATTGCGTAGCCTCCAATAGCGAGGCCTACATTGAGTGCCGTGCTAAGAAGAGGTGGGAGAGAGAGTGGCCATGAGAAGGGCCGAAGAATTGACATATTTGCTAATTCTTGACTGGAAGTAGAAGACTAAATTTGCCAAAGGTTACTGTTGCATCTGGAGGTAACTTGCAGTCTCAGGGTATCTTATAGTTCGAAACCTTATCAGCGCAACAGGGAATGACAAACGTTTACATAATAACCTTGGGAGGCCGAATTGCCAAGGTAAGCGTAGTAGCTGTATAGGATTCTGGTAAGATCTTTGCATTCGGCAAGTTTCTCTTGAAGCGCTGCATGAGACTTCTGGGGGGTTCGATCCCATCTTCCTTTTTTCCTAGTCCCCAAATACTTTTATCATTTTTGGAGTTTTGCTTAAGTCTCGACACCATTCTTATAGAAGTACGTAAAGTAAGCCATTATCTTGCTGCGCTCTTTTATATGGGTAACTTTTTAGCGTCTGACTTTCCGTATTAGCACGTGATCAAATATTACATCCTTCCTCATAAGAAATTTCTCATCAAGACTACGAATGTTCATCTTTCACGTTAACAAAGCCTTTTCTAACTTCGGAGTAGCTTTGAAAATGGATTATCTACGTAGTCGAAAGGGAGGTTCTCTCTCTCGTTGCATTTCAAAACTCCCTTTCAAAACTCAGAGAGCAGTTTGGTCATACCAAATTCCATGACAAAATACCTTCCATTTAGGCTTCTTAATCTCTTGCCTTGCCTTAGAGGTGAAATACAGGCATTTTTAAGGGTTCTGCCAGGGCCACCTGATACTCTATCAAAGCTAAGATATTCTAAGGATACTTAGTAATTTTCTGGCTTGCTTTTTATCTCTTGAAATAATTAAGATATTATTAGATATCCTAAGGATAATTTGCTTTTTTAGAGTGTCTTATAATCTAGATAATTTCTAAAGGGGTAGGAGCTCTCTCGTGTAGGAAAAGCACCCCTTAAATCTGTAAAAGAAATGACAGTCCTTTTTTATTATTTAATTGAAGTTTTTTATAAATAAGTATTTGCGTATTACTAGGTATTGACGTATTGCTAACATCTACTTAATTACGTTAGACGGATTAGGCTTGTCGAGCAATTATAGACACCTCCTCTGATCTTCGAAATGAGGTATTGCTTACCCCCAATTGCTATGGTAGGCTCCAAGAAAAAATTCCATGAAGGACCAAAAGAAATGTTTATTTTGTATTACATAGGGCTAAGGTAAGGACTGTCAGAAGTTCAAATTCATCATTATTCTTCGACAAAACAATTCCCTACTTTTTGAAGAGTTCGGCTCCTAGTCAATATTACGTTCTAGAATCCCTCTTCAACACCTGCCACATCACCCCTCTTGTTCCAACACTTGCAATGCAGTTCACACACACAGCCATAACTATTGCTTCTAATATCTTCCTTACGCAGACGGCTTCAGCTGTCCCCGTGGGCTATCCGAACTGGTCCAAACCAAGCGAACGGACAAGAGCAATAATAGCTAACCCCAAACTCACCGTGAAAACCTATAAGGTATTATTCAGTTTTGCATAACTTCTTTTATCGAGAAATAACTGATTTAGTCCCTAGGATCATGACAAGACTACAGCAACATCTAGTCTCCATTCCATTGGTAAAATTCATCCAGCCCTTCTAAATTATATTGTTGTGACTTCTCCCAACACGAGAGTTATGTGCCTGGAAAGAAGGGCCCTCATGAGTTGTAAACCAAATTTCACGATCTTAACATTTTTCTACCTGCCGGAGACTCTTGCCGAAGACTCCTGCCACACTGGAGAATTACTCGGGGCATCGTGTGTAGAGCGTAATGGGAACTGACTCAGTTCATATCGGAGTTGGTTGGGGTTATCGGGCTTACCGTTGGGGGCGTTAGCGGTACATCATCTGTCTCCATGAAAACTTGAGTCTCTGTTGGAATTTTCCCAGATGCTAAATTTTCCAGAGCAAGTGAATCCCCTCGAGCTGTGGTAAAGGTTTCGTTTGAAAGCTCATCTGGAGTGTATAGAGAGTCTTGTTTGAAACCCCCACCATCCCCCGTGTGTTTCGACCCAAGAATTTTCAGAACCCTCTGCACCTGGGAGTATGAGGCCGAGAGGTTTGGTCTATGAGCGGTGCTTGATGATGTCGAAACATCTTCTGGTACCGTAGAAGCTGTTGTAGGAGCAAGACGTTCCTTGGCAGGTACTCTTGGCCATAGCCACACTTGTGCTCGACAACGGACCCTCCATTCGGGTTCAGGACCAGGAATTCTAGATTTTACTCCGAGCATAGTTGTCATAAGGATTGGCTGACCAGCTATGTCTTTCAATTGTATCTTGGGCCCCATAAACTCTGGGGGTCCCTCGACTTCGTGCTCCAATGGATTGAAGCTCTCGGAAATTTCTGGAAAAATCGGAAGAAAGGCCCGCTAGTTACTAGTTAATATGTAGATCAAAACACTTTGAAAATGTTCAACTTTCTTACCTCTTCCTCGTAGCCTTGTTGGCTTGAAGGATGTTGATGTATCATGAATTCTAAGCTTAGATCACAAACGAGTTTGGTAATAGTACGGTGAATAGTCTCAATCTCTTTGGTGTCTCCAATTAGGGGAAACAGAGTTGTTCTAAGTTCTTCAATAAAAGCCTCACTGCGAGCTTGTAATCGACTCTCGAGATTTCCAAGCATAGAACTGGAAGTGTCGCGCTTGTAGACAGTATCTCTTTTCTTCCGGTAAATGCTAGCCATCTGGGCCCGTGTCGCTTGCACAAAGTTCTCGCGGATGCTCGCGTTCAAGATACCCACTATTAGTGAAATGTCAGCACGGGTTTGTTATAAATGAATTCTAGGGTAGTACATTTTTCAAGGGTTTTATGTTGTATATCAGATTCTTGAAGATCAAAGAGCGAACCGCTCTCGAAAATGAACTGAGAAGCTAGGCGAGCTACAATTGCGCGAGTAGCGGTCTGTTTACTTAAATCAATAACTTCAAGATCGATCTTGTCCCGGACAGTGAGCCCTCGGTTAACATCGAGAAGAGGGTTTAAAATGCCTAGAAGTTTCATCTCTGAGAAGCTCAAATCGGAATTTTTCTTGTTGATGCATGGAAGTGCGACCAGCGGGAGATTGTAAGGATATCTTGCCTCGTCTGACACATTGTTATAGTCTCGGGCCATGTATGTCAGCTTTTTTAAGGGTATCACGATTTCCTGATTTTCGAGGAGACGTTCTCCCGTCCCTAAAGGCTCTAGGTAGGTCAGACTACTCTCTCTAGAAACAGTCACCATTGACCTTGCTTTGTGTACACATTCGGGGCAAAACCAGGCTCCCTCCTTTTTAAGCTGCTTGTTGGCATCTTCTAACTTGATGCCACAGTATTTCTCCAGGTAAGAGGCTGTAAATTTGGTTCGCCTGCAGTCGGTGCATCGGACGCTGTCTAGACTAAGTGTTGGCACTCTGCAAGAACAATCCTTAATTACGAAGCACAAGCTTGGTGGATCGAGGTGCGATTGAGAAGTTACAGAGATGGGGGAGCTTTGATCACTCTGTGGGATCATTGAAGCATGTCGTGTGGTGATGGTAGGAGCAAGTGGAAGTCCGGATATATTGGTTTGAGGGCTGGAATTTTTCATGGTTGGAATAGAAGATGAGGGCTCTTGAGCTCTACAATTCTTTTTAGCGTGTAGCTTAGTAGATATCGAGGGGGTGTGTAGTTCTTTACGCTTTACTCCCCTGTCAAATGTATTTGTTTCTGCGCAGTCGCTAGGAAGGCGGTTTTTTGTTTGGGCTTTAGGTATTTCTACTTGCACTACTGTCGGTTCTGTCATTGCTTCTGTTGTGGGTCCTACTACCCCCTCTACTTTTGCTCCCTTATTGACAGTCCCCCTTGCTGGTCTGGACGCTCCCCGAATCTTTGGGAGTTGAAGTGCAGCGGGAGTATGCCTTGACATGGCCGAGCTTTCTTCTGACGGCAACAAGATTTCCACCGATAGGTTCGACACTTCCTTCGGGCCTCTAGTGAGATCGTCCGCCGCTCTGGCCGCGGTATTTACGTAGATACAGCGTCGATGCCACTTGGTGCAATGTTGACAAGGTGCTTTACCGTTACACTACTTCTTGTTAGGACGGGGTTTGGTCGAGGGGAGGTTGGGATAATCACGCGTGAGCCGCTTCTGACACAGTATTTGCATTTGGTGATTGAGCTTTGGGGGGCAGACTGATATTTGGGCATCGTTTATGAACCTAGTTGGCAGAGGTCGAGCGCACTGGCAGGAGCGAGGGGGACGGAAGACGGCCGGGAGAGCGACAAAGTCGGGAAGAGACAGCAGCAGAGAACAAGCTCGAGCAAACGCAAAGGCACAAGTTAGAGGACAGAACGCGTCGTGGAGGGAGCTCTTATGTTTGCTTTGTTTCCGCTCTGTTGCATAGTGTTGCATTGCCTTTCCAACCTCGCAGGCGAACTGCTGAGCTGACTTGACGCGCGCGTGCGGGGGGACGCGAGGAGGCGTTCGGCGGCCCAGGCACGCAGCGCTCTCCGGAACTAGCCCGTATCTCCCCGGCCGCGGCGTCTCGAGCGCTGTTGGTTGGACCCGTGCGGCCATACGGAGTATGCGATATGCGTCTGCAGGAGACATTCGGGTCCCTTTCTGGCCGGCCGACTGGGCACCTGTGGACGCATCCCTCGCCCGGCGAAGTTCCAACACCATACGCCGTATGGGCTGGGACGGAAGGGGAAGCAGGTCGCACCAAACATCCTGCGTGATGGCCTTCGGGGCATTCTAAATCAACGGCGTGTCCGACATCCCTTGTTTTGAGTCACGGGACGGGCACGCCCCGCACGCTCTCAATGGCTGGAAAGCCTCGCTTCGAGCAGAGCCTCACGATTTCGGCTATTCAGGTCGCTCTGCCTGCCAGTGCCATGTCGCACCGCAGCTCTGTTCAACCTCCCGCCATGGGATGCCTCAGACCTGCACCTTGTCCGCCGCTTCCTTTTGCTTGATTCTCGATTCGGTAAGGGGCCGGCCGACAGGGCTGGTTGCATCCCGGAATTTTCAGTATGTGTGCTTCAACGTGGATAGCCTTAAGCCCTTACCCACCGCGTCCCGCCTTCCTCTTCTCAACTCTCTTCAACCCCCTCTCAGCCAATTCTTTCTCGTCTCCACTCCCAGTTGCAAGCCCGCGTAGCCCTCACAGCTCATAGTCCTAAGTATCCGCACGACGCCCTTCACGCCTTGGCCAGGGACCCAGCGTTGCCTCTTCCTCCCTCTCAAACATCCTCCTTGAACATGCGCAATCTGGCACGGCGCGGCGGCCTGCGTGCCGTAGACGAGGGCCGAAAGGGTAGGTCTTCTCGTTGCTCCATCAGAATCTTATATCCCAGTATCTAACAGGACTGATAGCGGCCCTTCAACACAAGCCGGCCAGCCCACGCGATCCGTTGAGTGTAGACCACGATGGTGGCCATGGAGCCAGAGCCGCGCTGCAGGCCCTCATACGATCAACAGCTACTGGCTCGAAGCGGGATCGATTGACCGTGGGAATTGATATGGGAACCACCAAATGCAGTGTTGCGGTGGCAAAGGTTTTAGGTCAGCCAGGCATCGGTGATCCTCCGGCCAAGATCAGACCCTTTCAAGGCTTCAAAAACGCTGCAAGACATCCTAATCCCGAGACCCATATGTACTACTTCTATAATGAGACCCCCATAACAGGGGAATATCTCACCCTTCGGCTTGAACATTATTTAGAGCCCCTGGATTCCGACAGACTGCTAAGATTGTGGAAACTGCTTTTTCACTCGAATAACAATGATCCTGCAGCCGCGGAAATCCAAGCCGACCTCCGCCGAAAGTTACGCAAGCTGAATAAGACCAGGAAGGATGTCATGCTGGACTGGGCGGTCTTACTATTCGAGGATCTTTTCGGGGGACCTCGATCAAGCATGACCTCCCTACGCACACGCTTTCCGAACCTCGATGATATGGATATTGAGATTGTTCTGGCAGTACCACCATCGCGCTCCCAGCTGGACCACGCCGAGGTGAAGGAGGCTTTCTCAGAAGCTCTTGCCCCATTTCAAGAGGCAGACTCATGGAATGTCTCTTTCTCATTCGACTCGGAACCAGCAGCCATGTTCTATGGTTGGACTAAGGATTGCGAGTCTGATCGTCAGTGGAAGGTAAAAATAAAAACCCCCCTCGTCTAACGTGTCACCGTTCAAGCACTAATTGAAACCTTCAGGTCGGCACAACCTATATGAGTATTGATGGAGGGGGTGCGCATCTGGTAAGAAGCTTCCAAGTTCCCCGGTCGAAATTAGAATCTAACTGGTTTCAAAGTGTTTTGCTCGATTCCTTGTGACGAGTATAGATCCAATCCGATTTGCCCAGGAGGTCGTAACCAATAGTATCGCCTGTGGATCGGAAACGATATCGATCAACTTTCGGAACCTGCTGTGTCGAAAGCTCAAGAAGCCTGATAGAGCTGATGCTTGGCTCGTAGATACTTTGCGGAGGTCTTTTGATTCCTTAATTAAATTAGACTTTGAGAAGAATCTGAAGAAGGAATGGTCCCTCCATAATCCCCTAGCATCCGGCAAAAACAACACTCTTATGTTTTCCGAGTAAGTATGTTTCGTATTGTTTTTAAGCTTGGACACTAAATTGCGGCTAGGGAAGAAATTGAAGGCTGCTTTATCCCTTGTTTTGAGAAGATAATTGATGGGCTCCGGTCTCAAATTGGGTGCGTAGGAAAGGTTGATGTGAGCCGATGAAAACCCTTGGTATTAAAATCACATGCTTACTTTCGTTAGTATCTCGTTCTTGGTGGCGGTCTTTTCCAGAGTAAATATATTCGAGATGCCGTGAGTACCTTTATCAAAGAGCAGTTCCCATGGGTAGTGGTTTGCGAGCTCGCTCATCAGTAAGTCATTAAGGCTCGCCTAGATAAATATACAAGGTCTAATCAAAGCCAGCAAGGAGTATGTTGCCATAGGAGCCGTATGCTCGCGGATGTCGGGTGGCTATGTAAGTCAGTATTGCTATCCAAAAACAAAGGGATTGGAGAAGCTGCACGAGGTAGATACTACTATTAAATCTCTCCCATTCTTCGAGTCCTTGGAGAAAAAGCGTAAGGCCGACAATAAGACCTGGATTACTATCGCGGAATACCTCGTGAAGAAAGTGAGTGATCTCTTCTGTCGCGATAGATGCAGCTCTGACATGAATGCTTCAGGGCACGATGTCGTCCGAGGAACAAACTATAGTCATGAGCTCAGATAACAAAGATCTTTTAACTCGCTATCTCGAACCCAGGCAAACTACTTTCACCGAGACAATCCATTCCTTCGATTATGAACCTGGAATAGAGAATTGGGCTTATAAGACCAAGGAAGGGAATTGGGTCAACCAGTTGGGACAAATAAGTATGTGAAAGCGAAGCCTTCCAATCTTCAGTGCTAAAAATGCAACTTTTAGTCCAATGCGACCTACCAGAGGAATACACATGGTCCCTAGCATCAATGATCGACAAGAGTACTGGTCATCGAGGCATCGTCCTAGATGACCTCGATACCAGAGCCAAATCTGCTGCCACACGATATCGATTATGTTACCAGTTGGATATCAAGGCCCGAGAACTATGGACTACTTGTCGAGCCATCATCAAACCAACCAAGAAAATGAGGCGAAAATATGGCGAAGGGGTTGCTTTTGAGGCAGAACAAACTACCTGGAAGCCTTTGTACGGAAAGACAGAGATATCCGCAAGTCTAGACAATGCTTTCATGCTTGAAGATGGCTCTGCCAACATGCAAGACCATAGAGTATGTTCTGACCCCAACTGAATTTTTGTATACTTTTTAATCCTGTCCACAATAGTCTTTACTTTCCCACACACCAACTCACCTCAACTCGACAACGAATTCTCGCACCACCCGCGCAGGTTCTAAGAGGCCGCGCGAAGTTGAGACACCTTTGGGGAGTCTAAGTGAAGGGGAGCAGGAGAGGCGAGGGTTAGGAAGTCTCCTGGATGGGATCGTTGTCCCAGAGGAAGATGCCACAATACCTGCACAGCGGCAGAAAATACCAAGAATAGGTCTATGAGATAAAATCCCTCGGTGGAGCAGGAGACGTTGGACAAAGGAATATATAGGGACAAGGTGTTTTTGGTAGTTTTACAGGAGTTTTACGATAGTCTGAAGATACCCATTTGTTTAACACTGGAAGGCGTCTCATGACAGGTCAAAAGATACCTATTTGTTTTAGGCAGGAGTTTATTGTTTTAGTTAGATATAGTTTATGGACACTTTAATACAACTTTCTCCATTGCTCTCAGGTTCCTTAACTAAATTATGAGTAAGTATAATATAATCTCAAAGATTTCATGGCGTCTTTTCCCGAGATAATCAAGAAATCCGAATCTATTAAAACGATACCTCTCGACATATCAAATTTGTGGTTTTGGCTTAATTGGTGTCATACTCCCGAAACAGTCATGGTCATGGCAAGCAAATTGCTAAGTTCTTCCGCTTCCTGGTATCATCGACGCATCACCATTCCCTAATTCAATAAACTAACTATATCAAAATCAAAAAGAAACCAAAAATCCCACATCAACACCCCAAAGGAAATCCTCCTTATCACCTGACCTCCCTCTTCAACCTCAGGCATTCACCCAGCCTTACACGTACCCACCATCCCCAATCCCACCTAGCGCATCCCACTAGCCTTGCCCTAGCTACAAAAACCCTTCGCAAACTCCTCAACTCCCGATCTTTCCTCCTCATCAAAAAGTAACAGAGCCAGCCACGACCTCCACCTCGAAGTCCTTCACAGTGGTGTGTTGCCAGCATGCCTTCAAAAGCGTGTGTGGTTCTGGAGATGGATAATTTTGCGTAAAAGCAGCTCCCTGATAGGAAGTTTGTCTCCCGTGGGCTCTCTTTGTTGAGAGTGAGGGGAGGGGAATGTCGATGACGGGGGACATATATTTATTTGTTCGTTCTGGTTTATTGGGAATGTTGTAGTGGATGGGGAATTGTTGTGTGGTTGATTTTGTGACAGGTACCTTTTGACTTGTTGATGTGATATTCCAAGTATATTTTTGGGATGAGGCTCTGCTGATGCAGAGTGCTGGATCGAGACACGCGGTTCTCTTTGAGAGACTCCACAGCGTGGCATCGATCCATGGGAATTGGCACTTACCAATTGGTTGTCAAATCCCATTTCCGCATTCCTAGCCAATTCCAATCCTTCAGTTAAATTTTCTTCATCACGGAATTTCCCCAAGACCCCGTGATATATATTTCACGTGACTATGATGGAGCGTTTACTAGCAAGTGATGCTTCTTAGCATCCTTCAGATCCTTAAGATTCTACAATGAGGCGATTTGATTTACGTGATAAGATGGCCTATAAACATTTTACTCTATGAATTATAAGCGTTAAAGAGAGGTACATATATGAATTAGTGAGCGTGAGATACGTGAACCATATCAAAATGTCTGTAGCTGCTGCTCTGCCTCTTGGTTAATTTAATGCTTTAGTCTCGGTGACTACTAAATTCTAAATACAACCCTAACAGTCTAAAACATCTAGTGTCACTGGTAAAAACAACTTAGTATTAATTTCTTCTCTTAAAAATTATTAAAGGCCGCGTAGTATAGATTTATCCCTTAAATGATCGAGGACTAATATCGTTATCTTATTATCTAGATAAGGTAAGTAGATAAAGAAGGATTTAAGGGTAGGAACTAATAAGCGAGGGTAATCATTTAAGGCTTTGCTTCTCTCTAGTGCGAGATAATACTCTTTATAATTTCTAAAAAATCAATAATACTATAAATCCTGTAAATATTTTTTTTATATTCGTAGAACTAACTTTAGAACTACACACTCCGATACGAGTACCATAAATTTTAAGTTAGGGCCATGGACTTGAAAGCTTTTCCCCCTTTGGAGATTTGAAAAGGTTTAGGGAGATACGATAGGAAAACGTTACCTATTTGATCTGGAAGTATATCAGGTGTTCACCGGGCCCTACTCTCATTCCTGGTACGATTGATTCTGAATTATAATCGACATCATTGGTAGTTTAGAGGCTGCAAAGGTTACCATTACGTGTAGCTGTTAGTGTATGCACGATTCTCCTGCTTTCTTTCCTCACATTGCGAAACCCGATGAGTATTTGAGACAATAATTTCAAGAATTATTTGCCTTTCCATCCGATCGAGTTACGGAGCACGGTGATCGGGATTCAAAGAATGGCGTATAAGACACGCCATAGCTTTCGTCATGGAATATCGGGATCGCAACTTTTATCCCCCATTTCCCCGGGTTTTTACAATGGTAAAATATGCCGATCTAAGCCGGGGGGGAGGGCCTGGGTTACTTGAGAAAGAGGATAAGGGGGCAAAGCAAGCCAAGAGAGAAAAAAAAGAAGTGGCACCACTTTTAAAGCCCTGACAAGCTGGACAGAAACCAAGCCCCCCATTTACAATACCCTCTTGTCTTATTTTTTTAATACACACACATTTCCAGAAAAAGGATAAATTTTTGCGAAAGAGGTGACTGGATTTGGTGATGGTGGATGTATGTGTGTTGTACGCGTATATCACGGAGACTCACAAGGCGGTAAAAATACCGACCATCCATCCACCACCCCCTCTCTATCTAAAGCAGGATCAGCAATGGAACCTAACTCCTCAAATCTCGTACACCCCCTTTACTGTACTGCAACCCTTATCTACTGTATCGACATGTTCATGCGCGCATATGCATCGCATACCGTATTCATCCTCGGATTCCCTTTGGGTTTTCCTGAATCGAATTGATAGGTAAGGCAGGCACTCTATTCAGATGCCGGGGGCGCATTGCCTGTTCAGGCTCAAAGTGGCCCCGTACCTGGCCTATCGCAGATATGGAATAGTTATGGCAGGGGACTTGAGTGGATGCGAAAACTTCAAGTGATTCAGTTTGCATGCGACCGTTTTTAGAAATGGAATATGCAAGTTCTGGGGTTGGGAGGCGGTTTTTTTTATCTATTTGGAGGCTATCGATATGTAGGGCTTCAATAGAAATACCGTTGAGGCTCTCAGCTTTCCTTTCAGCTGAAGATTAAGAGAATGGTGGGGAGTTTCTTTAGTAGATAAGGTTGGCTACGGGGTTATTCAAACGTTGGGAGGAGATATTAGTGGAGTTTTTGATGCATCGTGATGCCTTCCAACCTACAATCGCTGCTGCCGATTCGTGCTTGGTTCCGTGGAAATCCACTCGATGTTTTACGGTTGCAAGCGTACAGGCGGGCACCCCTCGGACAATATTACGATGCACGCAGGCAAGCAGCTGGTGGTCGGGAACAACCCAGCCCCTCGTACGAACTCAGAGAGCAGCATGCGCGCAGCAAAAGACTCGTCGTAACAAGTGCGAGGCACGTTCGGCGTGCCCCGCAGGCTGGCCACCAGAGGTGCAACATAGCCTGTAGATCGATTGGGATTCCTGTCCCGTGGGTTGTCGGGTGTTCTCTCAGAGCAGGAAAAGGACCGCTGGATGGGGAGACGGCGGCGGCTTGTGCCTGGACAAAACCTTGTTCTACCAATACTTGCTGGACCGTCCCTGGACGGGACCAACACCAGACGGGCCCTCGAGATGCTGAAGACCGCGAGCCCGCGGAGGGGGCTTGAACCTATCGACGTGCAAGACCCAATGCCAGCCTGCCATCATCGCCAACAGGAGAAGGTAGAAACCCCCTCAGCAAATGCGATCGCACGCCTTGTTGGACCCCGTCGAAGACAAGCTCGCGGGATCGCAGGCTTGGGGTGCGTAAGCGAAATAGGAACTGGAAGGGATCCGTGCCTTGAGACAGCCCGTGGGCCGTGAGATTGCAAGCCCAGGCCAAGGGGCGTCGAGAAAACCAAACCACCACCACCACGAGAGCTGGGGAATTTATCACTGCCCATCCACTCCCTCTTTCGATTTCTCTTCCCCACAGGTCAGGCGCTGCCTCAATTCTTTCGCGCAACTCGGAACTTGACTGTTGTTGGAGCTGCATCGCCGTGGTATAAGAAGGATAGGGGAACCAATTCAACCGAAGATCACACCCACCACACCAGCTGGACGACCGCAAACACTCATTCAACGACGAGCCCAACCAGCAGAACCGATTCACCTTACCCAATTGCTGATCATATCACAGCCGCACATTCTGGTCATCTCATTACGACGTCGTGCACCGGTTTCTACCACAAAATCACTTGGACATCATCGTTCCTTCCGCCCAAGGCCTAGCAGTGGCTACGCAATAGCGCAAGATCTACCAATCTCAACCTCCAAGCCCAACCACACCCGGTGCAACATCGCTCAATACCGTTGGCGCAGACGATTCGGCGGTGCACCAGACACACCATGGCCACCACCCGGGACCAAAGTAACGTTCTCCAGGAATCCAAACCTGTCTTGGGCCTCACCATCACACAACCTGCTCCAGCACGATTGACCACCATCAAGGACGAAGGTTCGGTACACTCAATTACTCCACCCGCCACAGCCCACGACGAGAAATTCGTGGGAGCCTACACCACCGAGTCACCATACAACTCGACCCCTCCTCGCTGCTCGATGGAGGTCTACAAGTCCGACTCGAAACGAACCATCGTGGCCACCACTTCTGAAGGATATCCCGATTTAGAGGCAGGTCATAGATCGCTCGAAGTAAATGGCGGAGAGGTCTCGTTGCTTCCTAGCAAATGTAGCAAGATCAGCAAGGTCGGCACCAAGGATCCAGCATGGCCATCACTCGCAGAGCGGAAACAAGAGAAGATTCAGATGCGACGGAACAAGGCGTCCTGCCAATGGTGGGCGAGATTGAACAACAAGCAACGTGCTTGGGGAAAGGCTCTGATATTCCTGACGTTGGCCGGTCTCATCGTTGGCCTCTCTGTAGGAATTACAAAGGCTGTGGGAGGTGGTGTGTTCTCTGGCAACAGCACCAACAAGCCAATTGGGTCGTGAGTGCATGTCGAATAGGTATGCCATTGCAGTCTCTTCCAAATCTTCTATTCGCTGACATCACCTAGATATAGAAGTCTGCTATACCTTCCCTCGAAATCGGCGAGCGTTGATGCACGACCTGCATTTATCCGAACCCACCTCATGCAGAAACCGAACCATCACACTCCTTATTGGCGTACTTCGACCTCTTCCCCAATGTCATCCACACATTCCTTCCTCGCGCGAGATTCGGCTCAACTCTCTTTATTATGACCGTTCACGACCTTCGTTTTCCGGCTCTTTCCCGAATCGGTACAACCCTTTTCTCCTTGTAGATATTTAAGAACCATCGGTCTTCGGGCTTCGCAAGCATATCCGGCGTTTCAGGCGCATATTGATCCTCTTTTTTCCTTGGTCGTCCGAATATATGATGCTCCGTTTTCGAACGATTGTTTTCCTTCTCGGTCGTGCCAATAGAAAGAAAAACTCGACTTTGTGTATTTCCGAACCCTTTGGCAGCATCGTTGTGCATATGGTGGTGGCGGATTTTTTTCCCTCTGCTGTTGCTGGCTATAATGGTATAGCGATAACAAGTCTCCTGTATGGATGGAAGGTAGTTTGGGGCGTGCTGGCGCTTGTGTCTGTGGCGGATATAGAGCCTCTTGGTCATGGGCGTAGAGAGATATACCTTTGAGAGGAAAAAACTAATGGCATTGTAAATGAAAAAAACAACAGACTTCTGCCGCCACTTTCTTGTCTGCTGCTTGATTGTCTGTTGTGTGGTGTGAGGATTGAAGTGAGAGGATTTTTACCTACTTATCCCTTCCTTCAGCTTACTAACCTACCGTTCTCCCATCCCTTCAAAGACGCATTCAGCGTTGGAGCTGAAGCTTTGTTTGTGTTACCCACTGACCTAACACCTACAATCCTATCCTACCCTATCCATACCCCAAGGAAAGCCAGGAAAGAGAACCACGACCATCCAAACTATACCCTCGGTATCCCAAGCAAGTAACCGCCGCCGTGTTCAATAACAAGAAAGAGAAAATAAAAACAACCAACCAACCTATCAGATCGTCATACACCAAAACGCGAGAAAAATCTTAAAATAAAATATATATGTGTGTATAACTTTACTTTGTGAAATGGAAAAGGAAATAGAAGGGAAAAGGAAGGAAAAGGAAAATTCTCTCTGGCTTCTATGCATTGGTTAATGAATGGGATGTGTAAGCAGGAAGTATTGGAGATCCGGAGGACTCGGATGGGCTAGGGTGGATGGGCTGGGGGGTGTGATTTGTGATTGGTTTGGGGAGGGGGTGGGGAAGGTTATGCGTGGTTTTGTGCAGGGTGGTGTAGGGTGGTGTGGGGTGCATAAATTGGTTGGGCGGGGACGATGATGTAGGTGTGGAGAATTGGATTGTTTGGTGTTATGAGGTGGGAGTGTTAGGTAGCTGGTTAGGTTAGGTTTTTTCTGTTTTTTCTTTTTTTTGGGGGGGGATTATTAGGTTGATGTTTTGGGATTATTTTATGATCTGGGTTGGATAGAATGATTTGGTTTTTTTATAAGGAGGAATTAATTAAAGAATGTCCCTTTTGTTTAGTAAGTAGGTAGGTAGATAGGTGTTTTCTCTCTTTGTAGGTTTTAATATTTAAGGGGGAGTAGGAGGTGGAAGGTAGATAGTAGATAGTTATTAGTTTATAAGGGGGAGGTAGATAGATATATAGGTAGGTAGTTTGAAAGTTTGGTTTTATTCGGTTTAATAAAGGTTTATTGGCTTTAAATTCTAAGGTAGTATATAGTGGATAGATAAGTAAATAGATAAGTGATTTAAGGTAAGATATCGGATGCGGAGGATAGGAATTAAGTGTCTTAATTTATTTAAAATAATAAGATAATTAGCTATTAGATTAGCGATTATATAATATAATCGTTTCTGTTTAGTTTATAGAAGCTGTTTGCTTATTTATTTAATTATTTATTTAAACTTAAACGAGAATATTCCTGGATTTTTATTAATAAATTAGAAATGGGTTAATATTTTTCTAGTTATTACTTTACTTTAATCAGTCCTAAAACTTACCTACTGGTGCTCTTACGAGTGTAAGCTCTCTTTATTAGTTATCAATGTTAGAATAAACTTATAGAAATAGAATAAGTTTAGAAAATATATTATTCAAGGCAAAGAGACAAGTAAGAATAAAGGTTCAGAGTATAAAAAAGAAGTAGTAGTTAGAGTCTAGTACGATAGGTAATTAGTTAGCTGTATATACTAGGTTATAATTAAATCTTTCTATTTTTTTAAGTTAGTACTTATTTTGTTTTTCTTTATAAATGGTTCGATGATTATATTTTATAATAGTGGGGTAAAAAGTATTAGATTTGGTTTTATAAAACCCTTGGATATACCTGTTGAAAGTAAAATATTCGAGGATTGGCTGCATTCACCTCTTTTAGATATTAATTAGTATTTGGGCTTAATCTCAGAGAATTATATAAAGTGGAGAGGAGCCTTATTAACTTATAAATGAGTTCGATGTTATGCTCTACTAGAATTAAGTTTAAAGAATTAGGGCTCTACGGTCTAAAGAAGAGATAGAAGCAAACGTGATAGTTACTAAGGCTTGATATTAAAAAGTAGGTCGAGGAAAGTGGCCAGCAAAAAAGAATCGACGATTTTTTATTGGTGCTTCTCCTAAGCAGGAACGAAAGACAAAACAGGCTTATATATCAGCTATCTAGGATCGCTATCTAAACTAAAAAAGGAAAATGGAAAACATAACAATCACCATCTAAGCTTAAATCTCCCAAAATCAAACTCATTTCCCCACTACTACATCCCCCTCACAATACAACTTCCTATACCCCTCCAGAATCTCCAATGAAACATTGCTCCCCCCACAAACTACAACCACAATATTCAACCTCCTAAACTCCTCATCCGTTAACTCTTTAAACACCGTTCTCAAATACCCCTCATAAACAACTCCTAGTCCAACCCCACAAGCAGGCTCCACAGCGACCCTCTCATCCCCCAAAAACCTAACACAAGCCCTCCCCGCCTCCCCATCACTCAACACCAAACTCTTCACCGTCCCCTTCTTTCCTCCCTCAAACCCCCACTCAAAAGCCTTCTCACAAACCATCGTCGCTCCCAAACTCGTCGCAATCGACGTAATCCCGCCTAACCTAATCCTCTCCCCTTCCACTAAAGATTTCGAAAAGCTATCCGCCCCCTCCGTCTCAACAGCAACAACCTTTACTTTCCTCCTCTCCCCACCACCCAACCTTCCATGTCTTTCCAACCCCTCCATAATCCCACAAAAAAGACCTCCACCCCCGACAGTACAAATAACCGCATCATAATCATAACCCACCCCCCCATTCTCCCCACCATAATCAAATAAACCAGTAAGAAAATCCTCCTCAACCTCATCAATCAAAAAACTATTCCCCTTCCAAACCTCCCTATGATCAAAAGGCGGTAAATAAACATTTCCCTCCTTCCCATCCCCTTCCTCCTTACTTATAAACATCTCTCTCAAATACGCATCTGCCTCGGACCAATGTTTACCATGAACGATAACTTCCGCTTCGACATCTTTTAATTTTCCAATCATGAATTTAGAGGTTGATTCGGGAACGACGATTGTGCATGGTATGGAGAGGGATAGGCAGGCATGAGCGCATGCTAGACCGGCGTTGCCGCCGGAGGAGATGTAGAAATGTGGTTGGGTGGAAGGGGGGAGGGTGGAGAGGGAGGAGAGGATTATTTGGCCTATTCCTCGTGATTTGAAGGAGCCGGATGGTTGGTGGTTTTCGAGTTTGAGGTAGATGTTACTGGGGTTGGTGGGTTAGATTTTTTTTTTTCAGAGATTATTTCAATGTGAGATAGATTTTTTTGAAGGAAGAAATATAGTTGGGAATGGAATAGAGGGGTGGAAAGGTGATTGTTTTTGATGGTATATATCATGAGATATGTTTGAAGTGAGGAAAAGTGGGATGAATAACATAACATCAAATAACTAAGATAAAAATCCACCAAAAATCTTATCTTACCATCCAGCAATTTTCGACAAAGCAGTCGATCTTATTAACGGTGTTCTAATCCATGGCTTCTGATGAATCTTGAGTGGTTCAGCATTCGATCCCATCTTTCTATTCCTTCAAGAATAACGAAAAATCTAAGAATGCAAGTTCTCAAAAAAAGAAATATGCTGCTCTATCAAGAGGGGGGAAAACCTAAGTTTAATAAGATTGAAATGTTGAAGATGAGAGAATAATTGAGATTAATAGAAAGGGAAAGAGAGATAAGAGAGGAAGATAAGCTATATAATATATCCACTCACTCACCCCATCTATTTCCTCCAACACCTCGCCAAGGAGGCTTCCCAAAGGGCGTAAAATCAACATGCATGATTCTTGATAAGCAAAGCACGTGCTCTCACCTTCCTTCTAGAAACCAATTGCCGATATAAGCCGGTACCTCGCACTATTACCCTATACCGCCTACCTTATCACCCTGTCAATATGATCCCATTCCTCTTACCCTACAACTATCCATCCCTGCCTCATTAACAAACTCATCACCCTATGAAACAAAAACATACCTCCCTCCCCTCCCCTTCAAAAGACACGGTACTAAAGAAAGTAGAAACCTAAGTTTCTATTACCCTAGAAATTGCTGATTGACATTATCGGAGGATTTGGAATTCTAAAAACATGGTTAGAAGTACAGTACATATGTATCATTTTCTAAATTCGATGCCGATATCGGGGGTTTGAAATCGAGGAGGGATGGTTGGTTGGTTTGTCATCCCTAAGGATGAATGGGATAAGAGTACTATTCTCTTTTAATTTTGAAGTTGAGGTTCACATGTGATGCTTTTTATCTACTATACTTTATTCTACTCTACTCTACTCTACTCTACATCCTTATCTAAGAATCTTAGGTACCCGCCAATTATTCCAGATGTGATCTATCTACTTCAACTTCTCTACACCATTCTCCAATCATTCTACTCAATTTTCAAACAATCCTCTCAACCCTCAACACTCCCTCCTCCCCCCCTTCCAAAACTAAAAACCCCCCTCCCTCAATCCTCCTCTTCCACTTCTTACTCTCAAACCTCGCTAAAATAATCGTCATCCTCAACACCACCCCCTCACTACTCTCATGTTCTTCCCCTCGTCCAACTAACAAAGGCGTACAAGTCCATCTTCCAAACGCCCAATTAAGAATATATCTCCCATTTCCATTTCCATTTTCTCCAACCTTCCCATTCTCTTCAGTAGAAAGGGAAGGAGGGGAGGATTCTTCACCAGAAGAAGGTATCGGGGAAGAAGAAGCTAGAACGGATTTAATACGATAGATTTCATCTTTCGGTGCTGTTTGTAGGAGTTTGAGGAGGGAGGTTGGGTTTATTGTCGAGGAAGGTTTGGTGGATGAGAGGGTGAGGGAGAGGACTTCGACTTCGCTTTGATGGCCTTTTTCATGCTTATGTTCTCCTTCATGCGCGTGATTATGTGCATGTCCATTCACCCCATTTGTTGCATTTGCATGCCCATTAATTTCCTCCTCCCCCAAACTCCTAGCCAACCCACCATCAACACCAAAAACAACCCCTACAGGAACACTCCCCCTATCGCTCTTCACCCACGCAACCTGAATCTCCAAATCTCCCACCCGATCCAAACATTCATCCATCCTCCTCTCCCCAGCAACCTCCCACTTATTAAAAACAATTAAATCCGTATACTTTGCCTGGATCTTAGCCGTATAACTCGTATCCTGATAGCCCTTCCAATTCTCCACATCAATCACCGTAACCACCCCATCTAAAATATATCCTCCATCCGTCTCTCTTGCCAGGCGATTAACTTCCATTGCTAACGTAGCGGGGAAAGCGGAACCGGAGGTTTCGATCACGATTCGATCGGGAGAGCATTTCTCTTTTAATTCTTGGAGAGCGGTGGAGAGTTGACCGACGAGGTTGCAGCATATGCACCCGTTGAGAAGTTCGCGGACTGAGGATATGGAGGAGGAGGATGCGAGTTGCGAATCGATTGCTAGGTCGCCGAATTCGTTTTTTAGGAGGGCGAGTTTGTAGGTGGGGTTTTGGGCGCGGAGTTGAGGGAGGAGGTGGAGGAGGAGGGTGGTTTTGCCGGAGCCGAGGAAACCGGTGATGATTGTTATGGGGATAGGCGACATGTTGGAGAGTGGAAGGGATTGTGCGATGGTGGAGGTGAGGAGGGATTTGGTTGTCGAGTTAGAGCGAGGTTCATGAAACTGGTGATGTTGAGGGAAATAATTTCCTTATCGCTTATCGGAGTTTGGTGGGGGAGGGTTTTCAGGGAGTGTCCCCCACCAGCGGACTAGAGTAGACATTATCCTTCCGAATCCATGACCACCTTTAATCGTAGAGTCAATTGATTGAACCTCATGGCTCCAACCTAATCCATCCGATCCGATCCCTCTGAATGCCTATAGTGTTTGTCCAGCGCGAGGGAGCCGCCTATCGACTCCACCGCAAGGCCGTCAGGGATCACACTGTTGGAAACTCGCCTTGGCCAACCAATATCCAAACACTCTCACACTTCACAATCATCCTCAGGCGTGTCGCTGGCTTCAGCCACGTAGTTGGACGACCGGAACTCTTGTCAAATGGAGGGACCTCAAGTAGATCTATCTTTGACAACGAATCAATGTGTGTAGCCACCCTGTTTCAACGACATCACACGGCAGCTATTTTAAGGGTGACGAGGGTACTTTTATTTCAACGTCGAGTACTTTTGTGGTCGGGGTACTCCATAGAGGGCGGCATGACTTCCTCTAGGAATGTGAGGATCGGAGGTTTAGGGTGCACGAGGATCGCCTGTGATCGGTTTTACTCCTGAGCTGTCAACTTGGCTGTTGGAACCCAGCGAGGGGTTGGGGAGGAGCGTTGTGCGTGCTGAGTCCGGTGCAACAATTAAACCGGAGCTCTTTCTGTAGAAGCGCACAATCCACGAAAGCTCGACGACAAGAAACTGCCGTACATCTGACTCGTCTGGAGTGAAAAGTTCTGATCAATTTTCATCGTCGCCCGAAAGTCTCGGCCGATAGTCCGCAGCGCCAAACGACAAAGTCCAGTATTTTGGCCGTCAGTCCAATCCCGAGCAGACCTCACCCTCCCTCACAACTTCACCAGAAGTCCGCCACTGTAACAGATGTGCCGACCTGCATAAATTGCGCAAGCAAAGGGTCCATCATGTGCAGAATTTTCGGTGGCCATTCTTTGTCAAAGGCACGGACACGCGGTCCTCAACTAGCAGAGGTTCTGGATCGTTCGGCCTTTCAACTAAGGCAAAGGCTTGAAACGCACCGTTCGAAACAAGTGGTCTGGAAGCGTGGGTGTGTCGACCCTGCGCGACTAGAAAGGGAGTATTGTGATGGGATCATGCAGGTACAACCGAACCCCCCGACTGCAGGCAGGCGGGAAGATCGTTTCAGACCAGGAGGAGGCGTGGGGAGTTGGGATGAGGGCTGGGAGGAGCTGCACAGGGTCAGGGTCCACACAGGACGTTGGCGGAGAATGGGCTTGCACTCGCAACCGACACAGCAGATGCTCGCTTCTGCGATCTGATGCCCTTGGTGGCCTGTTGGGAGGGACAGTTTGAGGACTCAGCTCCTTCAGGTCGATGCCTCGGGTTGCGGCTCTTGTGATTCGTCTCTGGAATTAAGGAAAAGAAATAAGCATGGGGATAAGATTGATGTCGCTAGCGAAGATGCGATTCCCAGGAGGACCGTCTCCGCTGCGTACCTAAAATTCCAAATTGCCATGGCTGCGTGCAGCCAGAAAAGTCGGTTGTTGGACCTCCTCGCAGCAATGGGGCGAAAGTCTCCTATCGAGGTCCTGACACAGAGGCTGCGGTGTGACCGACGACTTACCTGAGTCATTCTCACTGCGTCGGCTTCTTGCAGAGGAAAATAGTGCATCGCACAGAGATAGGCAATGCCATCTCGTCGCCGCGGACTGGGAAGCGTCCGTCGGGCTTGTGCATCCGTTGGCGACGAGTTCGTGGAGCCGCGATATGTTCTCGCTGGTGTCGGCCATATACCCGGGGTGCCACGATCCTCAGAGAGCGGGCTGCTCATGGTAGACGGGGCGCCATTCTCCACCCTCCATCCGAAGTGTGATCGAATGATCGCAATGGTGGTCTTGGAGGACGAGGTGTGATTAAGAATGTTTCACGGATGGCATCCTGGCTAGCGAAGGAATGCGGCGGAACTGCGTTCGCAACTTTGCAGATAGATGGCTCGAGATACGATGCAGGGTCGAAACGGCGGCCAAATGAGAGGATGTCCGGATGAGTAGAATGGGGGGGGTTCGACTGTCGTTTCACAGGGCCGGCGCTGGTCCTAGCCTCGCGATGCAATTGAGGGGGACCGCAGATGCCGACTCCCCTCGCAGCCGTGCCTTAGCTGGCGATCGAAGCCCTCACTTCACCTCCTGCGCCTCTGTCGCCCTCTGTCGCCCTCGCCCTTGCAGAGAGCCCAACTGTCTCTTGTCTCCCGTGTCTTGCAGCAGGTGTACAATGGCGTCGTTTGCTGGCTGCTGTGTGCTGCATGGCTGGCGGAAGGGCGTCTGGTCCTGGCCGCCGTCCAGCCAAACCTCCAAACTCCGGGCAAACACGCCCTCCCACCAGCGTGGGCGAGACGCCTGCGACATGCCGGCCGCCCCTGCGTCCCCTGGGTCCCCTGGGCAGGGCAGGCGGCTTCCCTGTGCAGTTCTGCCCTCTACTCTACTTACTCGCTCTTGCCTCCGTAGCGTGTTTGTACCTTGAGTTTGGCCGAATCCGGAAAGGGCCACTTGCAAAGTCGACCCGGCGCTCCTGAGCACTCCCGCCCGTTGACCCCCCCCACCCCTGCTTTAGCTGACTAGCCCTTTTCTATAAGACAAGTCACGTCCTCTCCCCGCTGTCCGGTCTGTCACCACTACACGCGGCTGCAGTCTCGCTTTGCTATTCTTGTGCTTCCTTCGACACTCTTCTACACTCCTTTATATCACTCTTTGTCGGTCTGTCCCTCTTTCTTGCGGCCAGGCTATAAGTCGTCTTCGCTCTGTTGACAGACTCACCTTCACCCAACGCCCTCATCTCAAAGCACAGCAATCGAGTCAAGGAACTCTTGCTGCACTCTTTCACCCGCATTCAACAGCTTCGACAGCTTCACACTCCTTTCTTCAAACACACTTCAGTATTCCTGGTGATACTGTTTCCTGTCCTTTCTCCAGATCGGTCAGCGTCTCTTCGCATACATACTTGTCGACATCAATATGTCTATTGCAACCATCACCTTTTGGGCCGCCTTGGCCGCGTCGACGTTCGCAGCCAAGACGTCGCGCACATTCGCCGTCAATCATTTTTATGGAAACGGTCCTCTCACCCAGGGCCGTATGGATCCAATTGTCAACCCAGGCACTGCCTCCTCACACTCTCATGCGATCCAGGGTGGAAACGCCTTTGCGCTGACCATGACTGATACGCAAGCCCTGAACTCAACCTGTACCTCCTCCTTGGTCAAGAATGACAAGAGCAATTACTGGACTCCAACTTTGTACTTCAAGGATCCAAGTACTGGCAAGCTCGAATCCGTTCCCATGTTTTACATGAACGTCTATTATTTGTGAGTTACTCAGCGCTTACATCGATCGATTTATCATGCTAATTCGTCTAATAGCTTCGAAGCAACCAATGACGTGATCAAGGCATTCCCAGCTGGTCTCCGCGTCGTTATCGGCAGCGCCATGGATCGTTCGCCTCCAGCCAGTGCCACTAACATTCTCGATCTCGCTCAGGGAACCCCTCAACCTGTTCAATGGACATGTCCTAGATCCAGCACTTCCCAGCCTCTCTACCCAACCAACTCGGATGGTCTTCATGGCGTTGGTATTCAAGATCCCGGTAACAAAGGTGCCGGAGTTGGCTTCCCTGACCAAAACTGCGATGGATACGCCTCTCCTCTTCGTGCCGATGTCCACTTTCCTTCGTGCTACAATCCTGCCGCCGGTCTCACAGACTACAAGAACAACATGCAGTTCCCCACCAACGGCGACTGCCCAACTGGCTGGACTCACGTTCCTCACCTCTTTTATGAGGTCTACTGGAACACTCCTTTGTTTGCTGATCGTTGGACCCAAGGACAAGGAACACAGCCTTTCGTCTTGTCTAATGGCGATCCTACCGGATACTCTCTTCACGGTGATTTCCTTGCCGGCTGGGACGAACCAACCCTTCAACAGATCATTGACAACTGTGATGCCGGAGATTCAGGAATGGACAAATGCCCTGGTCTTATTGGGGGCTTGAACGACCCAAGCACTTCTTGCAACATTGCAAATCTCGTTCCAGAAACCATCTCTGGTGTTATGGATACGCTCCCTGGAAATAACCCAGTCGGTCAATGGGGCGTCAGTGCTTCTATGGCGTCAGTTGCATCGGGCTCTTCAACACAGGCAGCAACCGCTTCAACACAGGCAGGAACCGCTTCAACACAGGCAACAACCGCTTCAAACACCAAGGCAACCAGCGCTGCCAGTGCCGCATCCACTTCCGCCGCGGCGACTTCTATCGCCACAGCCGTCAAAGTAGTGGCCAGCCCAGCACCAGCAGACTCCACTACGCTTCAAAGTGGAAGCACTACCTGGGTGACTTCATATGTCTCAGAAACCACTGTCTTATACACCACCGTCACTGCATCAGGAGCCGCTTCAAGCTCGACCTCTACTGCGTCAATCGCAAACGGATGGTCCTACAAGGGATGCTACTCTGACGTTGCTGGTAGCCGTGTACTGAGCGGCATCACATTTGCCAATGTCGGGAATCACCAAGTCACCAACACCAAATGTGTCAACTACTGTGCCTCAAAGGGCTATGCTATCGCTGGTACAGAATTTGGTGGACAATGCTTCTGTGACAATGCATTAGCCACGACCAGTAAAGCTCTGGATGCTGCAAGCTGCGACATGCCATGTGAAGGTGATGAGACACAAACTTGCGGTGGTAAACTTGCTCTGAGTGTCTATTCTGAGACCGCTCCAACAAAGGCTGGCAAGCGACATACCCGCCATATCCAACGCCATCTTCATGGTGTACAGTATTAAATATCCTCACCCAATTTCCAACCGTCTACCTCCCTTCCCTCTTTACCCTGGCTTGGTAGATGGGAAATATTAGGGGATCTTCAACCAACACACATGCATTTTCACTTCTTTACAGCACAGCTGTGGGCAACAGTTCCTTTTTTCACAATTTTTCTGACAGTTTTTTTCTTCGCATCTTACATTGCCTGAAATCTTAGTTCTTAGATTCTAGATGGATGGCTTTGGGGTTCTTGTTTTTTATTTTATTTTAGGGGAGATAAAAGAATGAATTAAGTGGCATTTTTGCATTGTTATGGTGGGGGAAATGAAATAGGAGGGAAGAAGGGAGGAAGGAAGAGAGGGGGTACAAAACTAGGGGATTTGAAAAGGTTTAGATGTGCATGCACTTCTACTT
The DNA here is from genome assembly GCA_003988965.1 of Neobulgaria alba. Lineage (NCBI taxonomy): Eukaryota > Fungi > Ascomycota > Leotiomycetes > Helotiales > Gelatinodiscaceae > Neobulgaria > Neobulgaria alba. The sequence continues at coordinate 239,707 of QYAM01000054.1, forward strand.
TGCTTGCTGGCTTTACCATACCTACATACCCACTTCTGTATACACAACGTTTATAGGCTGGATATTGGGGACAGAGAGATAGTAGATGAATTGAAAAATATGCTTGCATGAAGTTGTTTATTTTTCTTCGTGATTTTACCTTTTTATGGGTTATGGTTTTATGGTGGTGAACATTTAGCCCTTGAGTACTATTATAAAGTTTGAAATTTTGTGCCCTTTGGTGAAGGTAATTGGATTGATTGAGTATGTATGTGATGACGTGTCTGCTAAGGATGTGGTGATATGTTACTAGGTTTGGTTTGGTTTGGTTTGGTTTGGTTTGTATATATTAATAGATTAGAACAGAATAGAACAAAGCCCTTTATTGATAGGAGGCGGGTCTTTGTTTGTTTGTTTGTTTGCTTAGGTATGAGATGGGTGTGAGATGAGGAATGCGACGATAGAAATATTTAAGAGGGGGGTTTTTTTTTAGGGGAGGGGGAGGGGGGATGGTTTGGTTCGTGGGGTTAATTCGTATATGGGATATTTAATAGAGTTTTAAAGAATTCCTGGGGGTGAAGAGGGGGGGTTCTTCTTTAGATTGAGATTATGGTCGTTGATTTTACATATATCATGTGACTCTAGAAGCGGTAAATATCGGAGTTTAGTTTTTTAGATTTTTATTCTTCGGGGTTCGGTTCGGATGCCTAGACCTTTCTTATTTCAGCTCTAGCGTACCCGTGCTCTTCGCCAATAGGAATAAATTCCATAACCAGGAACGTTTCCTGGGTAAAGTTTTTGCGAACGAAGTTAGGAAGGCTGTGGGTTTTCTTTTTTTGGGGCATGGTAATTTGATTCTCCACCTCCCTCTTCTTAGTACGGCATAATTTGGACTGGTTGGTGATTATGTTGATTAATCAGGGGATAGGTATGTTTCCACCTTGCATCTTTTTCGCTTTTCTTTTCTAGACTATGGAGGGAGGGAGGGGGGGTGGGGTTGGAGGGTTAGATCGAAAGGAATATTTGGTTGGGTGGGTTGGTGGATGTTGGGGTTTTGTTTATTGCGGGTGAAGTTGCTGATATAGATATATGTAGCTATTTCGACGGATAAGGTTCTCTTGGTTCCTTATGAGGAGAGACATGTTAGGATTTATAATAGGTGGATGAAAGATGAGGTATTTATTCTTCCTCGTATTATCCCCGTTTCATCATCCCTTCTATCCCTCATTGAATTTTTTTTATTCTCTCTCGAGAATCCATTCACATTTATTTATTTATTTCTTTATATAAAGTTTCTTTTTTGAGGTTGTTTTTTTTAAAATATCGGGGGAACTTGACCGACTGACTTGATGAAATAGGAGATACAGAAATTAACGGCTTCCGAACCGTTGGAATTAGAGGATGAATATAAAATGCAGAGGAGTTGGAGAGGGGATAAAGATAAATTGACTTTTATTATTTGTTCAGCTATTCCTTCTCCTCTCCCTCCTTCCCCATCAAATCAATCAATTATACCAAACCCACCAAATTCTTCACCTCCACAGCAAATCGGAGGTATATCAATCAAAAGTGGTATTTACGACACACCTTCAACAATGATCGGAGATGTAAATCTCTTTCTCTCACACCACGATGAAGATGGTGAGGGAGTAGTAGGGGAACTTGAAATCATGATTGCAGATCCGAAGGCTAGAGGGAATGGATTGGGGAGGGCGGCTTTGCTTTCTTTTTTGAGGTATGTTGAGATTTATCGGGATGAAATTTTAGAGGGGTTCTTTGGCGGGGAGGGAGGGAGGAATGGGAAGATTGGGGGGGTTAAGTTGGATTTGAAAGTTAAGATTGGAGAGGGTAATTTGAGGAGTTTGGGATTGTTTGAGAGTTTGGGGTTTGTGAGGGTGAGGGAGAAGCCGGATTGGTTTGGGGAGTTTGAGTTGGTTTTTTGGGGGGGATTGGGGGGAGAGGAGGGAGAGAAGATTGAGGGGTTTTTGGAGAGGTGGGGGGTGACGGGATGGAGGGAGGTGGGGTATCGGGATTGAGGGGAAGTGTTGGTGTTTGATGGTTCGGTTGGGCGTGGTTTGGTGTTTTGGTAGATTAGAGCAAGGTTTTGTTAAATTGGTAGTAAGAGAGACTATTTTAGGTACACTTAGAATACCCCACATATTAGGAGTATATATTTAAGACTCACAAATGCATAATTTCACGTTACATGATAGTCGGATACACGATTCTGAGAGCGGACTTATGCAGGATAGTCACAAGGGGTCTATCGATGGCGAAAAAATTATCTTGGCTTATAGGAAAATTATTAAAATGAGTTCGTGATGCATACTGAATTAAATAATGTTGAGATTATTGTATCTGTACCCATTCTATGGATATATAAGAATTGTGCCGTAAAACTCTGCCTACTAGTCATCTCTTCATTTTACGAGGTTGTAGCCAACCGTAGTTAAAATTCTGGTAGAGAGTCTTCGCACATCAAGAACCCCTACACACTTGTCCATTAATACAACACCAAACTCCAAAATAATAGCGCTTTTCGTATTAGAAGTAGTGAGATATAATCTACTTGTGTCATGTGACAGGACCTTCGTCCTAGCGTCCTATTAGGACGATTATGTAACCGTCCAACCTGGACACTCCTTAAGAGCGCTCCTTCCAGACCACTAGTAAATAGAAAGATTGTCTTCTTCTCGATCCTCGTTTTAACTTGGATCTATGATACATATTAGAAAGAACTGCTAAATTATCATGAGTTGGTCTGAGAAGCAAGAAGTTACCTCACAAGAGGAAAAATCACAAGACACAATTTATTCTCTCTGATGATTCATCTTAGCAATCTTATTAGATAAAAGCATTTGTGGCTTTCGTTTGGTTTTTGTTTCAGCTCTTCTCTTTGCATTCTCGTTCGCCCTATCATTCTGTGTCTTTGTCAAATCATCAAGACTGTAGTTACGAAACAACAGCTTACAATGAGCTTAACTGTATCCCACCATTTCTCTCATTTATCTATAAGATTTATAGTTTAACCCTTCTGGCTCTTCCTTTTCCCCATGAAGCCTAGATATAAACAACGAATTTGACATTCGTCTGGTGCCTCAGCCTGACTCTCATTCCACTTTCGTTCTGCCGCCTATTGCTCCTTCCTTTCTCTCATTTTCCTGGCCCACTCCTGCATTTCCTCTTCACTCATCGTTGGCTCACGAGTGGCTTGTCGACTTCTATGATCAGAAAACTTGCCTTCCCAATATTGATTTGAATCATTGAAAGCGTTGGATGAACGGCAATATGAAGTGTATGGATTTTGCCCGGCAAAGCTGTAGAACTGGGAGGTACTTGGGTAAGTGGGTGAGAATGCGTAGAAATTTGAGTAAGAAGACAAGGGTATAGGGTGAAAATTTAAGTAGAAGGTCTGATCGTATTGAGCACGGGTTGTTTCGTTTTGTAAAATTTCATAGGCGACAGAAATCTGTGGATATGTTAGCGTCATTATTTGTGCGAGTGGAATGGGGATTGTATTTATTATATTACCTTTTGGAAGATGGTAGTGGCTTCGGGATTATTTTGGTTTTTATCAGAATGATGAACTAGTGCTAGTTTTCTGTACGCGTTTTTGATTTCTTGAGCTGAAGCATGTTTCTCGACGCTCAAGGTCTCATAGCAGTTGAAGTTTGGTAAGGAAGGCATTGTAAAATTTGGTGTAGTTGGCAGTTGGAATGAAGTTTGGTGGGGGCAAGGTCAGTAGATATTGTGCATGTTGTAAGAGGGGCAAGTGAATATTTTATATGTTATATAGGAAGACAGACGGTCAATAGTATTGCCGTTTACTCTTTGTCTTATTGTGCCGATGCCTATGTTTCGGACTAAATGAGCGCCATAAAAATAGGTGTAGCAGCGCAGTCGACTAGGAGGAAAAGATTCGACAGTACGGTGCCTTGAGGGAAACTCTCTGGTGTGAATGTGTTGTGTCTTTAGGAATGGTCAAAGGGCTTTAGAGTCGACTATTTTAAATGCTTTTAACCAACAAGAATGCTATCGGAAAAGTATTTTCCCCAGAGAGTCTATACTATCTAATCTTACCAGATAAAGTCACATCAAAGTATTCAGTTCAATGAAGGGATACTTCGTATCAGTTGACCCTGTCGATATTCTCACACTTAGTTAAGGATAAGTTTTAGTACTCGCTATATTTCTGCTTCTTTGCAGGCGATTTATAAGGGGGTATTTCAAGGGCAAACATACTAATAAGAGCTAATAGACTCTTAGAAACTACTATAAAGCTGGAGCTGGTCGGATTAGGGTTTCAACCTTTCTAAGCAACTATCAGTTCTTTAAATGAACGGATTTCTTCTATGAATAATCTCTATACTTGCTAATAGGAAAAGGTAATCACTAAGTAAAGTACTCTTCAGTCAAGTAAGTCACGTGAATTCATTTAGATACGTAAAAATATTGCTAGAGGCATTCCTGAGTCTAAGGTTATTTCAAGTTTCTATCACAAATAAGTCACTTTCTCTCCTTCAAACATTTTTCTAGCGCAAACGTCGACGAGGACTATCTAAAGGTCACGTTGCCAGTGGTTGGCGGGATTTTCGTGTAAAGCAGATCGCGCTGTCACGTCCACCTTGTTTTTATCCCTTGGCCTCACCAATGCGCTTGCAGACCCACCCCCTACAACCACAACAGCAATGGCAGTCCCAGAAGGTGATGGTAATCTTCTCAGAGGGCCCTCGTAAGTGTTCTTTCCCACCGCTATTTCATATCTAACAACAAATTATTCAGTGGTAAATCATGGACTCCTCTCGAGCGCCAATCCTCGACCTACAAACCCCTCTCAACTTATACCCTCGATAAAGACAAACCTTACCAACAACAATATAGCGACATCTACTTTTACCGTCTCGCAAAACTAAAACCTGTAGTCAAAGCACTCGCGCGTGAAGGATGGGCAGATTTCCAGATTGCGGGGGAGGTAGTAGAGCATGTCGAGAGGGTCTTAGATGTTAGACAGGGAAAATTATGTTGGGTTGCTGGGACAATTTATATGGAAATGCCGCTGAAGCCTAATATTCTGGATGATATTTTGAAAGATGTAAGTGCTGATGCCTAAGAAGGTTAAGAAGCATACTAATTGAAACAAAATAGCACTGGATTTCTGCGTCTCGCCCCCGAGAAAAGTATTTATCGCCAAGTGGAGAGGACTCGATAATGCTCGAAGATGAATCAGGGAGGATAAAATTGGTGGGGTCCCAGTTGTCAAACGAAATGCTGGCTACAGGATGTATTATTGCTGTGCTGGGCACCGAAAATGCGAATGGAGATTTTGATGTTATAGATATCAAAGTGCCAGATCTACCACCACAACCTGAGAGGTGGCATACCTTGGAGACTGTATCGCCGAAAAAGAAAATGAAGAAAACCGAAGATGATGAAGATATGGACAAACCGGTTGGTGAAAAGGGAAATAAAATCGCTATTGTCTCTGGCCTTGGATTCTCAGGGACGGATGCAGATCATTCTGTTGAGATCAACCTTCTCACTGAGTACTTGCTAGGAGAATCCTTGGATCCAGAGGCACAGGAAGGGGTATCACACATAAGTCGATTAGTAATTGCAGGAAACTCGATAAATCTTCACAATGATGCAGTCTCGCACGACACGATTGGGAATACAAAAAAAGCACACAAGAAATATGGATATGATAGCAGTGCATACAATCCAGCCCCTACAACACATCTTGATAATTTCCTCGCCACGCTTCTCCCAACGATGCCCATCACAATACTCCCAGGTGCTTCGGATCCTGCCAACGCCAGTCTGCCTCAGCAACCACTCCATGGAGCACTCTTCCCTCAGGCTCGACAATATGGTAGTCAACTACCTAAAGAAGGAGAGGAGCCAAATCCAGGATGGTTCGATACGGTAACCAATCCTTGGGGTGGAGAAATCGAAGGGTGGAACGTCCTTGGAACTGGAGGACAGAATGTAGATGATGTGTACAAGTACGTGGCAAGCGAGGACCGCTTAGAGGTGTTAGAAGCGATGTGTAGATGGCGGTGTTGTGCACCAACAGCTCCGGATACATTGTGTAAGTGCTTCCTTGAACCTAAATATATTCCCAAGAGTCCAGCTAACAGCCCACCAGGGAGCTACCCTTTTCAAAACAATGACCCTTTCGTTATAATTTCCTGTCCACACCTTTTTTTTGCGGGCTCACAACCTAAATTCGATACAGCTGTGATAGAAGGTCCCGATGGCCAGGTTGTGCGGTTGATAGCTGTACCTAAGTTTTCGGAGACTGGGGAGCTGGTATTAGTGGACTCGGAGACTCTAGAAACGAGCCTTGTGAGGATAGCTGTAATGTAGGAAAATACAGATTATTAAGCTGAAAATTGGCGATATTCTATCTATGTATATGCAAGCGGTGTGGTTGAAAAGATTCAAACATATTAAGGCAAATTGTCGACACAATCCATTGCTATTTTCCCGGCAACTCATCAACTCAAAATCCTGTGTTCCTATGGAGTTGCACAAGCACCACGGCATCTAAACGCATATTCGAATCGAGCCACGTCGTGGTTTGACTAAAAGATGTTGTCATTAGCAAGATCTTGCGCCTTTCCATCTGCTTAATGCTTAAACATTAACTTTTTCATTAGTGCCTTCTATTTATCACTTCTTGAGATTTCTCAACTTTCTAGACCACCTCTTCTCCCCCACCTGACTCTCACATTCTTAGCAACCTCCGCTCCCAGCGCCTTATTCAAACTATCGAATCCTCTTAAATACCCCTTCTTGCCCACCTCACCAATAACCGCGTCCACCTTCCCTTTCCCCTTAATCTCCTCCCCCCTATGATATGCCGACCATTTCGCTCTCTGCAAAACAATAACTTCCCTCAACCTAGGATACTCCACCATCCTTGGTAAACTATCGAAATCATCCCAAGGAGCTCCTCTTGGAAACCGTACTCGGCCACTATGCTCTAATGCCAATCTCTCAATCAAGATTAATCCTTCCTTGTAGCTATGGAATAGACTCCAATATACATCGATTGTAGCGAAGAGAATTATATCTTTGGAAAAATTTATCCAGATTCCTGGGCCAGGGTTTTTGAAGGTTAGGGAATAGGTTTTTTGCAAGAAGGTCCGGGATTCGTAACAGGTGTGAAGTAATGCTGGAGTGAGAGAAGAGCTGGTTATTTGTGATGGTTTTGATGGTTGGGTTTGGGTTGTTGGAGGGGAGATTTGGAGTTCTATGAGGCGAGTTGTGGGGGTGGCGAATTTATATATTTGTTCGCGGAGTTCGAAGGGGAGGAGGGGAAAGAGGGGGAATAGGGGTAAGGGTGGAGGGGTAAAATTTGGGAGGGTAGAGTGGGTCTTTGCTGGTTTGAATGCCGATGGGATGATGTTGTTGATGTGTTTTGTAAGTGAATTTTTGAAGCGGTTTAAGCGAATCTTCTTGTTGGTACGATCGGACATTTTCTATATGCTGCGTGCCTCATTGGAGTGAGAGGACAAGATATTGAGGGTAGAGAAGGCCGAGGCGAGAAAGCGCGATCTCGGAAATATGTGGCGATGCCTATTGATATCGCTAAAGAAATACGAATTGAATGCTCGATTTATTGGTTGTGTTTCAGAGACTGTGGCTTTGGAGATACTATGCTGGAGCAGGTTGTTCTGGAGATGGATATTTGTGGCGAAACTGTGAAATATGCTCCTATATTTTACATACCTTACTATATTTCTAGCAAATTGGCATAGCAAATTTAGAAGAAAGAAGTATATTGGTTAGTGAGCACCCTGAACAACCCGCATATACTCATAATTATAGACATAATTAGGCTCGCCTTATAGCAGTTTTTTTTCTAAGTGTCATTCTTTCCCAATCCATCTAACCATTTCTCTCTCCTATCCACCCACCTCTCGACCAAACTGCCTTCTCTTCTGCAAAATACCCACTGAACCTTAGGTGCCTCGTTTCTATCTCGCACAACATTCTCTGCAATCCAGTCTGAAGCAGCCCCATCGCTCATTTCTACTACACTGCCCCAAGTAAACGTGCTTCCTTTCCCAATTCTGAAGTTCCCCCCTATGAATCTAGCCTTTGTGGCACGGAACACGATGACAAACTCTTTCAGCAAAGGACACTCTAAAATCCCGATATCACTATGACATCCCCCCCGGTTTTCAGAATAGCTCCTCAAGCCCGTATCCAACAGACCTAAAAACTGGGTCTTCTGAACATCTTTGAAGAAATTTTGGTCTCTGGTTAAGATAGAGTAGTTGAGGTATTCTCCCAGAAGAATCACATCTCGTGAAAAGTCAATCCATGTTCCAATACTTGTCAAGACCTTCGTGAAAGCGTAGGTGTAGTGCTTTTTGGCTAGAGATCGAGATTGTTGACAGGTATGAAGTAAGGCTGGAATAGGTGCCGAGCTGGTAATTGCTGGGTATTGACCAGCTCGGGAGAGGACTTTGTTGTTTTGAAGTTCTACTACGCGGCGTTCTGGAAGCGCATAAAAGAAGATCTGCTCACGGATCTCGTATGGAAGGAGGGGAAACAGGGGAAAATTTGTTGGGGTTTTGAGGTAGTGTAATTTCGTTCGAGCTTTGGGGACGGAGAGAACGAGGATATCGATAGTTTTTATGAGAGCCCGTTGTAATGTTACTATCGGTAATTGCTTCCCGGAGGTATAGGCCATTTGTATAGAGATGGTTTACAGCTGTACTGAGTAGATTTAGAGATGATATGGAGATGGCTTGTGTTCCTGGTATCAAGGATTCTAGGATGGGATAATCGTTGAGAAGGGTGCCTTATCACGTGGGTAAGCCCATAGGTTGAGTTAGCGAAAGGGTTAAGTAAGCTCTTTAGTGAAGAAATAAGTGGCCGATTTTAATAGGCGGATATTAGGACATTTAAAATTATAAATGTCTTTTCTAAAGTAGGAGTACTTGGGATGTTTCAAATCATGATATCCTTATAAAAGCGTAAGTAATTAGGACATTTTTCATTAGAATTATTTTATTAGAAAAATATTTTAAGACGTAATTGTCCCGAACAGGTATTGGCTCAAGTGAAGGAGTTAAGGAGGGGAAATCGAGAAAGATAGTGGGACAAACTGGGCCGCCTAACAGGCCTGATCATGATGTTCAGGTCGAACAGTGTTTGAGGAAGCAATATCATAGTATTAGTCAAGATGGGATGCCAGATCCTGACGCTAAGGATTAGTTTTAATACACGAGTGTTAAGGAATCAAAGTCTTGTATTTAGTAGCCTGATTAATTCCTATAAACACGAAGAGTGTTAATTTAAGGGCCCAAACAGGGATTTATAGCTACGGACATGGGATGTAGACTGAATACAAGGTACTCTCCTTTTAGTCAAAGCCTGTACCTGAATAGAAAGAAACTCTAGCTCCTCGTATCAGAGACTGAGGGATTTTAATTTCGTATATTCACACTAACTCGGTAGCTAGCCCCGATATTTAAACCCGCCTAGTATTTATCCCTTGATACAATGCGGGTAAAGGTACTTATAAGTGCTATCGCACTGGAGCATACAGGTAGATAATCCCGATGCTAATTATCCTTAAGCTACTAAATACTTTTAATGGAGGCCTTTACTTGCTATTTCCTACCGAAGGAAAGATAGAGACTGAAAGATCATGAAATATTGGAGAGGACCCGATGTGAGTGACAACACGTAGTTTGAGAAATCGAGAAAGCTATTAGAGAAGTATGGAAAAGAGGAAATTAGGACATTTAAGTGGGTTCTACGTTGGATTTGAAGAGAAAAGAGGGATCGTTTGGAAAGTGGGCGGAGTGAAAGATGGGATTTAGGGTCGTTGGATGAGAAGATGACTGGTCAATGAGACAAGCAGAGTCGGCTCATCTTATGACTATCATTATGTCCCGCCTAACGTTTCGACTGGCAAATTGCCGGAACATTCTTGAGCTAAAATCGGCCTTAAATAGTCCTGCCCAATAGAGTAGACCTGTCGCGTTAATTCATCACGTATTAGAAATAAGCAGCCTTCTTTAGTTCTTTGATAAGTGAGCCTTCGGCACCGCTGCCTATACTTCGCCGACTAGATAGTAACGACACTTGAGCAATCTAGATTGAGGAATGTGAGTAAAACCCAAGCTACACTTACTATCAAGAAACCGAAAAACAGAGAAGCAGCGTCAAGTAAAATAACTGGTATTATAATGCGTTGCTCCCTATTCTTTATCATTCTCAAATCAAGAATGCTACCTTACAGGAAACCCTGATTAGTCGAAGCACTCCTTGCCCTATAGAATTTGCGACAAACTCTTGCTACTATAAAATCTACGTAACACTTGGTGAAGTCAAAGTGGCTACCTCTGCCTCATAATAGGAAGGCAATGAGCTGTTTGCGATGCTGCCCTCTTTGTAACACAATATCAATATTTGGATAATTAAACATTCGAGTCTTGAACTCTTTTACAAAGGTACCAAAGCAACTCATAGAGGAGGAAGCGGTACAAGGTTCCTAGACTCTAGTCCCTAGTTTTGAAAGTCGATATTAAATCGAATTATGAGCATCTCCCAATCGCATTCATCGAAAATCTCCAGCCAACATAACTTCCGAGGGGATTGATGCGCGATTTGTAATTAAATACCCACATTGCCAAATAGCCTGGTAACATTCACAAAAATAGCACGTGAGACCAAGCTTATAAATCACAAATACTCTTACATATATGTCCATTTAACTTTGTTTTCTAATCACGTATATCATCATCCAGTAACTATCATAACTATTTAAGATGTCTACTCATTTCGCAATCTCTACGAAGAGCCCGCGTGGCAGACTTCAAGAAATTCAAGTCCCCACAATAGCCCCTGGAACAGGCGAGGTTAGAATCAAAAGCGAGTGGACTGCATCAACACCTTTAGATTTACATTTAAATGATGGATGGATTATGGGTCCTGATCCGACTATTCTTGGAGATTCGACCGCTGGAACAGTAGTAGAAGTTGGTCCAGATGTTAAGAATCTTAAGGTTGGAGATAAAGTGTTTGGATTTGTGTGGCGAACACAGAGGGAGAAGGGACACCAGGAATTTATTACTCTCCCTGAGTTCTTGCTTGGAAAAGTAAGAGACCTTTAATTCTTGAACACCTTATGCTAGTAAAGGCCCGGTGTTAATGGGAGAAATTAAAAAGGTTCCCGAAGGATTTACTCTCCAAGGAGCAGTCACTCTACCAAATAACTTCGTCACGGTATTCCACTCGGTAACCACAGATCTTGGCCTACCTCTTCCTTGGCCAATCCCAAGCACGCCACCAGAGCACGCAGACTCACCCATCCTGATTTGGGGTGCGTCCTCGTCCGTTGGGCAATACGCCTTGCAAATCCTAGCTACCTACGGCTATCGAAATCTTATCGCAACAGCCTCCACGGCTCATCATGCACTTCTCAAATCCTTTGGTGCAAAAGTAGTAGTTGATTATAGGGCCCCAGGCGTTGTTGATGCCATTCTATTTGAAGCGAAATCCAACAACTCCACCGAACCAGCCGTCCCATTTATCCTGGATTGTATTGGTTCAAAAACCGGTAGTATAGCACCATGTGCGAAGATAGCCCAAAAGGGAACGAAGGTCGCTGTTCTATTACCTGTTATTATCAAAGATGCTTCTGAGACTGAAATACCTGAGTACACGATGGATGTCGATGCTTCAGCAAATTGGGTGGAAGGGGTCCAAGTTAGGGGTGTGAGAACACATTTTTATCTCGATGTAAGCTACCTTGCCTTTATATTCTTATATTTCCATCAATTTAGCGGAAAATTTAAAGATCAAGAGGAGCTAACAAGCTCATAGAATGAGATGTTCAAACAGAAATTGCAACCCGAGATTATGCCATGGTTCTTGACACAGGGAAAGGTAAATCCAAACAAATTCCGTATTGTGCAGGGAGAGACTACTTTAGAGAGAGCTCAAAAGGCTTTGGATATCTTGAGGAGGAAAGAAGTCAGTGGGGAGAGGCTAGTTTGGAGGGTTGCAAATTAGTAGTGTCTCGGAGAATTGTAGTTGGGGAAACGCAAGAAATACTCGTAAAATAACTCCTGGGAAGAGACTTAATCATCCCGTTTTTTTAAATATTATAGGTAAAGGCTTTCAACTTATTTCGTAGTATTGAAAACTCCACAATCTTCAGAAATGACACGGAACTTAGTAATAGAAATTTCTTCGCTCCGTCCGCTCGACACGTCTGGGTCCTATTTCTCCACGGTAAGATGGATTATAACTTTATGTTTACGGAAATATTAGAATACCGAGCATGGCATTTTGTTGACTCGAACTACATTGCAAAATCTTGTGAGGTTGAATGTTACTTGCTAAGCAACTCGTAGTTTCCCTTCTCTACCCTAAATAAATTTGCTACATTTCTTCCTCATTTAAAAAGCTTTAATAAACGGCATTTACTGAAGACCCAATATAGTCTAATACCAAAACCTCTCCTATCTGAGGTACAAGCAAACTTTGAAAATAGGACATCAATTACCTCCAAAATATACCAAAGTCACCTAGTTATCCAAAGGCACGGTTAAGACGTCTTCCAAAATACCTCGCTTTCTTAAATGGAATTTTCGCCGCAGGATGTGGTTCATGAAATTCAATACTTCCTAAAATCCGTGGGTCTACTGGAGAGAATAGCCAGATGCTTCCACGTAATTTCTCTGCCGCAAAACCTGCGGTCGACATTGCATGAAGGGACTCTCTCCAGGGTATCTCTCCTAGCAGATCGTTCTAGTCGGGGTTGAAAACAATGTTTTAAAGACTTTGTACGCTCGTTCTTTAGATTGAGGTGAATTTACTGGATGGAGTATTAGGACTGAAATTGATTTGAAATAAAGGAATGTATGAGCTATCGCTGGGCTTGGTAGCCACTTAAGACCCTGATGGCTTTTGCTTTTTGGCGGGCTCGACCCGCTTTGGAGTCCGCTCTACTATGCACTCTTTGGAGAAGCGATGTTTTAATGGTTTATAAATGGTCTTTACAGTAACATAAACCCAAAGATCATCAACATCGCCCCAAAAAAGGTCCAAATTCTTCTCGGATATTCGCATAGCCTCTGTCGTTTTTTTTCCGTGCGTCGTGTGTCCGATGGATGGTGGAACATTTCCTCGACAGATTTTCGACTTTTTGGGAGGGCGTTGCGATCTCGCATCTGGAGATTGGATTGCAGGTCTGCAATTTCTGTAATGTTTTTATCAAACTCTACTCTAATAAAGTTTATATGCTCGGTAGACTCGTCGAAAGAAGCGGTCCATAGCATATAATTATCTACTTTATGCTGAGCCATTGTAAGCAGTGTAAATCAGCAAGCACTCCAAGGAGCCAAGGAGTTAACCTCTTTTTTTGGTCTGAGTTGGCCTGTCGGAAAATTGAATTAGTATCAGAAGATAAAAGATATTCTTAATTTATTGTAAACTAGCATAGTGAGCATTGTGTCTCCTCGAAGGTTCATCTATCCATACAAGATGTAAACAGGTGAGTTTGAGTTGCCATACCTCGATGAAATTTTCTATATAACCCACAGACTCAGAATAATCGGGCGCTTCTGTTCCTTTGACTAGACCAAACAAACCAGCCATCAAAGGATCATCCTTTCCTTCAGACACATTCTTGATCATCATGCTATTTCTCACCGGCTTCTGCATAAATCGATGCCTGAAGGATGGGTATGAGGGTAACCCTTGACTTAGTAATTTAATAGGTCCTTTCTTGGATTGGTCCAGAACGTAACGAAGAGCGAGAAGTGCCCTCTCATAATCTAATGGAAGTTTCTTCGCTGGCGAAACCTCTGTTGAGTATCTTGCTCGTAAGGAGATCAATTCGTTTAATTGCTGGCTGATATTGTCCCACAAAACTAAAGAGCCATTGCATTCGAAATCACCTGCTTGACGAGCGCACCCCAGAATTTTGGCGAATCCTCCGAGGATTTTATTGTGCCTTCCCCATCTTGTATGGCCTCGAGCTGGCGATTGGTCTCTTCCCCAATGACGTCGACAAAGTATGGTGGATTCTCTCTCAAGTTCCAAATGTGATCCTAGGCTTGTAGCTTCCTGGCTAACACCACCTCCTTCAGGCTCTGCAATTCCAATCTAGCAGGCAGACGATATGGGGGTTCTGTAATTACCGAGGTAAGAGCTGACCATTTTGTAGTCTTTGATAATGGTTCAGGCTCCTGTTGAATAGAAAATGTGACGCCGAGCAAGGTTGATGTTTCGAATTCATTGAGAATGCTTTTGGAACAGTCAACCAGAAATTTCATTATTTTCTGTTGAAATTTTAAGATCAAAAGTCCCCCTCCTGCGCAGTGCGCATTTACTAACCAGTCTAACACTGCTTGAGCAGCTGTCGGATCGCTATTCCAAGTCACCAGCCGCGCGTCTCATTAGCAACACAGCTTCATTATACCATCCCCCACCACGAAATCAAAAAAGTTTACAAAAAGCACCTAGCCATCCCCCACACACTCCCCTAACCCAAAAACCCCTTTCAATTCAGAAAAATACATCTAGAACACCCTAAAAGAAATCTCAAACAATGTCTCAGTTCCACTAACCTCATCTCCCCCTCCTATAACAAGCCCCTCAAAAAGTCCTCCCCTCTTAAAGTCACCCCCATCTCCCTCCTACTTCTTCTATTCTTCCATTAATTATACGGAGTAAACTCCGTAACCGAAGCAAAGGTTTTCAAAGGTTCCACCCGGCTTGGCAAAAATGCAGTAACTAAGACTGAGACACTACAAACAATCCTCGAGTGCTCGAACATCGGATTCTCATCCCTCATCTACATACATACATATCTCCTGCACACAACATTCCACTACGCCAACGCTTATTTTCTCCCTTTATATAAACAAAGGTTTTTGCAACTTTCATCATCATCTAGCATATAAATTCACTTTTTATCTGAAATAATTTCATCTATTCACGTCTTCAAAAACCCATCCCGAATTTAAACTTCCTCTTCTCAACAACCCCTATTATAAATTCCCACCGCCTCCACTCCTACCGCCAGTTAAAAAGTCCCTTCAACCCCACCCACCTCTAGCCACCCCAATTGACGCCAAAAACCCTCTATAGCTCCTTCCACGACCGCCACCCCCATAAACATCCAAATCCAATCCCAAATCCAATCCAGCACCATAATCAACCCCAAGCCCCTCGATCTACGCAATAAAAAACAAACACAAAGAACAATGCACTCCCAAATCAAATCAATCCTCCTCATCGCCCTTCTAACCCTGATGGTCACACCAGTCCTCAGCGCCACAAATGAAACCACCACTCCTTCTCCTTCTACAAATCCCACTTCGTAAGTCTACATCCCTTTCACTTTTCTCTCCCCTAAACCACAAACAATTTTTCTTCGCTTGCCTTATCCATCCCTCTTCTCATCCCTTTCCTATCTCCCTAAATCCCTAAACCCCTTACAAAATCCCACAAAACTAAAACCCCTTCCCTCCTAGGACAAACAAAACAGCAACAGCAACAACAACCCGACAAACATCCATTTTCGGACCGACCTCATCAATAAATTCAGGTTCCTCCGTGTACAACCTTGATACATCTGAGAAAATCAGTTGGATATTATTAGTCGTTGGTGTTATGGGGGGGATTTTGGGGTGGGGTTTACCTTAATTTTTTTTGGAGGCATGGGATGACTGGGGAAAGGAAGGGAGTGAAGGGAGGTAAAGAAATTCTTGGTTTTGGGTGGTTATTAGTTAGTGAGGTTTTGGTGAGAGGAGTGATGGCTAAAAGGGGGGATGGTGTGGCGTGTATAATTTTCAATGATCGAGATGAGAAGGGAAAGGGGAGATGAGTATATGTCCTGGGGCAAGATTATAGAATGGGGTGGGAGAATAACACAAAAATAATTAAGCAAGGGCCTCTAGAAGAATACCTTACCAAAAATTAATAATTCAAACCAAGGAAATCTAATTAAGTGAAATCAAAATTCATAGACAGGTCCAAGTAATAAATGGAATTAAACACCCGAGTTATCATTCAATCTCACTCTATTCCTCTCTCACCTAGCTACCTCTCTTCCTCTTCCCCTATAAACTTCCAAAGCCCTCTCCCTCGCCACCTTCCAATCGAAGAAATACAAATATAAGGAGGAATTTCCAATCGTCTATCTAATAGTGTACACCATTCCCATGCCAACCATCCACCCATTCATTCCTTGACCAATACCAAAAAGAAAAGTAACAAGAAATCAGTATCCATTCAGCGCAAGCTATGCAATTTACGATTTAATGGTCATGAGAATTCTAGAGTCTCGCTGTATCAGCATCATATGAGAAACAAAGGAAAATTATCATCTTGCCGATTTCCTAGCACAACTCGCCTCTACGCAGGTTCCTCTTTCTCCACTTATCTGTTGAGTGCAATTTTAGATTTTGAACAGCTCTAGAATCCCTTTCTTCTGCTTGTCACAATAACTCGGAGGTTTTGGATCTGTATTACCACCTGCCCAACTCATAACTGTTAATGAGGAAGTATAAGCCATGGCCACAAATCCAAATATGCAAAGTAAGAGATCCGCGGTTTTGCGAACGCGAGTTTTGGCTACACCTCTCATATGAAGCATTGGCTAGATATCGGTTAGTGTTGGGAGCTAAGACGGCGGAAAGGACAACTTACTGGGTAGATATATACGAGAGGGACACAAGCAAAGCTACCTACGAGGGCAACAAACTTATCCAGATCATCGGCACCAATCCAGGCAATGCCCGCACAGAGCATGACGACAAAGAATCTGAAAACATTCTTTTGCCATTTGATGTATGGATTATATTTCCCACTTCTGGTAAATAGCTCGTTCTCTGTAATCCTAATTGCCGGGAAGATTTGGAGTGGCGTAGACAGAAGAATGGCAAGAGAGTAGAGGAACTGGACTCCGTTGACCATTTTATCATCTTGTGGAAGATTGAGGATGACGACTGTTTCGGTCTTGGAGCCATAGGCTGCGTAGGAGAGAGCACCCATTGAGATAAATACCACAGTAATAATAACCATCACACCGCCAAGAACAGGTGGGAACTTTTTCGGATTCTTCATGGACTCCTGAATGGGAATGATGAGGCCAATTCCCTCGAATGTGAAAATTGCTGTTCCGATAAAGAGAGACCAGTCTCGAGGGTTGAAATTGACGATATCTGAGACTCCATGTTGCTTCACAATGGTGAATATATCATAATAGTAGAGGTAGACGAGACCAATGAGAATAAAGGCATCAGCTATGAGGGCTGTAAATCCGAGCTTGCTAATATCTCTCATGAGCGAAAATGGCAAGAAAATGACCATCTGCATCAAGATCAACCATTGAATATTAATATGAGTCCTGCAATTTGAGACCGCTAGGATGAAGGCCTGTAGATTTTCGGATGTGAAGACGATGTAAGCAGCCACGAAACCAATCTGGCTCAACACGATAGAGCAGAGAATGGTTGTTCGCATCCATCTTCCATAGAGAATACCACCAATATCACCAAATGAACCATCAACTGCAACGCGGGTATTGACTAGCAAGACGAAGCAATAATAGCTGAGGAGTGCGACGAAGAGTAGCACAAGATTACTGAAAAGCATACCACCGTTGAGATATGCTTTTGGTAGAAATAGTACCCCAGTACCGACAAAAGACTTCAATAGCAACAGAGCTGCTCCTGTAGTGCCATTCGTCCCAGAAATATGACGATCCTTGCGCTTCCTCCTCCTCCTTCCAGGTGTAAGAAGAGCACTCTCTTCCATTGGTTCACGGTCCGACTCGCTTTCTTCACCACCACCAGCTGCATCGGACGAGAAGTATTCATCTGGTTCCAGAACTTCATCGTCCTCTTCCAATTCTTCTCCTGCGAAATGTCCATAGAGTGTGAGGAACTCGATAAAGTTGTTTGTAAGCATCTTGGGCGCTCTCGGTGCCAGTGAGCCTCCTTCGGAATCCATTTCGTCTGGGACTGGGCTTCCAGCAGCGCGACGAAGGAAATTTCTTCGAAATCCACCAGGCACTTTTATTGAGCTGATATCGAAAGCATCATTTTCAGGTGCCGGCCTCGAAAGATGAAAACTTTTGCTCCTTTGCCCACGGCCCCGCATATGGGCCTGAGCCTGGGCTTGCTCTGTCCAACGATATATAGGCCGAGTAACGTCTCCCCCTTGTAGTCGCAAACTAGAAAACTCATCGTCGTCCAAGCCTGGAGCTACGTATTCGTTGGCAAGCCTCGATCTCGTCGCTGGCGACCCGGCACGAAATGACATTGACTGGTCAAATATTCCTCCGTCGTGGACTCCATCACTGTGGCCCTCTGTCGACTGAACCAAATGCCTACTTACTATCTCAGGATCTTCATAGGTACTCGGACCAGCCCAACCTGAGGCGCCCTGTATTGATCGACCCTTGGTGTCAAATGAGCCATAATTGCTCTGAGGTCCGGCGGATTGTATTTGGTGTCCGGCTGCGGATGGAGATAAAGCTCGCAGAGGTGGTGTTCCAAATCTCGGCGGGTCCTGGCCAAATGAATTCGACAGAGCAGCTGCCAGAGCCGACACTCCTGGCCCTGGGATGGAGGACAGAGGTGGGGGACCAGCAAGCGGTGTCAAGCTCCCCGAATGAACACCGGTATGATGAGGTGTAGGTATCTGCCGAACTTGTGGGGTCCCAACGGTATCGTGAGAAGGAACGGGAGAAGCCAATCGAGCTGTCGATGTAGCTCTTGGAATAGGGCTGCCCGAGAGACGACCTCTCATGGAGCCGGGCGAGGAGGACATTGGGACGGGGAGAGGGCGAGAGGACGACTCGCCGTTGTTTGGGGTGGCCATGATGAAGTATGCTCGGGGAGCTGGAGGCGCGAAGTTGCTGTGGGACAGAGGTCGGTTGGGTGTCTTATCTCATGTTGCAGATGCAAAAGCAATCAACGACTGGGGTATTTGTGCAAGTCAGCCTCACTTAGCCGTCCGCATTAGGGGTTGGAGGTTGGGGAGAACTTGCGCCGCTAGTTTACTCACGTTTTGCTAGTTGTGAATGGAGGCGAGAGATGAATGAAGCAGGTGTGCCGTCCAGGAGCTGCAGTATATAGTATATGTTAACAGTGTCAAGGAGCAGTCACCTGGCCGTGTTTACAGCTGTGAAGTCTCTTCGCCCCAAGTCCCACGGCCGAGGCCGCACCAATAGGCGCTCGGTGTCTAGGAGCTATCAAATCGTCAGCCCCGTGCTTCGTCTTATCTCTGCCTATGAGCATGGTCGGCTCGGCCACTGTCACACGCAGCCTTGCCTTGCGACCAGCCGGCCACGGCACTTTCTGCCTCGTCAACCCCAAAGACTGCTCAATTGCCAAGTATATGTCCAATTCACTGTCCTCGCCTTGCCCTCCCGCCTCTGCTGCTTCTGGCCGTAGCGAATTCCGCCTTTTTGCAGGGCCTGGTTTGGCCGCTGGTGCTTGCCGTGCGGCCAAAATGACGTTCCTCGAGCAGGGGTTCTTTTCCTGACCCTCACTCTTAGCCTCCAGCATTGGTCTTCCTCCGCCCATACGCCAACGTCCAGACAATTCGTGCACAGTGCAAGTCAACGCATTGGCAAATCTATGGCGGTGTTCAACCACACGACGACGACCCGAATCACTAGCAGCTCGCAGACACCGTGATGTCCACCTCCCGTAATACAACTCACCACCGTGGTACCATCCGTCAGCACTCCAACTTCAAGGCCCGGTCTGCCCAAGATGAAGCGGGAGAATTGAACAGGAGGAGTTCCGTCTCGATGCAGCAGCCCGAGCATTTCGCCCCGGCAGAGACGTCGGGGTATACCCTCCTGCCCAGAAGCCCGAACCCCTACGAACCAAGAACATCCAACTCGACTCCTCCACCACACGAACATTCCTTAACCTCGAGACTCCTCGGCTCCCACAATCTCGATGGGTATGGAGGTACGTCGAGCCTGCAGCCCCGGTCTACGAGCGGACGCCGAAGGCCTCACGCAGCAGCGATTGCAGAGGATTCCTTGACGGCACAGATGTACAATGCTGCGGAGAGTAAAAGGATACATGATCCATCGACGCCAAAGCCAGGCCTGGGGCCTCGACCGGTGGGAGGCGACGAAAAGCTGGGCATGTTCTCGGGTGTATATGTGCCAACATGTCTCAACGTGCTCAGTATTCTCATGTTCTTGAGATTCGGTTTCATTCTAGGGCAAAGCGGAGTACTTGGCATGGTGGGCATGCTTGTTGCTTCGTATGCAATTAATCTCATCACCACCTTCTCCCTCTCCGCAATTGCCTCCAATGGGACTGTCAGAGGTGGTGGGGCATACTATCTGATATCGAGATCTCTTGGACCGGAATTCGGAGGTTCGATCGGGATTGTTTTCTACCTGGGATTTGTGTTCAATACTGGTATGAATGCTGTCGGTCTGATCGATTGCATCAAGGTGAACTTTGGGTCTCAAAACGGGAACTGGGCACAAGTTTTGCCTGAAAGTCCATGGTTCCTGTATCTCTGGTCGACAATCGTACTTATCTTATGTACTACAATATGTCTAGCTGGATCATCCATTTTTGCGCGTGCTAGCAACGGGCTCCTAGTCATTCTTTTCATTGCTACCCTAAGCATTCCTGTCTCGACCCTAATAGTTCCCCCCTTTGAGAGTCGGCAGCTAGGCATCGAGTACACAGGCCTCAGTCTGCGCACATTCATGGATAATATGATGCCGCGACTTACGAAGGGAGCTGCAGGCAGTCAGCTTGCTGGCAAGGAAACCTTTCAAGATCTGTTTGGAATTCTTTTCCCAGCGACTGGCGGGATCTTTGCTGGTGCTTCGATGTCTGGAGATCTCAAAAACCCTAGCAAGTCCATACCAAAAGGCACTCTTTATGGCCTTGCCACTACGTTCGTGCTTTATACTATGGTCATCCTTGCTATGGCGGCTACAATAACAAGGGCATCTTTCGTGAGGAATGCCAATGTCATTCAGGATGTCAATGCCTCTGGACTCATCGTTTTGGCCGGAGAGTTTGCAAGCTCATTCTTCTCTACGTTGATGGGAGTTATCGGATCCGCAAAGCTTTTACAAGCACTAGCCCGGGACAACCTCCTGCCGGGATTTTGGATATTTGGGCAAGGTACCGAAAAGGGTGACGAACCTACATATGCCATTATCGTAACCTATCTTGTTGCCCAAGTTACGATGCTAGGCGATCTCAATCAAATTGCATCTTTCGTTACTATGACTTATCTAGTGAGCGTTCTAAATACCATCTTTCAACCCCTCCCCCCTACGACGCGGCGGCTAATATTTGTAGATGACATTTTTGGTGATGAATCTGGCTTGTTTCTTGCTGAAAATAGGTTCAGCACCTAATTTTCGACCCTCCTTCCATTTTTTCAATTGGCAGACGGCCTTTATCGGAACACTCGTCTCAGCGGTGGCTATGTTTTTTGTAGACGGCCTCTATGCAACCGGCTGTGTTGGTATCCTTATTGTTATTTTTCTCATCATCCACTATACAAGCCCGCCCAAAAGCTGGGGTGACGTCTCCCAAAGTTTAATCTATCACCAAGTACGGAAGTACCTTCTTCGTTTGAGGCAGGAGCACGTCAAGTTCTGGCGACCCCAAATTTTGCTATTCGTGAACGACCCCCGCCGGCAATACAAACTAATACAATTTTGCAATTCTATGAAAAAGGGGTCACTCTATATTTTGGGGCATGTAATTGTCACTGACGATTTTGGAGGCTCTGTACCAGAAGCCCGGCGACAGCAAGCAGCATGGTCAAAATATATTGATTTCTCAAAAATCAAAGCATTTGTCAACATTGCAATATCTCCTGGTGTCGAATGGGGAGCGAGGAATATTGTCCTAAGTGCTGGATTAGGTGGCATGAGGCCAAATATTGCTGTCCTTGGCTTTTACAACTTGGACGACTTGAGAAGATATCAGCCACTGGTTGATATCCCGAAACCTCCCTCACCGAAACAAGTAGACGCCTCAAAGCCAAATAGAAAAGGGGAGATTCATCGTCAAGACAGCAAAGACAAAAAGATGGAGGGCGTGTTACCAACTGATGCTTGCAAAACTGAAGGAATGATGAGTGTTACAAGCTATGTCACCATTCTTGAGGATCTCCTTCTGCGCCTCCAAATCAACGTTGCAGTTGCAAAGGGTTTCCAAGGCCTAGAGTTCCCACACTCAAATGTCGATCATACTAAAAAGTATATCGATTTATGGCCAATTCAAATGTCTGCGGAGATTGCAGCTGAGGGCGACAACAAGCAAAATGTCTTGACAACGAACTTTGATACTTGTAGGTAGCATTCTCGTTGTCATAGAGACTAGACTAATTCAATTTCTAGATACGTTGATACTCCAGCTCGGTGTCATACTCAACACTGTCCCTGCCTGGAAGAAAGCTTATAAACTTCGAGTTGCCGTATTCGTTGAGTATGAGTCTGATGTTGAGGAAGAAAGAGGTCGTGTCAAGTCTCTCCTCGAGAATTTGAGAATTGAGGGTGAGATTCTTGTCTTCTGGCTGGCCTCTGGAGGGCTTTCGACTTACGAAATTATCGTCAATGGGGCGTGCCCGAGCAAGGATGCCGAAGAAGAGGTTGAGAATTGTCTTAAAGGACAAGAATGGTGGGATGAGATTCAAAAGATACGTGGCAATCGTGGGCCAAGTCCGGCTCCTGATGCTATCGCGGAGCTTGCTAGTATTTTCAATGCTGGTTCGCACTGGCCAGAAGCATCTTTCCAACAAGGCCCTCGTGGAGAGAGAGTTCAAAGATTTCTTGGACTTCGAAAGCTACTCAGAAAATCCAAGAGAAGGCATACAATGAGTGGCTTCACAAAACTAGGCGTTAATTTAGGAATGCGAACACACCGACTATCCGATGCTGTCGTCAATGCACATGCCACGACTGCTAGTGCCAGTGAAGACTCCGGCAGCGATTTTGACGACGTTAGTGACTCTGCTATCGAGAGTCCTTCAGACAAAGAGAGTGCAGCAAGTGAGGGCGATATGGATGACTTCACTTCCGAAAGTGATACGCAGCGACCAAATAAGGGGCTAATCAAGCGGCGTCGCAGTCATGGCGATACCATGAGAGGACCTCCAATATCAAAGAGATCTACCGGAGAGGAAGAGATTCGAATTCCCGAAAGGCGGCCTCGAAAGTCAGAAGTATCAAGTGGAGCTTCATCTACAAACTCCGGAACAGACACTGCTTCCAAGGGACTCAAACCCCCAAGCAAGAAGTGGCCAGATACTACGAGTCTTTCACCTTTCTTTGACCCTAATAATGCCGAAGCTTCTTCATCCAGCAAGCCTACCACTCCAACTACGCCGCGTTCCTCTGTCGAACGCCCAACCCTTTCTCGGCACGCTTCGAAACCTAAATTCTCGTCCCGACCAGTCCCAATGACAAGAGTAGCAACAGAAGACGGGCCTGGCCCCTCAATAATGTTTACGGACACGCCCTCCCCACCACCACGACGAAATCGCCTTCCCTCAGCCTACCTCCTCGATCCCAACTCCACCCCCTCCGCCTCTACTCCCATTCCCGAATCCCCTCCAACCAATAACCCTCATTCCTCCTCCCCACCCCGTAACTCAACATACTCCACGCAAGCGCTCCCAATTTCGTTCAACGATCTTCCCTGTCGAGCTCAACACCTCATATTGAATGAATTAATGAGACAACAGAGTTCAGAGACAGCAGTGATGTTTACGACGCTTCCTTCTCCTGTGGAAGGGACGTGTGAGTGTCAGGAGGCTAGTGAGGGGTATTTGGGCGATTTAGAAGTTCTTTGTAAGGGTTGTCCACCAGTACTAATGGTGCATAGTAATAGTATGACTGTTACTATGAGTTTGTAAGTTCTTGTGTATTGGGGTTTCTGGTTGGGTAGGGAGAAAGGAGGGGTTTTAAGGATAAATTTTCTGAAGGTTTGTGTCGGAGTGAGATGAGATTGATATGATACCCCTGGATAGATATATACGTTATTAAGAGGAAGACAATTTATATAGAGAGAAACGAGAAATAAATTAAAAGTTATTAAAGGAATTTTCTTTAAGATAAATATATTGGACACTTTCATAGCCGTGGGATTCATTTGTTCTTGTTTTCCTCTGCTATAGAGTCGCTTCTATCTTTTCACTTTGTATATTTCTTGGCTGATAATTTATAATATATCTAGAAAGAGATTAGAAAAGGAAGAAATTTTTATATTTATAAATCGCCATGGTTATTGAAATGAGGATAGAGAGATATACCACCCCACCTCCTAGCTTTGATCATTTCATATTAGCCTTCCGCCATGTGAGAATCTTTAGATGCCTTCATCACTTAGACGATAGAAGTGAAGGGTTATATATTTTTTTCTTTTTCTTTTTTGGTATTAGGAGAAAGGGAGAAAATAAAGAAGATATTTGATTTCAAAGTTATTTAAGATGAAAGGCAGTGCTGTTTTAAAAGAAAACTTCAAATGGGAGAACATTAGTTTGTTACTAGCCGGAGGAGGAGAAGGGGACAGAGGGAAAGGGTTGAAAAGAATAGAAGATTAATGTGCCATGTATGCTTGTTTGTGATGGTGATACATAGAGAATCTGCCCTTATGAAAGTATGTCCTCACTTCAGCCTGGCAAGGCGTTTTTGACAAAAGCTGGTCATAGGCTATACCAAACATGGGGTTACTCCGACCGGAGCAATCCTAAATCCATGCCTCAATATTTTGGGCTTTGACCCAGCGGCTAAGATATTGTCTTAGGCTGTGCAGCGACTTTAAACAGACGGTTTTATTCCCGGGTGTCCCAAATTAAAACTCCATCATTTGAGGATTTTGCTCATTGAATCCTTGAGGATAGCCCGGTAATAATATTACCTGCTCGAAGAAGTTTTGACGTAAAATTGCTACTTTAGTCCGGTATATCTTGAGGTTATACTTCGTATAGGGTGATCGTTTTAAGGTCCCTTGGAGTATCATATGATAATGTGCTGCTGATAACCGAACAATTACAGGGGAGAGACAAGCTGCCCTATCCGGTTGCAAAGTGAGTATCTGGTAATTTCCTTATCTACAAGATCCAACAGGAGTAGACGCATTTGGAAGGCGTCCACGTGTTTGTGGCTCGGTGGCAAAGCCTTTGGCTGTGCATGTGCCCCAGACTCGCGTCGACTCCCGCTCCCGAAAAGCTTCCTGATCCCTTTAGAGAAGAAAAACCAACAATTACATGAACGCATAAATATAACCAATCGAACCAAATACCGCCTAGTGCCCCGAAGGATAAGGTGGTTTCTCTTATTCACAACTATCTAGAAAGTACCCTTTGAGTACCCGCATTCTACTGCAGACTCTAAATATCACTTACTTAGAGTTATTCTATGGGATCACCTGTGTAAGCGCGCGGTAAACCTTGGCCGAATTGATAGATTTTGCTACTTTCAAGTCAAGATTATACAAGTATCTGGGCCTCCTTAAACACTAAGTTAGAACTCGAGGATTTAAATGTCTCTTAAATTAATTGACTGATATGCTAAGGTACTGATTATTAAGACTCAGTTTTTAAAATGCGAATACTGTTAGTTGCTAAATGGACACCTCGTCTATTTTTAGGCTGTGAAAGTTATATAAAAAATAAAACTGTTGGTTTTTCTTAACCGCAGCCTAGAGGAACACTTCACCGCCATGGGAAGCTTATCCTCAGGGTTTCGTAGGAGAAGAGGTCTAGTTTCCAGAGGTCTCAAGGACTCCTTCATCAAACACAGCCATCAATCAACAGAGATGAGGATTGAAAGCTTGGTCGATGACGTTCCTAAATTACCTACACAATAAAGTATAAAAGACCTCATCATCTTCGTGTTTTAGAAGCATCATCAAACGATTAACTTCATTAAATACATCCATCCAACCAAAAAACCTCATCCAACACTTCAGCCTTCTCCACCACATTCAACTTTAAACTTCCTCTACCAGTATCGACCTTACAATATGCGTTTCTCAGCAGTTTCCGCTCTCTCTCTCCTCGGGCTCGCACTTCTCGCTGAATGCAACCCCGTTGGACTCGAGGCTCGCGAGGCCAACAAGCTTACCAGCGTAACCGAGTCGGGTTCCGTTATTTCCCGCAATGTACTGCAGGCACGAGGAATCACTTGCCCTGTAAACAGATCTAAGAAGGGTCACCACCGCCGCGAGGCAAATCCAGATTTAGATCACATTCTCAGGTAAGCTTCACTCTCCTTCTCCAACAACGACTATGAAAGCTAACTAGACTTCCCAGCCGTCGAAAGGTTACCGAGGATGATGTCCTCGACCAAGAAGTCAAATACTGCAACAAGCAAGACGAAATTGTGGCAATCAAGCAAGAAATAGCGGCACTCACTCCCGGTGGTACTGAAAAGAAGAAGAAGTTGGAATCGGATCTTAAGAAGGCTCAGAATGCGCTGGCGCAGATCAAGACAAGGTGGGATCGCCTGGAGGATGATTTGAGCCATGGCCGGTAGATGACCTTATGGAGTCAGAGTTAGGATGCATTTGAATTTGGGAGTTTGGAGTTGTTTTATTTCAAAAGTGATTACTGGGCTTAGCAAAAATTAAAGATTTTCGGGTCATACTTTTTTCTCCTTGAATGTGAGAATGGGCGGCTGCGTTTACTAACTTATATATTCCCTGTTAGCGGGAGAAATCGGCGCTCGGACTTAGAATAGGAACTTTAGAACATACAAAAGAATAGATGATCTTGCTTGCTAATCCTACAAGGGGCACTAACTCTTTTGAAACTTCTGGATATGAGAACTTGTTAAGTTATTTAGGGTCCGAAATCTAATAAGGGACAGTAATAGCTTCAAATGCCCTAAAATTTATGTGCCGTTGCAAAGATCTTGTGAACAGCAAAGGAGACTCTCTCAGCTACATATATTCTGACTCGAAGATTTTTTTGCCTCATGTAAAGCTATTCCTAATTTTAAGCTCTATATATTTCCCTTTACCACTTGGTTCACTGTCCCCTCTTTTAACCGCTACCCTTGCCCTCCCTCACCCCCTTTCCTTCTAGATTAAGTAGAAATCTACGACGTACTTCTTAAGGGTCGTGAGTCCGTAAACGATTAAAGTAAGCCAGGTCCGGGCTTGTAGAAACGGCACTGAATCACTGAATATGGTGTCCAGATTCATTGAAATGATGCAACAGTGCTAAAATTGGCAACTAGTTTCTCCGAGTATATACTGTGGCTAAGCCGCGCCTGCGCCACCAGACTTCCTGAATTCAGCCCTTGAATGCCACTTTTCATAATAAAACACGAAATAACATAAACATCCAACATCCCTTTCAATAGCAATACCTTCTGGCCCAGCTATGGGACTACCCATTCTTCAACTCCCTGTGGAAATTCGCGATCGAATATACCTCAAGCTCGACCACGTGGTATAAAACCATACGACCAATACTGTCCCAGTCAAGTTTCCTACTAGATAAACGCCCTACTCGGCATAGTGCCTACTCTCGGGCTCCTCTCATGTTACCATCAAATCTGAGCAGAGCTTCAACAGCTCCTCATTCGCGAAGACATCAACGAGCACAAAGAGCTAATCTTTAAACTAGATTATATACTCGATCATTCCCTCATTTCACCAACATAGGTCACCTTACCAACTTCTCTAGCTACCGTTCATCGCTTGGAGATAAACATCCGCGTTTATTATATGCGCAAAAGCAACTCCTTTGACAAAGAACAGCTTGTCATTCTGTTCCCTAGATTGTTTGAGTTTCTGCACCGCCTTTTTAATTATGGCCCTCACTTCTACTAATGTCGCCAGCCAGCCTAGGTTTCTATTGATAATCTGAAATTTCATGATGGATTTACCAAAGATAAGGAAGATACTAGCATTTCAGATGTTGAAGTGGCCCCGCTGCAGGTTTCACTCCAGCGCGTCGAGGAGTGTCTCCTTGGACTCAGTTGGTATAGTTTATTGCGGGGCAGGGGCAAGACTATTAATATCCAGTTTAGGGATTATCGTAAAGAGATTCGGATTAACGGTTACACTGGAGACCGAATTAAAATCGCATCCAGTAGCCAGTGGCTTGCTTGGGTTTATTGATGGCCTAGAGATGTTATGTATCGTCCATTGGACAGCTGAGCTATACTCTACCGCAATGTCAAGGAAGCCGAAGGAGGCGTGAGAACTGTAGCAAAGAAGAAGCAAATAGATATATTAACTAAGCTCGATGCGTAGTAAATAGAGCGGAGAGATTGATTTAATCTACTTGCCAGTTAAACGTCCAGAACTAAACCGAAAACGTGTATGTGATAAATTATACATTTCTCTTTCTTAGTGGAGTAGTAATGAGCGCCAAGCTAGTCCTGGGAACACTGTCTCCTTTTCCTACCTACCTTAAATTTATTCTGTTGAAAATAATAAGCGAACGAAGTTGCAAGTGCAGTAACGGATATGCTATAAAGTGCTTGGTAATTTAGCAACCATCAAAGAAGCCAATTGAGGTTGAAATTAGTAACTGATGCTTTACAATTTACTCCCTACTTTGGACCAATGATTTTTCGCTTCCTCTAACACTTCCTTTACAATCTCGCTGGCCGGCTTAGCCTTATGAACCAGACCAACACCTGTCCCAGCATAAGTTGTCATTCTCCCATTATCGCCCCAACCGGCATCGCCCATTTTGATCGCATCCGCGTACAATTTCTGATTCTCCCCTTCAGGCATACCAGCCTGGCTGTCCAAGAACGTTTTGTTCAACACTCCCCTTCCATTATAAATCGCCGGCCACCCACGAGTTCCCCTAATCCTATCATACACCGTCGTTCTTGCTGTGGACACCCCTCCATCCTTTGCGCTCAGCACCGCATTTCTATAACCCCCGCTAATGACCGCCTCGGGACAAGCCAAAAATCTCGTCCCCATACATACACCACTAGCACCCAAAACCATCGCAGCCGTCACTCCTCGGCCATCCATAATCCCTCCTGTAGCAATTAGCGGAATACCACCAAACCCCTCTCTCTCCAAAGCATCTGAACATTCAGGCAATAATGTAATAATTGAACTAGATTGTGCCAGACCGTGTCCCCCAGCATCTGCACCTTGAATAACCAGTACATCTGGTTTACATTCTCTTGCAACATCCAAGGCCATTGTGACTGTCCCAACTTGAATCCATATTTTCGTTTTATTATTACTTGCTTTTCTAATCCCTTCTGCCCATTTTGCTAAATCTTTCGGCTCTTTCGGAGCAAATAGCCATGCTGCAGCAGGTTTCAAAGGAGCAGATTCGATTACGGATAGTGCTGCGGAGAGATTGGCCCCCCAGCAGATGAACCCAACTCCAACTGGTAAGGTTCCAGAAGGATTGTTGGGAATTGGAGTTTTTTGGAGTTCAGCAGTGCATTC
The DNA here is from genome assembly GCA_003988965.1 of Neobulgaria alba. Lineage (NCBI taxonomy): Eukaryota > Fungi > Ascomycota > Leotiomycetes > Helotiales > Gelatinodiscaceae > Neobulgaria > Neobulgaria alba. Next base: position 269,121 of record QYAM01000054.1, read on the forward strand.
CGAGAGGAGGTTTGAGAAGTTACTACAATCAGTACCGATGCCTAGAAATCCGAGACCTCCTGCTCGAGATACGGATACTACTAGAGGTGTTGTAGCTATCAGACGCATAGGAGCTGAGCTGATTAAGGGGCTCGAGGTCCATGGATATTGTGACTTGAGAGAGATGGTATGGTCGGCCATTATGAGAATAAACTTGGGCTCAAAAAAGATGCTTGGGTCGAGGAACTGTCTTGGTTGAAATAGACTTGAAGGAAAGAAAGGAAGAAAGAAAGAAAGGAAGGAAGGAAGTGATCCAAAACCCCTCAATTACTCCATTTCTCCACCTGACTCACACGATCGAAGCATTTCCGCATCTCCGCATCTCCGGTTTGGTGGGTGGAAGAGCGAAGTCAACTTTGCGAATATTATGTCATTATTGACCTCGGCAACTTCCAGCTCCCAATAAGGCTAGTTCCCGCAGAGCCTCTAGTGCACGGACAAAAAGTTCCAACGCCACAAAACCACAAGGCTACGAAAATCATTCCCGGTACCTTACAGTCCAACAAACAACGACCTTGCAAACGTCCAAACGCTCACCTTTCAATTGCCATCTGCACCATCTACGTCACAGTCATAGACTCCCTTTTGGATAGATCTGTAAGTCTTCTCTTTCCCTATGCAAAGCAAGAGGAGGCCAAAATACTGATATGATGGATCTAGATAAAGCGGTTCAACGAGGATTGAGAGAAAATACCGACAGTATGAACGCTCCAGATAGGTTCGGACTCCCATTACTACGTTATCTCTCACATATTATCTATTTCCAACTCGGCGAAATGCGCATCTAGAGGGGTCTTTCGCTGGACCAATAGAGAACCCAACATCGATTTGTGGAGGAAGAAAGCTAATATCACTATAGATTCGAGCTTTTCCTCCTCGGAGATGGCGAAAAGAAAGTTACCGAAGCAGCAGATACCCGTACGTCTCTCCCAACCATGGATATACGTCGCAAACCACCCTTCTAACAAACCGACAGGAACCCCCAACTCTTCTGTCTTTACCTTCAACAAAGAAGATCACACCTTGGGCAACATGCTTCGTGCCGCTCTACTCAAAGACCCACGGGTGACATTCGCAGGATATAAAAGTTCGTTTTCCTCAGTCCTCCCTCTCCATCCACTTCTCAAACCCCGTCAGCCAAAATGCCAAATTCCAAACCTAACCATGTATAAAATAGTCCCTCATCCTCTTTTCGCAACCTTCGAACTCCGTGTCCAAACAAACGGTGATATCACCCCCAAACAAGCCGTTGTTCAAACCTGCAAATCCCTCGTCGGCGATCTCGAAACTCTGAGTCGTGAATTCACAAAGGAATATGAATTGAGAAAGATGGTCGCTGGAGATGGGAATATGGGAAACTAAATCGCATAAAGAACATTCATGGCATTAGGAGGTGTGTTTATGGTGTTCGGAGTTTGGTGTTAAACCGTGTCTCCAGAGATATTTTGTCTTGAGGGGGCGTTGGGGCGGGGCTTGAAAAAGAGTTGGGCTGTCCGTATTATGGACTTATGTAATTGTATTTTCTCCTTTGCGGTGAAAGAGGTAGTACATTGCTATATTAGAAATAAGATTTATGTGCACTTCTAATATTTTGAAAAGGCACCGGTATATTTCCTATCTACAATTTGTATGGTGCTGTGCAATTCTACAATCTAGATCCATCCTTTGATTTCACGCCCCATCGAATCCCTCTATACTTTTACCCTACCTGAACACCAGATCAATATCTATCATAAGACGCCAAATCTGTATATACATCCTTTAGTCTTATCGTTACAACAATTCTACATTTACCCCAGCCACAATCCGCACTTTACCAACTCTCCAACTCAAACAAATCACCTATCTCCCCCCATCCTTCTTCTTCAACCTCAACAGCTCTAAGCTTGACAAACTAGAAACATTAGTTCTAGTCCCAGCACCACTCCCTCCTTTAGTCGTAAGTTCATTCGAACTTCTCGCCACCTCACCAGCTCGTTGACGCGCGGCTAGCTCATTTGACGTCCTCGCTACTTCACCCGCCCCTTGACGGACTGGAAGGGAATTAGGATTTCGTGGAATCGGCTTATTGGTACTTGATGAGTTTTGACGTGTTGTAAGGTTAGAAGACGTTCGTGCTACTTCACCAGCTGCTTGACGGACTGAAAGGGAATTAGCAATTTGGGGATTAGGAGTGTTTCTGTTTGATGAATTTTGTCGAGATGTGAGTTCATTAGAGGATCTTGCTAATTCTCCTGTTTCCTGACGAGGCGAAAGGGGGTTTGAATTTGTTCGTTGGGTGTTTGTGAGGTCCCTTGAGGTTCTTGCTAATTCCTCAGGTGCCTGAGTAAATGAATAAGTAGTTGAATTTGAACCTCCTCTTTGCGTATTCGTCAGGTCTCTTGAGGTTCGGGCCAATTCTCCAGCCATCTGCTGAGTCTCGAGGTCATTAGAGCTGCGGAGGATATCATCTACTGTTGATGATATCGTTGATCCTATATCTGTGGAAGTGTGTGAGGAAGTTGATAATAGTTCTGGATGTCGAGCGTTTACTAGTTTGCCTGCTGCGTGTTGGGATATGACGCTATTTGGTGTACTCTGGGTGTTTGAACTTGTGGTGACTGCTCTTCGGCTTGACAGATCAGTTCCTTTTTGAGGAAGATTCGTTACTGGGCCGGATGGTGTTCGTGCTGCGACTCGTGTTGAAGATTGTCGAGGACTTGTAATTGCGTTAGATGCACCTTGAGCTGCGGAGTCGGTTGTGCTTCTTGAGATATTCGTTACTGGACCTCCCAGTGTTCTATTTGCTACTTTGTTCGAAGTCTGGTGAGGGCTTGTGACAGTACTTGATGTTCCACGAATTGAGATATCGGCAGCAGTTCTTGGGATCTTGGTTACTGAACCTGAGGGTGTTCTAGCCGATACTTGAGTCTCCGTTCGTCGAGGGCTTGTCAGGGCGCCTGGAGCGTCTCGTCTCAATATATCAGTTGAACTGTAGGGGATATTCGTCGTGATATATGAAGATGGCCGGTGAGCAAGCTCGCCCGTTGGAATCACTTTTGTTACTGAACCCGCGACTGGACGCCCAGCGAGATCAGTAGAACCTTCCTTCGGGCTTGAGTATGTTGAATCTCGTGGAATATTCGAGACCTGGTATGAAGAGGATGATCGTTCTGCTAATTGCTTGGATATTGGGGGTAGCAGTGTGGTTTGAACTATACCAGACGGTAATGGGTTTGATGATGGTCTGTTTGATACATCACTACAGGTGGTTACACTTGGGTTTGGTGGATATCTTGGTCTTTCTGCTAAAGAGTCACCTCCTATGTGGCATCTTGTTAAATCGGATGAGGTGGGTGTTCCAGTATATGGTGTTGATCGAGGGGTATTGGGGAGTTCGTTGGACGATTTGACTACTGTACCCGATGTTGAAGCCCCACCGTATGGAGTTGATCTTGGAGTAGTGGTAAGTTCATTTGAAGACTTGACGATTTTATCTGACCTCTGGATGCTGGAATCTTGCCTTGCTGATGAAGTTCCACCATATGGCGTGGATCTTGGAACATTAGTTACCTCCTGTGAAGATTTAGCGATTTCACTAGATTTTGTGGTACTAGAGGCTTTTTTTGAGGCAGATGTGGAGGTAGATGTGGAGGTAGATGTGGAAGCACCACCGCCGTATGGGGTCGACCTCGTAGTATTGATTACCTCCCTTGAAGATTTGGCAATCTCCCCGGAACTCCAGCTAGCAGAAGCCTCTCTTGTTGATGAGCCACTACCATAAGGTGCAGATCGTTCCGTCTTAGCAACCTCCTTGGAAGTCTTAGCTAGCTCTCCGTTTTTCCCACCTGCAGATGTTGTAGTTGAGGTAGTAAAAGTCGTTGGTGAAGTCTTAGATCCTGTAGTGAAAATCCCATCATATGGTTTTGATCTTGGAACATTTGAAACTTCATTTGAGCTTCTAACAATCGATTTCGAACCTGTATCATTATATCCAGCAGTAGATAACCTTGATGTATATTTTACTTCTGGATTTCTAGAATTTTCGCTCGTCTTTGAGCTTCCTTCTGTAGCACTCTTTTTTGGTGTCTTAGCAAGCGCTGTCCTAGGCTTTTCTCCCTCCGTGGTAGAATATCCAATTCTTTCCCGTTGAGGATATCCTATCCTCCCCTGCGCAGCACTAGTTGCTTCACCGCCGTACTCAGAAATCGAGTAAGTTGACGGTGAGTAGTTCGATGTAGAATATGTTGATCCGGGTCCTGGAAATTGATTTTGATCGACCTTTGCTATGGGCTGGTATATTTGAATTTGTTTAAGGTGATCAAGGAGTCGTTCCCGGAATGATTGTGGTATATTACTCGTTTCTGCTGCTTGGTCTCGGATTTTACGAGCAGTTCTGGCTAAACTTTTGAATTGGCGGACGAGTTGGAGATTTTCGGGGTTGGTTGAGTTTTCCGGGTTGCACGATTGCTGGCTGGATCTTTTTGTGGTATTTCCTCCCTCTTTCAGGAAATAGAATTTTCGTTGATCTTGTGGAGCAGTTGTTTTTTGAGTTGTTTCTTTTCCTGTTGTATTATTTCTTGTAGTGATGGTTATCTCTCTAGATTGACGTGTGAGTTGTTTTTTCGAAGGTTCTGTCGCATTTGTAGTACTAGACTCGCTTGGGGTATATTGGCTTTGCCGCCAGGGTTCTGGAGTGCTTGGGCGACTTGAGTGGCGAGTTGACGTAGCATAGCTTATATCGTCCTGCCATTGGGAAGATTGCTAGGGAGATAATGTTGGTGAGCACGTAATCCCTTTTTGTGTTACAAACTTTATTTAGGGGGGAGGGGATTTGCTTACTTGTCCAGCTTCTTGTTGTTGAAATCTCAAATCTTGTATCCGGTCGTGTATTTTGTGAAGCTTCGAAATAACCAATTGTTGCTGAGGCTCTGGTGGTTTCATCTCTATTGCTTTTCGAAGACTGTATGGACCATATGGTCTCGACTCTCTCGAGGTGGTTTCAGGAGCGTCTTCTTTTTGTTGCAAACGAATATCTTGTACTTCGTCTAGCACGGTTTCTAGTCGATCCAATACCTTCTGTCGCATGGATGATCCTGCGCTCTTCCCTTGTTGCTTATGGGCTTGTTTCATCTCTTCTTGAAGTCTGGTTAGTTGGTTCAGCAATTCCTGATGCAAAATGTGTGCAGTCTTTGACTGATCATTTGCTTGTTGCATTGCTTTAAGCCCTCGGAGCTCATCTTGTAGTTTCTCTAATTGTTGAAGCATCTCCCCTTGTGTTTGTTGTTGCTGTTGATAGAGCGCTGCGCTGGCACTGAAGTTTGAGTTATCGTTTACACCTTGACGATGGTAAATTTCCTGCATGTCTAATTGCAGTTCGTTAAGTCGGTGCAGCTGTTCTTGAAGCAATGTCATAACATCTTCATTCTGCTTTTGTTGCTCTTCTGTTCCTGGGTGATCGACCGTGACTTGGATCGGAGATTTAGGTCTTGGGGTTTCTAGGATTGCTTGGATCTGCTTCTGAAGATCCTTTATAGCCTGTGCTAGAATTAATAGCTCTTCCCCTTGACTCTTTTTCTCTTGCCCGGTCTCTGACTGTGCTACTGATACCCCCCCTTCATCGTCTGGTTCTTCTTCTTCCTCCGCCTCCTCTTCTTCTTCAGCCACTGATTCTGGTGCTTCAATTTGCCCATTTCGCTTCGGCAATCCTAACATCTTTTCTTGAATGCACTGAACCAACATCAAGAGTTTAGGAGGTTTCTTGAGGTATCGAGTGCAAAAAACACTCTTGCACGCACAACACTGGAATTGGAAAAATTTACTTTCCAGAGATTCTCCATCCCATGTATCTGCAACTGCAATGCAGTTATCGCAGCCATGCTCACAATCATTACAGCAAGTCATGACTTGGAAGCCCGGATCACGAAAATCACCTTCAGATTTCGTCTTGCAGCGACAGCAAGTAAAGCTCCAATGTCCGTTGTCATTAGATAATTTGCAACTGTCGGCACAGAAGAAGATCTCATGGTTGCAAGCTTTGCAAAGTATATAAGATGCACCTCCATAATATATTGATGGCGTTTCAAGACTTCCATAACCATGCTGCTCTGGTTTTATCTTGAGTGGGACTGGTTCCAAAGGTGCTGTTATCGGTCGCGCGGAGCGTAACTTTTGTAAGACGTGTTCTAACTCGTATTCGACCTCATGTTTTTGTTTCCCAAATTGCCTTTCGTAGTCTGTCCGAGAAATCCCCATTTCATCAAAGGTCTTCGCAATGCGCACACGCAAACGTACCCCGCAATTGCAGCATGTTGCATCCCCAAGGGAGTTCTGCCTTCCCCAGCAACGATCGCAGGAATGGCCATCGTAAGGGCAAATGGACTTTACGGGTATCGGTTTAAAGCGAAAACATACCTTCTTTTGGTAAACAGGCGGCCGGATATTCTTTTCGGAGAGACGCTCTTTAGCTCGGAAGAGCTTGTAATAGATGCATAGATTCATCTTGGGGATTCCCCGACTGTTTTTACCAAGTTAGGCTTGACTTATGGATATCGCAGGAGAAGTTGTATTTGAAATGTGTGAAGAAAAGAGTATCGTAGTAGTAGATGAAGGGTATTTATAGATTTTCGATATAGAACGAAGCTGCTCAGGAGCTGTGAATAGTTGCAAAGGGAGCGTTCAGTGTGAAATGCTTGTTGTTTAATTGATTCAAAAGATTGAGAGTAAGGCTGTGAGAAAATGCTGCTATAGACTGAGTTTTTAATCATGAAAGTATCAGATATTAGACGAAGTTGGTAGTTAATAGCCTACTAAAGCCATGAGAAAAATTGCAATTATTCAGGGGCACAGAGAACGTTCTCTTCGGGAGAAAAATAAGTGGCCGATTTTAGTCTACGAATTTTAGGACATTCAGGTCTTGAATAATAACCCTAAGGATAAATGTCCTTAATACTCATTCCTTTTACATAGGATATTTATTATTTTTTAAATGTGTAAAAGTCCATATGCTAAAATCGGCTGCTTATTTCTCCCCGGAAGAGGATATTATGGTTAATATATTTTATTCCCCGCGCTCTCACTGGAAATATAACTGAACTAGATAGCGTAAATAGGTAGAGAGAAAAGTATAACATGAATGGTATAACGAAGAGTGTAGTGCACAAAAAAGTATTTCTAGTCCGAGATTTGCAGGGCTCGAAGTAATATTGTATTTGCTTCATATCCTCTATCTTGTACTATAACTTTGGGACTCTTTGACTACGACGTCGCTCCACCTGGACCTTCTCCGCCAGGTATTAGCTAGCAAGAATTAGCTTCTAGACTCAGATTGCAAATCATTAGGCCATACCATGCAGATGTTATTGCCATTCAACAGGATCTTGGAGAGCTTGGTATGGTTGCCAGAATAGTCACTATGAAATGAATCAGAATCTCCCGTCTCAAGATCAACATTGGGGAAACTCACAATTCTGTAACGTCCTCAAGAACCATATCTAGACCCGGATCAGCGGGATGGTTGTGGGCGGGGATGATAAAATACTCACTGACATAATCATCGAATCCGAGGAGAGTACCACTGAATTCTGCCTGATATGAGTATGCTGGGGAAATCCGCTGCGAATGGTGAAGCGTACCCTTATCACCTTTCATGACCACCCATATCTTGGAGCCCACACATTTATCGATCAATTCTGGATGATGGGTTAGATGACGGCCTGTTTCGTCAATAAATCTTCGGGTGACATACCGAGAGGAAGTAATTGAGAAGCCATGGTAAATTCTGCTTGGGGAGGGTTGATAGACGGGACTAGATGTCGTAAATTAGCTTTGGTAGGCCAAACTGCTGCTGCCAAGGAGAATATTGTGTAGGCTTATGTCTCGTTCATACCCGACAAAACTTTGGGCAGATCAAAGAGTATTGAGGTTATCCGGGGCACGTGAGAGACAACTTTTGAATCTGCGGAGAACACCTACCAAGTTGAAAGAGCTAGGGCAGTGAATAAGACGTGCGGTTTCCCTTCCCATATGAGGCTGGTTTTCCTGCCAGGCGTTGTTGGTGGGATCCTCGCTGAATCTTTGTTGCTCTCCAGGCGCTGCCCGTGATTCAAAAAGCACTTGAAGCTGCCCCGCGTTCTCATTGGCCCGAAATTCCAGACCCGTCGGCGCGTCTGCCTTCACTTTGCACGACCACCAACGTCTGCCAGTCCAGCGCATTGTTGCAAGTTATGCTGCGTGGCAGTCATGGGGCATCGCCACTCGCAAGGGGCCTACGGGGAACAGTTATCACAGCCATGAGGCCCTTCAACGTCTCTTCATCCGCTGCATTTGCCACTGCAAGCGTAAACATGGGAACCGTCTTTTCCAAGCTCGGTGGACGAGCACTGTGGGCAATTCTTTCTCAAAATGGGGTACTTCGTGGCTAATATTTGGTTTGGAAATAGTACACAAATAGCCCAGTCTCGAAGTCGTCTCCCACTCCAGAAAACATGGCAACCAAGTCATGGAATCGTGTTCAGCACCCCTCCAGCGTTAGGATCCCATCGATGTCTGAGCACTTCTGCTACCGCCGACGTTGAAGTCGAGGCCGAGGCCGAGGAACAAGAAGAAGAAGAAGACTTGGATCTACTAGCACACTCGTATACAGAAGACAAATTTGTTTTGGCACCTATGGAAGCTGGGGTTAACGCGAAAATATCAGAAACAATAGACATCCAAGGTACGACAGATGCTGTAACCACCCTCCGGGCGTCCAACGACCAACTTGAGCCTATCCCCTACAGTCCTTCCCACGAGGAACTCCCCACATCCACAGCAAACTTCAAAATGACCGAGGAATTATTCCGAGCTGCAAAGGAAGCCAAAGAGAGCACGCCCGAATCATACTGGTCGCAAAAGTTGTACCGGGGACCAAAGGTGAACGGAGTAGCCACGAGGCCGATAATCCATTACTGCAAGTCGAAACACACCATGGATCGTGTCTTAAAGGACCATTTCCAAAAAGTAAAGGTAATTGGATTTGATATCGAATGGAAGGCAAACGTGTGGAGAAATGCTGGTGCAAGACAGCAAGTCTCCCTCATCCAAATCGCCAGTGAAGACCGCATAGCGCTTTTTCATCTTGCTCTCTTCCCTAAACTCCGAGAAAAAGGAGAGGATGAACTAGTCACCACTTCCCTCAAAAGGATCCTGGAAGATCCCGAAGTCACCAAGTGCGGTGTAAGCATCAAATCTGATTTCAGTCGAGTACGGAAGTTTCTTGGGATCAATGCAAGGGGTGTCTTCGAACTGAGCCATCTTTTCCGTCTGGTTAGGTACACCGAAAGTGGCAAACCTTCAATGATCAACAAAAAACTGGTCTCCCTCGCAAAGCAAGTAAAATGGTATCTCCATCTTCCATTGAGCAAAGATGAGGATGTTCGAGCTTCAGATTGGAGTCAGCCGTTATCTCTTGAACAAATCACATACGCAGCGGCAGATTCATATGCTGGATACCAACTTTATGTCACAATGGACATGAAACGGAAGGCACTCAAACCGACACCACCACTTCCAGCTCATGCCGAACTCAATTTGCCTATTCGACAAGCAGAATCTATCACCAAAGCCAAAACATCAGATGATAGGGATACAACGGACGACACGATCACAGAAGCGGACACGGACGCAGAATCAATTTTTTTCGAAGACCTGGTCTCAAAAGCCCCTAGTCTCGCAAATAGATCACAGGTCAAAGTCGCAAGAAAGACCAAGGTTAAAAAAGTCATACGTACTCCTCCAGTCCAACTCTTAGACCAAGAAGAGGAACTAGAATTAGAATCAATTCTCTTAAGAGAAGCGACCAACCCAATGAATAAACCGAGGTTCAAATCGGTGAAAAAGGCAGACACTGGGGCAACCCTGGATATCCCTCCGACTCAACTCCTAGAGCAAGAATCTCCAGCTCCTTGATTGGGAAAATCTGCATACATCTAGAGAGATGATGAGAGGGAGAATTGTGGCTCATGAAATTACCTTGCAAGAACATACCTAGACACAATTCGATGGTCACAACGGTCTAACAAAACTTACGCCATGAAATGCAGACGGTACATAACATAGCTACCGTATTCAGAGAACCTTGATGCTTGTCATAGCCACCAGGATATGCTAAATACCAAATGGCAAATAGATTGAGACTTTGTTCCAGACTAGGGACACCAAAAGACTACCTACCTCCAGGAAGACGGAAATCAAGATACCTTCCTTCTTCCTTCCAAACGGGAAATATCAATCAATGAATCCTAAAAACCAAACCCGGACTACGAACTCACTTGTGTCTTAACCAACAATCACAAAATCTAGACACATATACCAAGCCTCCGACCCCGAGAATACGGAAACTCAACACTCAACTCAAGAGAAAAAAAAAATCCTACTCCTCGTGAGTTGGATTTGCTTACACATAACGAATACACAATAGTAAAATATAGAATAACGAAATGGAGGGGGGGCGCCCATATACGGATAGGTGGATGGATAAACGGTATGGTACGGCGTGAAGCATATAAATGGCGTTTACTTTTTAAATGTACAATAAGACATCAAGAAATAGCGCACTAGGAATACACACCTTAGCCAGAGAAAAAGAAGAAATCAAAAATATTAAATTTTTACTTTTTATAACCCGTTGATTTTTTATTGCACCTTTTTTTATTTCGGCCTAAAATAAGAAAGATACTTTCATATTTCACATGCTAGCATCAAAATATCACAAAGAGAGATACAAAGGGTAGACACGTAAAAGTAAAGACTGTATTAAGTAGACAACAACCCGCTATACCCAATCTCTAAAAGACTAGATAGTTATTCAAGGTAGCTAGCCAGCACTTAGCCCGATAAAAGGCGAAACTATCTAAACCACCTCTCTCTCTCTCCATATTCTCCCGAGACGCGTGTAAAAGACAACAAAATACGAAACCCCGATATTTATACGATTCCACTTTCCTTCCCCCCTTCACAAGCTTTCTCCATCTAAACTCTTCTCTTCACTTCCCGGCCAACAAAGCCCTAGCTCCAGGCTCACTAGCAACATAGATAACATCATGGGAATCGCTAAACCCATTGAATCTCGTAGCAGAGCATTTAGTATACGCCCCCATGTTTTCGAAATACAACCAGTCCCCAACATCCAAGGTGTAATCAAATTTAACACTCTCGGAAATGCGATCAATGCCATCACAAGTTGGTCCCCAGATAGAGTACTCCATTCCGTTGGAGGTTTCTTGGGAGGCAATGGTGTCGTAGTATTGACGATTGTTTCCATGGAGGATGCGAGGGATGGGATGTTGGTGGTCGAAGATGATGCTGGAGAAGTTGCCGTATAAGCCATCGTTAAGGTATAGCATGCAGGATTTTTCATTTGTTATAGGGTCTTCGATGGTTCGACGAGCAATGATGTTGCAAGCAAGGATGAAGGCCGAGGAGACGTAGTAACGACCTGGTTCACCGATGACGTTAACATAGGAAGGCATATACTCATCAAGAGCTTGGTTGAGAACACGAGTCATGTCTTCAAAAGTCTCGCAGCTGAATCCGCCCCCAACATCGAGAGTGTGGAGGAAGTAGCCATGAGTTGCAGCCTGGTCAAAGACGAGACGGGCATCTTGGACAGCTTTCATATAGCAAAGCGGATCCGAGGCACCTGAGCCGACGTGGAAGCTGACACCGACGACATTAAGGTCCAATTCTTTAGCAAGAGACAAAAGATCGTTGGTGGTGTCCATAGGTGCTCCAAACTTCAGGCTCAACCGGCACAGGCTGGTCGAGTCATCGGTGGAGATACGTAGGAAGAGTTCTGCGCCTGGGAAGAGCTTCTTAATCTTATAGAGCTCATCTGTATTATCAAAGGTCATTTGCTTGACGCCTTGAGAGGCAGCGAAGCGAACATAGGAGTTGGTCTTGCATGGCTGAGCATAGATGATGCGCTCAGGGTCAACGCCCATCTTGAGGACCTGGTCAATTTCGGCCTTTGAGGCACAATCAAAGCCGGTTCCGAGTTCTGCCAAAAGGCGGAGAACTTGTGGGTCAGGATTGCACTTGACCGCTATGAGAAGTTAAAATTTGTCAAAAAAAACGCGGGGAAAGTGTGATCTTACCATAAAATGGCTTGACTCTGGGCAGATTTCTCTTCCATCGCATGTGTTGTCGATAGACCTCGCCGAGATCAGCTACGAAGAATGAATCTTCGTCGCCCGGCTCACAGACATCATGATTGATATTTTCAACCCTCTCCTTCAGAGCATTTCCGATTAAATGTTTGGGTGTATTGACTCTATTGTGAAGTTCAAGATACGCGTTCTTCAAATTATCCAAGTATGAAGGTTCATAACTAGTAAGATTTGGTGTTGTTTCAATGGTTGAGATAGCGGAAGGTGACATATCCTCGAGGAGATCGAGGTGTTGTAATGTGGTAAAAGGTTTTGTCTACAACTATTAGCTTAGCGTCTTGGGAACCAGGGGAGGGTAAATCGTACTCTTGCTCTGAAGGGGTTTTAGGGAGGTCTGTATCGATCAGATCCTTGAGTGATCTGACGAGGTCGGCTCGACTCTTCCTCTGCGAGAGGAAGAACCTTTAAACTCGTCCTATGCGGCAGCTGAGAAGTTGGGGATGGAACGGGGATTTTGTGGGAGGGGTCGAAGAGAATCTGGTCTAGCTGATTAAACTGCAGCAGTAGGAGGTGGGCGAGTATTGATGATGTGACGGTTGGGTCGTGAGGAGTAATCTTGATCAGAGACCAGCGTTGCGGCCACTGGAGCCGTGGTATAAAAGGCGCCTTTGATGAGACCAAAGGCAGTCAGGGTTTTCGATTGCGGCAGACTTGGCGGAACTGCAAAAATGAATTCATCAGTAATTGGATATGCCTCACGGTAGATAGCCTCGAAGGTGAAAGGGGAAGGGCTTGAGGGGTTGCGGAGTGAATCCCCCGCCTCCCACGCCTACAACTGTAAATCGCTCACCAGATTTGCTATTATGAAGGCTGTGTCTAAGAGGGTCGAATTGGGGCGATTGGGATGTACGGTTGTCTAGAAGAACCGCGGGTTTCGAGACTGATGGGGAGATGTTCTTAGACGGGCGGTGGGCGAGAGGTTGAGGGCGTGAAATTTTGGTGTGGCCCACGCCCGCTAACATCCACTAGGATTTACCCGTTCCGCCAATAGAAAAGCACGCAGTCGAGGCAGTGAATGGATAGGCTCTTAGCGCCGCGATGAGTGATTTTCTAGCACCTGCACAGCACTGCCGGGGCGTGCCGACGAGCTTCTAGACAGCGAAACGCGGGGACAACGCGCAGCGGATAATGACGACGAGCAGGGGAAATACGTGGTTTGGATGAGGCTTATAATTTAATGGAAAACATGGCAAAATCCAACCTCAGCTTGTTTACGTTGGAGCAACCCAGGACATGTTATCCTGACGTAGTGGCTTCTCGCCCTCTTCCAGGAACCATGCAGCGTGGGAGGAGGAAGGACAGCAGCAAGGCAGCATCCTCAATGGTAGGACAAAAGAGATCGTGTACCATCTCACCTGTAATCTCCTGGATCTCGGAGAAAGGAGCGGGAGCTAACAACGCGCTCTCCAAGAGCCGTTGTTCCTCAACTAGCCCGCTCACATAGCTATGTCCTCGCATCTTTAGTCCGCCATCCCACAACTCCGGGGCAGCAGGTCTGAAAAAGATGGAGTGCCATCTGATAAACACTCGACCGAAGCCAGGTTTTGAAGAGTAGCTATTTTACTATTGCGCTGGCCCGAAGGCATGACTTGTGATCTGCCAGCTACTGAAAGGGCTGGAGACGTGGTAATCTGTTCGTAGCGCGTGGTGAGTACATTTCCACCTCCAGCTGGCCGACACTCGAGGACCGCGGAAGGTGTTTGTAAGAAGGTTCTAGGGGAAAGGAGAAATAGGTACTATTTGTGACAATGGGAAAGGATCAAGTTCAGAGATCATCAGCTTGACACACCGCAATTCAGGGTAAACCTTACCCAAGAGAGTAAATAGATCAGAGGCACAATTGCCTCCAGAAACCTGTCCAGAAACCTGGATCCGAATTGTTGAAGTCAACCCTTGCTTGCTAAAGCACAAATGATCCCCTTCTCTCCAATAAAGGTTTCCAAAGCTCACTTGACTCGACAAATAGCCGTTGATTGCTTTGTTTTTGAAGAGTTTTGATTCTGTTTGGTGCCTGTATTTGACGAATTGCCAATGACTCAACTCGGGATTGGTCGAACGCGATGAATCGTCGTCACCTGCCTCTAATTTGCGCCTTTTTTGAACGGAGCTTACTTACTGAAGCTGGAATACGCCACCCAAATGCCGAAGAGTGGAATGCAATACTATACAACTGACTGCGTGCCTGCAGTCATATTTCAAGATCCAAGAGCAGCATTCTCGACATCGTCTTCATCTTGGATCGCCGGCTCGAGAGCCGAGATACCAATATCCTTCGTCTCCCATGTGCCGTCAACCCATTGTTTCTTTTCACCCAGAAATGCTATGCGCTCTTGGCCTTTCTCCAGTGCATCAACAATATATGTCTGAGCAACTTCTCGTACCTGATCTTTAGTGACATCTAGTAGCCTCTCGCGACGCTGCTGGATCATCTCGTGTGATACACCGGACAAGAATCTGTTCATACCTTCATCGCTAACGCTTTGTGGAGCATCAACACTTTGGAAAACAGACAGCTTCGCTTCTTCCAAATCACGGTCGGCCCACTGCTTCTCAGTTGCCCATTTCCCTGCATTGCGCATAATGGACAGAGAATTTTGGGGATTGGGATCTCGGTACGAATAGAATCCGAAAACCCCGTCAAGACCGCGAGCATAAGCTCCTCCACCATATGCACCGCCTTTCTCACGAATTTCGTGATGAAGATGCTTGTGGGTAAGAAGCTGTGACAGAATTTGTAAAGGTGCACCTGCAGGAGAAGTATATGAGACAGTCGGAAGTGCTAGAGCCCCATAATAGACTTGATATGGTAAAGGGAAGAAGGTTTTGGTGTTCCTCGAGAAGTCTGGGAGAGGCACATTTGTGGAAGGACGTTCGCTTGAAGGGAGAGAAGCTAAAAACTTCTGGAGAGCAGCTTCATTTTGAGTGACGCTCTCTACCCCACAGGTCATTGCCGTTCTAAGTGTATTAGTGCCAGAAAAGGCCAGTTTCTGAATGGCTTTCAACTTGTCGATAACATCGGCGAGCCCTTCCGCCTCAGGCCGAGATGCCAGAGAGGTAACGAACTTAATTTGAGAAAGACCGCTAACTTGCTCCTTGGCTCTAAAGTAATTGTTCAGGCCTGCTTCAGCGTGGCCGCGAGCATAAGAGTGGCCGGATGAGGCAATGTTGTTGACTGCACCATCAGCAGCTCCTTGGAGTAACTGCCTGATTCTTGATTGTGCCTCGGCGCTGTCAAAATCAGTCTCGAGAACCAGCTTCCGTATCAACGAGAACATGTCTTCGACATTGCGATCGAGGACGGTCCCAGCGAACGATAGCCCTTCTGTGGACGATCTGAAGTCCGTAGGGTCCGAGGATGCAAAATAATTTGTAGATATTCCTCCCGTTTTAAGCTTTATAAGGTCCTCAAGCTGTTCCATCGTCATATCTTTTGTTCCAAGGCGCATGATAGAATCAGTAAAGAGAGGTATCAAGGCTCTGAGATCGTCTGGTAAATTTTCCAAGACATTGACGGCTCGGAAATAGGTCAATCCATTAGTAGGCGCTTCACGCCATTGAACATTCACGTTGTCAATTTTCGAGTCTCGAACCTCAATGAGAGGCTCTTGTCTGGGAATATCTTTCACATAGACCGTAGGAAGGCAACTCAGATCTTGAGTGTTCGACTTGCCCTGCTCCTCAATAAGGTCCAATTCCCGTTGCTCAAGTTGAGAGCGAGCAGATTCCTCAGAGCCGACTTCTTTTGTCACCTCGGCAATTTTGCCTGAGAGGCGTGTTGCTTCTTCTTGAGCGAGCTCATCCCCATAAGTTGCGGATGGGGTCATGGTGAATGTTAGAGTGTTATCGTTCAACAAATACTTTTCTAGTAATCCCTCTAGATATCCGCCCTTGGCCAGCTCTTTCTCGAATGCAGAAACAGTATCGTTCCAAGCGAGGGACTCAAAAGGATCTACTCCTTCAAACCATTGAGGCTTAATTCTCTGTAGGAGACCCATGCCAAATTTAGCAGTTTTATGCTTCAGACTGATCTCTAGTTGGTGAAGATATCCATCAATTTTAGACTTCTCAAATCCATTCCGATGAGCCTCCTCGAAAGTTTTGTGGATAGCTGTCTTGACTTTAGGGACGTCTGCTTCCTTGACACCGGTCAGTCCGATTGAGAATATACCAATGCGACCCGAGCCATCATAGCCACTATTCGAACTCCAATCCGTTCCTAACCCAGCTTCAATGAGGTTTCTGTACAACGGTGAGCCATAACCATCCATAAGTAAGGCAGACATGAGACCGATGGAGAACGATTCCAGAATATTGGTAGAATCCCCCATCAGCCACGATGTGGATGTCTTGTACTGCAGGTCTTTGTCTACTAAAGGATCCATTGGCCCAGCTACTGTGAAATTTTGAGGACCGCCGCTAAGATCTATTGGCTTGCGAATCTCGACGTCTCCTTGAATCCGCTCGAAGGCACTTAATTGTGCATCAACTTCCTTCAAGTGATCCACAAGTGGCATATCCCCATAGGTAAAAACTTTGGCATTACTTGGATGGTAATGTTCTGCGTGGAACTTCTTCAATTGAGCGTAAGTTAATTCAGTAATTTTCTGTGGGTCGCCTCCAGAGTTGTGTATAGCTGGGAAGATGTGGTCTTGAAATCGGATGTAATAGAGATAGCCAGCGTCGGACATTTGGCCTTTCATCTCGTTATAGACCACTCCCTTGAAAACCAGCTTGCTCTTCTCCGTTGAAGCATCTTCTCCAGCTTGCGCCACCTTGGGATTCTCGGGACCTATCCGCCATCCCTCTTGTGTGAAATCACTCTGCTTTAACAGCGGATGCAAAGTTGCGTCCAGATACACAGACATCAAGTTCTTGAAATCCTGCTCATTTGTGGTGGCAAAAGGATAGAAGGTGTGGTCCGAAGCTGTGAAGGCGTTCATGAAGTTAGAGAGGGTTCGAGGAAGCATTTTGAAAAAGGGGTCTCGAATGGGATATCTGGGGCCTTTTAGCATAGTTCTCTGGCTGATGAAAGAGTCGTGGTAGCTACTTTTCACTCCCACATAGTGTTGTATGCTCTAAGATATGGGGAACGCCGGTATCGTCGGGAGGGTTCGTCTTGAACCCAATGGAGAAGACATTGTTCTTATCCTCCCGTGCCACATGGAGATAGTCGGCTCCAGTCTTGTCGTGTTGGAGATGCAGAGCGGTCAATTCGAGCTCGGGGACATGCTTCGACCGCAGGAGTGTGAAGCCATTGAGTTTCTCGCCGGGCTTGGGATACTGGGCAATCTCGGTCACTGCCTTGCGGACGGCTCCTTTGGATGCGTTGCGTAACATTGTCCGGGCTGAGGATCGCGGTGGTGAGCTTGTCGATCCTGGGGAGAAGCAGACGCAGGATATTCGAGCTGGGTGGACCAGGGAAGACTTCTAGAATAGCAGCAGTCGGATGCATGTTCACATCTCGGATAAAATCCCGACATTAACTTCGTCGGGGTGCATAAAAACACCAGCCAATCAGCGCGGGGGCCTTTCACAGATCTTGGCCATCCATCTCCATCCCCAGGGCCGACGCAGCGAGTCACAACCAGAACGACGGATTAGCTAATCCAGCATTTCTGCCTCTCCTACCTCCTCCTGTAACCCTCGTGCCCGGCGCCTTTGGCAGCACAAGACACCCAGCCAACTTCGTATTCCTGCAGTATTGATTGCTCGCCGAGCCTGTGAATTGCTTCGCCCGCTCACTCTCACGTCGCAGCTTCCGTTCCCACCGGCCCCATCTGAGGCCTGAAGCTCGCCTACCGTAGTCTCAATCAACGCTAGCCTTTTGTCTTCTCCAGCGACGTCAAATCCCCCCAGCGCAGCAGCACGAGTTGATGGGAGTACAGACCAGACCAGCCGAGATACCCAAGTTCCCCTTGCGCCGACAGCACCGATCCATCCATTCTCAGTCGCTGTGCTTCCCTAGCCAGCTCTGACTTGTCCCAACCACCATCTCCCAGCGCACCATGTCGACAGCTGTGAATTCCACCCACACATCCGTACCTGCAAATCCTCGAGCGCCCTCGGTGTCGACAAACCATTCCCATGCAGATTCGGCCTATACCAATGGACACCAGCACCATCACCACGACAGCGCTACGATGCCGCACGCCACCTCGACGAGTGCTGCAAAGAAGGGGAAGCAGAAGAAGGGAACCGACCCCAATGAGGCATCCAACTTGATTGCCGCGAAGATCTCGCAGTTGGAGCTCGATGCCGCAGGGGATAAGGAGCAAGAGGCTGAAATTGGTTGGTGGAGCCCTCCCCGTTATATATTGTTGTAGAAATGGCCGGCAAATCGTGGCCGCCACATGGATGAATTTCGTAGTCTTGGCCAAAATATGGAGTATTAGTGCTTTCCGATTTGGAGCAGGATATAGCCATGGGAAATGTGAAGAGGGGTCAGGAGTATGCCGCAGGGAAAAGAAGGCATACCATCCACATCCACATGCGTCAGGTTTCATGGGGGCGTTCTTGGTTGTCGAATTTCATGCTAACGAGAAAACGCAACTAGAGAGAGAAGTCAAGAAGGCCAATCGCGAATTGAACAACCTAACATCGAAGATGGGCGACCTAGAAAAGATCGATATCTTGCAAAAACGAGTCACAGAGCACCTAGCGAATATGAAAAGGCTGGAGCGTGAGAACCAAAAAAACAAGAAGCGGGGAGACTTATTACAGAAGGAAAAAGACCATGCGAGGACGGATCTGAGCAAGACAACAACTCTAAAAGAGAAGCTGGAGAAATTGTGTCGAGAGCTACAGCGGGAAAACAATCGCCTAAAAGTCCGTTACATTCCTTCCAACAGAGAATGAAATCGAGGTGTGATGATGCTGATGGTTTTGGGCTAGGCCGAGAATAAAACCCTCCAGGACTCGGAGAAAGAGAACCATGCTGCCTGGGATGCCAAATTCAAACAGGTCCTATGGCAATTACAAGGCGTTCAGGAAGCAAAGGACCATCCGCAAGCCCAAGTAGTCAATATTGAGGTGGAAGATCTGTGCGTCATACTGCCATATATTAATAATAACTCTAATGGTTGTGGCTAGATTCAAACAGCGATTCAAATCATTGATCGACCAGTACGAACTAAGAGAATTGCACTTCCATTCGCTCTTACGATCCAAGGAGCTCGAGGTCCAGTACAACATGGCTAGGTTCGACCGCGAGAGAAAACAAGCCGAATCAGAAGTGACAAGGTCTCGAGCTTTGAATGCCCAGGTTCTGACATTTTCCAAGACTGAGACTGAGTTGCGAAATCAACTTAATATCTACGTAGAAAAGTTCAAACAGGTACGCTCTAGTTTTAGATTTCTCTGTTGTCCACTTTCTCTCAATATTGATTTATTTTGTTGTCTTAATTTAAACCCCAGTTAACATCCCCAGGTGGAGGACACGCTTAATAATAGCAATGATTTATTCCTAACATTTCGGAAGGAGATGGAAGAGATGTCTAAGAAGACGAAACGTCTCGAAAAGGAGAACATGACGCTAACGAGAAAGCACGATTTAACAAATCAAAATATCCTAAAGATGGCCGAGGAGCGCACCAAAACTAGCCAGGATCTCGAAAAGTTGCGGTTGAAGAACGAGAAGCTTACCAGCATTATCAACCAAATGCAGAAGCAAGGCAGAGGAGGGCCCGGTGTAATGGCGGGTATGGCCGAAGGAAGCACTGAAGGGGAATATGTTGAAGGCGATCTAGAGGGTGATGAAGAGAGCGATTACGAATATGAAGACGAGGATGGTGAAGACGGCGACGGCGAAGAGGAAGGAGACGAAGGGAGCGAAGGCGACTACAACGAGGATACCGAGGAAGAAGTTCACGTTGTCGAAGGAGCAACGCCCTTTGGGCCAGTTCCACCCCCAGCACTTCAGGCTGCCAACGTGATGGTCAATGGTGCAGCAACGAATGGGATCGGCCCGCGAAAGTGAAATAGAGGTTCGTTCGTCTTTAGCTTTGTATTACATATTATTGTGCGATCGGGGCTTGTAAGTTGGCTCCTGGTATGTAATATTTGCGATAGCCCGATAACGTCATGAAATCAATTGCCTGGGTAGCAGTCATGCCCCTCATTGGAACTGGTATTTGGTCTATGGATTGTCTTTACTCTCCTGGAATATTTTCAACAGAACCTGCTACGGCTATGCAAGGCTCAATGCCTCCATGGTTGTTAAGATTCATCCGACGCAAAGATAACCTTTTGAACCGCCATAAATAATTTGCGGGTCAAAGTAGGGCAGCCTCGCTCTGCAAGGCTGCGTCGGACATTTTCGTGCCGGGGAATGGAGTCCACTTTGTAAAGTATCCCTGTTATCACGTGTCACCTTCATTCGATCTCCCTCAACGTCAGAGCCAGGACCGATCCCTCCCCAGACAGAATGCCGAAATATCACGCTCCATGTCTCATATCTAGCCACCGTCCCTTCGAACTTATCCACAACTCGATCCATTAGCCGCAAGCTCGCAATTCACCTCTAGCTTGCCTTAAGAGCGATCCCTCCACCATCTGCTGTCAAGCTCTCGCAATCTCGATAGCTCCCTTTGCACATCACAACAATGGCACCTCTTCTCGAGGACCCTCGAATTCGACAGACCTGGAATCAGATCTCGCAAAACGCGGGGGAAGCTACGGAAAGTGCTGCTGCGGGGATTTGGACATTTGGCCACAAATACATCACACCCTGCCTGGCCTCCGTCGCGGAATCAATTAACCAATGTACTGCACCATGTTTTCCCGATCGCGAGGAAAGGGCGAGGAGACTAAGAGAGCGGGGAAGGACGAGAGGGAGGGCGGAACTGAGTTTTGATTTTTACGATGATTGGGATGAGGGTGATGGGTTGGGGAGCAGGGGATTGTTGGGAGGCTGGGGAAATGATGAGTTGGATAGGTTGTTGGCGGGAAGTGGTTCGCATAGTGGCGGCGGGGAAGGGGTTAATCAGGCGCCGAAGAGGAAGAGGGGAATGAGTTATGGGACGAGAGGGAGGAGGAAGAGTCTTGATCCTGATCCAACTGTTATACCGAGTACGAGTGCTTTGGGGTTCTTAGGTCGACTACCGTTTAAGTTTGGAGGAACTTTGAGGTATAAGCCCAGTGCGGCAGATTTGCAAGAACATCCAGGGACGATGCGGAATGCTGAGTTTGAGGAAGAGGAGGGGGAGGAGGAGGAGGGTGAGCCACTCATATCAGATGAACATAGCGATGATGAGGAAGGGTATCCAAAAGCACATAATAGGACTCGAAGCTCGACAGCCAGTTCTGGTGCAACGTCAGATTCTTTCCGATCGCGTGGGGATCTCTTCCCTAGTGACGGTGAAGACGATGCAGTGCCATTGCCTGACGAGTTCGCTATGGTCTTGGAAAGACGGACTACAAATACTGCAGATGACAAAAGTAGTGCGAAGACGAAAAGCAGTAAAGGAAAGAGGCCAGCAACATCACGGAAGTCTTCACGGGCTCTGTCTAGAACGACAGTATCATCCCAATCGAGGCCATCACTAGGAGGGCAACGTGCCAGCTCCGGAGCCTCACTAACCTCAATCCCCGATATCATTAGCCCCAATATAGAAGAACCGCCATCCTTATCAGAATTACAACTAGAAGAAGAACGAATACGACATGAGGAGGAAACCGAAGTGGAAATGAAAAGAGAAGCTGCTATCAAATTGGCTTTGGAGCGTGGGTTACATACCGGGGAACCATCCGAAGTGACTATCTCAGAACCAAAAGTTATAGAGCCAGCAGTGGAGAACATACCTCCACCCAAATCTCTTAAAATGGAGAGTCCAGAAAATAATAGGGATAACTCGACAGATATTAAGATACTACAGACAGGTCTTAATTCGGGAAACTCAGATGGAAGTTCCGAAGTGAGAGACAGAGGTAAAAGTCGTAGCAGGACTAGAGAGTCTGAAGAAAGATTCGGAGAGGTCTTCGTGCCAGCCAGGTTGCCGCATTTTGACTAAGTCAAAAATAGTTATTATCAATTTTATTCTTAGGCTAGTTTGAAGTTGGGTTGTAAGATACATTGAAGTGTATTTACGTATTAGGAACTGGGACAAGTATCAGGTAGTTTGGCGTTTTTCTTGTTTTGTAGATAGCATGCGAAGTGCTCGCTGCTTGTGGTTTTTTGGGAATTGGATTGGGTGGTGAGAATACTTTTAATTTCTTATATTAAGATATCTATGAGGTGGTTTTCCATCTTGATGATTTGTGATCCGTGAAATTGCTTGTTTTTGATCATGCAGTGCCATTTGAACCTTCCTACCCTATCTTATTTAGCTTTCGCCCTCTCTTTGATTCTGGATTCCGTTTTATTAGATGTGGTGGTGAATCCACAAACTCGCTCAGGGCTACGATTCATCCAAGCTTGTCACTCACTACCTAAGTAGTCAACACATCCTTATTTCTCCACCCCATTCTCCAGTGCACTCCTAAAGCTTTCAAGCTGGAAAACTTAAATCCCAGTCGCTCTCACATGCTGAAAGATATAAAAACGATACCATCGGCTGCTCCTTCATCCCTGACTATTTCCCCACACCCTGGATCTGAGACCATGCCTCGGCCCCCGCATCGCAAGAGACCTGCCAATGCAAAGGGCCCCGACAACACCAGTCTCTTTTTCTATTTAGCTCTTATCATGCCGCTGTCTTTCCTTTTATTGGGTGCTTCTCATCGTCTTCAACCACCTTGAATATTTACTCAATTTCAATTTCTTAGTAAAAGAGCTACACTTTCTCTCTCCCTCTTTAACCATCACTCAAACAAACCCCACCAAAATGGCCAATCCCCAAGGTCCCATAACCACCCCCCTCACCACCCTCCTGGGGATCCAACACCCCATCCTCCTCGCCGGCATGGCTCGCACCTCAGGCGGACCCCTCGCCGCCGCAGTCTCCAACGCCGGTGGACTAGGCTGCATAGGAGGACTAGGCTACACGCCCTCCCAACTCCGCGAAATAATTCACGAACTGAAATTGCATCTCACATCTCCGTCTCTCCCTTTCGGTGTCGATCTCGCACTTCCTAAAGTAGGGGAAGGGGCTAGGAAAACTAACCATGATTATACGCACGGTCGGTTAGATGAGTTGATTACGGTTACTATTGAAGAAGGAGCGAGGTTATTTATTTCTGCTGTTGGGATACCACCAAAACATGTAATTGAGAGGTTGCATAAGGCGGGGATTTTGATTATGAATATGGTGGGGGCGCCAAAACATGCTAAGAAAGCTTTGGGTGCCGGGGTGGATATTGTTTGTGCTCAAGGTGGTGAGGGAGGTGGGCATACGGGTGATATTCCAAATTCGATTTTAATACCTAGTGTGGTTGATGTGACGAAGGGGTACAAACCTCAACTACTTGGGGGACGGACGGCGTTGGTGGTTGCTGCTGGAGGCATTTATAATGGGAGGAGTTTGGCGAGTAGTTTGATGCAGGGGGCGAGTGGCGTTTGGGTTGGTACGAGATTTGTTGCTAGTGCAGAGGCGGGATGTAGTCAGGCTCATAAGGAAAGCATTGTAACGGCAACCTTTGAGGATACGTTGAGGACGTTGGTAGTAAGTGGGAGGCCGTTGAGGGTTAGGAGGAATGGGTGGGTTGATAAATGGGAGAAGCAGCCGGGGAGGATAAGGGAGTTGACGGAGAAGGGGGTGGTTCCTATTGAGTTTGATATTGAGGAGGGGAATGATGTTGATATCCCACATTTGATGGGTGTGGTTGCTGGGGTTATTAAGGATATTCAACCGGCAAAACAGATCGTCGATGAGATGGTTGGGGAGGCTGTTAAGATGCTCAAGTTGGCTCCTACTTTTTTAAGTGGTGGGAAGAATAAACTCTAAGGAAGGAGGACTAAATATTTGTAATCGGAAAATATTCGGCTGCTAGGAAGAGGCCCGTGCTATATATTTGCATTTATCGAAACCTCGAGCAGTAGATCAAAAAAGCAACATCCCCTTAACTTGCTGTGTCACATAAAACAACTTAGTGTATGACACTAATTGTTGTGTTTTTTGTTTTCAACAATGACTGCGACTCAACAACAATCCTATGAAGTCATATTTGACTCAATAGAAAATAGTAACTGGACTGACAATATGAATCTTGAGTCACCTTCACAAACAATCTCTTTGGATAAAGATGAAGATAAGGCAATATCATCTTTGTATTCTATGCCATAGAAACAAGCTAATAATCAGTTGCAGC
Source organism: Neobulgaria alba (assembly GCA_003988965.1). NCBI lineage: Eukaryota > Fungi > Ascomycota > Leotiomycetes > Helotiales > Gelatinodiscaceae > Neobulgaria > Neobulgaria alba. The sequence continues at coordinate 293,588 of QYAM01000054.1, forward strand.
AACAAATTAGCTTACTCCCTCAATTATCTTCTTATAATATTTCAGGCGATATCTTTGAAATCCCACTACTAACTACGGCTAAGTCAGTGGATATTGATACTCTTTGGACGGTTGTCAGATCCCAAGCATATTTTATGGACAGCGAAATAATGCCACAACACATAGTCCAACCGCAATCAGAACCTCTGCCAATTGTTTATTATGATCCACGACGGGATGGAGATTGGGCAGCCGTGTATAACTGGTATGGAATTACTCTGGTTAGGCAGACAAAAGATCCATGGAAAGGCACCAAGGTAAATTGGCAACCACGAAAACAAGCCCCAAGGGAAAGTGCCCAAATATGGATTCAGCCCTCAGATAGCTTTAAAAAGCTTTCTCAATCTCCATCTGTCGCTGAAGTTTGGAACCTCTTAATTGTCGATATTTTCCCTGAAGAGACACTTCTCCGAGGTGGCTACTTAGGGAAAACTCTAAGGATCATTGGGCATTCTCCATTTGAAGGATTTTTCCTTAGAGAAGCGCGATATAACCTGCCTCCAGGGCGGTTTTCCACACATTCAGAAAATTCTCCTGATACTTCTCAGTACAATAATACGGCAAACGCCCAAGGGACCTTCCCTCTTCCGCCAACATCCAAAAATACCAATACCACTGCTAGTGTTTCTCAGTTTCAATCGGCACGAGGCAGTCAAATGCCTCCACCCCCTGTCCCTCGCAAAAAGGTTGCAATGACAGTCAAAAGATCAGGGACTACTATCGACCACCAATCCTCTATACCCAACAGCAAAACACAAGAACCCCTTCCAGCCTCGAGAAGTCCTGAATATATTCTCTCTAGCGAGTGGCTTAGGTTGCCTCATAGCCCTTATGATATCCAATATTGTCTAGATGCTACAGTATTCAGCGAAAATCTTCGTTCGGAGCTCTTCGTCGGCCGACGCCAGTGGACGTTAAATGCCACATCACCATATCTCTCCATAGTAACTCCGACCTCTAGTGAAGAAAACCCCGAAGAATTACTAGCGAGGCTTGCATTGCATGCTGTAGCGATTCTATGGAACCGACTCAAATTACGAATCTCTGCAACTTTGAAATCCGAAACTGAAGTAAGCACTCATGGGATCGCACATTTTGGTGTTTGTATTACAGGAACGTTGTTTACAGTTTGGCTCTTTGAAGTGAATAATGTTCAGGACCCACAAGTCTGGCCTGGATGTACCATGACACTCATAAAACAAGGAGTTCTCAGCCAACAAATACACTTCGATGGCCTAAACTCACTTCTCGACGAAATACACACATGGGGTGCGATGGATACTGGAAAATTTGAACTTGAAACAGATTTTGATTCAGATCTTGGAGTAGAGAGTGTTGTTATAGGAGACACTGGCAAGGCAAAGAGTGTGAATGGTTGGACAGGGGAACTAAGGGTAGATCTCGAGGCGTTCTTAAAGTGGTAGAGTTTCAATGAAGGCGGAAAGTAATATTGAAAATCAGGTATTTCAAAGGAATGCGATTGGTACTTTTCCTTAGGAGTTGCTTTGCTTGCAATGTACTGTTACATGTAGAGTCTAGATATCTCCGACAATAAATAATTAAACCAAACTACCCCCTCACTCCCTCAGATATAATCTTAACCATCATGACTCTGTTAATAAGCCCGTTAATCAAAGCATATAACGAAACATGAAGCTTCGATGGACCAATTGGAGTTTCAGACATGAGAAATCTTAAATTCGCATTTGTTATTGTGAATACCATATATACTGGTAACTTTCAATTACTTAAACTAAGGCGGGAACTGTTGGCGAGTTTTATGAAATGAATGTGAATTTCCCAAATGAAAAATTGTCACGTAAAAATGCAACGCCGCTATTTCTATGCGGCACTATTAGGGTTTAAGTACCCTACAACTTTTTCTCCGTGACACACCCCCTCATGGAGCTAAGTAGGGCTCTGCTTCCTAGAATTTCCTGTTTACGTCGTAATCTTACTAGCCGAACGATTGTCGTGCCTCTTGGATCTTAGACGCAGGGGTGTTTTGTATGGTGTTTGGCTCGCTTGCCGGGTCGTTGCGAGGAGCGTGAGTCGGGCGGAGTAGATGTGAACTGTTTACCCAGTTGGTAACGGATGAATGTTTTGCTACGATCTCCTCCCACTCTGTCTTCGCGATCATATAGTCCCTTTGCTTCTCACGGTACTCTTTAGTGACATCGGAAGTTAGAGCGGGTGCTGGGGACTTAGGAGGTTCTAACGCTCTTTCTTAAAGGGATCTCTGGGTGTTGGTCAGGTCCGCTTTATACTCATCCGTTCTCTGAATGTGAGCTTGCTGGCGCTGGGCGTTGAGAGCGTCGATAAGATCTTCCTTCACTAGTCTTTCGAAGGGTTTCTTTGACATGTCTAGGGCATCGGGAGCTACTGGGTCTACTAGGTGCTAGATTGATTTATCCTCCGCGAGGAACTAGAGCTCTATAAACTATTGCGCCTAGTTCTAACGGGTCTTAAGGATCGTGTTGCTTCTCCCGTGGGAGTTCTTTTGGTTTGGCATATTAGATGAGTTGATAGGAGGAACTTCGGATTGTACTGCTAAGATAATCGAAGGATAAATCGAGGGATAAATCTTTAAAGTAATAAATTTAATAAATAGAGGGAACTTCGACTCGTACTATTAAAGTGATTGAGAGTTGCTAATATTACGTACTAAATAGATATATTAGAAGCTTGTTTGCGTACCAGGCTTATAGTGAGCTCTCATTGGGAGGAAAGGGTAAGCGTAAAATATATTAAAATAAACGCTTAAATTCTTCTAAATATATAGTACGAGCACACACATATATATAGAGGGGCTCGCATATAAGCGAGCCATATGTAATAATAATCATATGACCATAGACATGCCATTTTCCGTGACAAGAATCCTTTATTATAAACGCATGTTGTTATTGAAAGATCAAGGCTATAGACATTTTAAAACGTGGAGATAAAAAATTCTTAAGAGGTAGTGTTTTATACTTAATAATACAATCTAACTTGCAGTGGTATTGCTTTGGCATAACAATCCACAGGTGCTTATGACGTTACTCTAATAGAAAAATCTAAGCATATGTTACCTTTTCAAAGAAGACAGGATGGTATAAAGAGTGTAAGGTTAATTAAGAGCAAGAAACTAAGTGACAACGAAAAAAAGAAAGGGCATAGCAAAATTAGGTTTGGGACATGATCGAACTTTGGAATAATATAAGTAGCAAATATCAGTCTGTTGAAGTTAGTGGAGGGGGAAGTAATGATTTTTGGCTAGTAAATTTAGAGTATGGCGACGGAAATTTGCACTTCGAGGGTTTAGTTCTTATAACGATAATCTATTTCTCGATAACACGCTCGGTTTCAAGCTTTAGGAGTAGAACTTGTGTTATTTAATTGGGATGTTATTATTAACTTCCAAGATTAGTTGGCTGAAATCTGGAGGGAGAATTGAATATGGAATAAGGCAATGAGTTTGAAAAGAGGAGGTAATAGCTCGTCCTGTTTAGGGCTTTGTATTTCGCAAGATACAAATCCTCAAGCTATATGCTGGACTCGTCCATAATCATACAGAATCTCAATATTTCTTTGTTCCACTGCCCCTCGACCTTCATATATCTCCCACCCCACCCTCCAAGACATCAATTGAAGTACCAGCCCGTATAACCCCTACCCGAACCCACCCTAAACTTCTCAATGACTTAAAAACTTCCTCCCCTTCGCCCTCCTCCTCGCCAATGTCATCCTCCCCGTCCGAGTCTTCAACCGACTCAAAAACCCATGCCGTCTCTTCCTCACGAAATGGCTTGGGTTATAAGTATTTCTCGGAGCACATCTAATCTGCGTCGTCGCCAAAGCCGGATGTGCTGAAATATTCGGCAACAAATCTATCGTACCGACCATTCCCGCTGGATCGTTGGAGAGTAATGTTGACTTGAAGGCAGTAGATGGGAAGATTGAAGGTCTAGAAGGTCCGCGGAGAGATGTGAAGGTTCTAAAGAGGAGGGTTAGTTTGAGGTAGGTCTTGGGGTGGGTTAGGTTTGCTACCTTGCAGATGCCTTTACTGCCGCATTTTGGACCGATCGTGCAAGTAGTGATGGGGAATATATGACACTCAGGCCTCTCGAGCAACGTAGGCATAACATATTGATCAATTGGTCCCTCTCGTCCTTAAGACCTCGTTGTCATCTCGAACCTCCACCGACTTCAAGATCCTCGATGTTGAATTCCAGTCCACTGCGCTAGCGGCCGCGCCTCCATCAAAAAAGTTGGGGAGCGCAACTTCTTTCCTCGCGCGCAAAACCACACCATCTACGTTCCTTACATCGCAACCTGATAATTCACCCTTTCAATTAAACCTCTTCTTCCTCTCCTCTCAAAAATGTCCGCCTTTCCACCCCACAGAACTATCCCCCCTATACCAGTCACCCAAGAAATCGCCCTCAAATACCTCTCCAACTACCTCCTCCTCACGCAAACCTCACCATTCCTCCTTCCCAACGCCCGTCTCGAATCTTCCGGTCCTACCACCGGCGCAGCAGATTCTTCAATCCAAATCCATCAATTAAAACGAGTAGAAGCTGGATTAAAAGGAGAATGGCTCGCCCCAGTTGTTGACTTAGATGTTGGGAATATTTTACCAGTCGTGAATGGAATGGAGGATGGAACGAATGCAGGACAGGACGTTGACCAGGAGAAGGTGGCGGAGGGTTGGATGGATTTAGATCAGTATCAGAGGGAACAGAGTATTGATGGTGCGGGGGTTTTGGAGGATGATGCGAATAATGCGCTTGGGCAGGAGGATTCGGATGTTGAGGGGACTGGAGCTTATGCTGCTGATGAGGAGGAGGAGGGAATTAAGGTGGATGGAAGTGATGATGAGGGTTCATCGATTGTCAAGAAGGAGAAGAAGGATCGAAAACGACTTTCGGATGTGGAGCCAGTATCGAAGAAACTAAAGACGAGTCACGAAACAATTCTACCTCCAAAGCCTGCGGTGAAGAAGGTGGATAAGGAAACGAGAAAGGAAGAGAAGAAAGCAAGACTAAAGGCCGAAAGACTTGCACGAAACAAAGCGGAGAGTCTGGCGAAATCGATAAAACGAGAACATGGAGTCAAGGATTAAGTCCAAATTCCTCTCACACGATTATAATACGAATTGCTGGGAGGAAAAATGTTAGAGTTGCGTAATCGCTCTGACTCTATTGATGTCAAAGTCTATGTTCTACAATTCACGCCCTGTGGCATGAGAAACTTTCTCGTCCTTCTTCTCATCTGCTACAACAGAACCCTTGGAATCACCATACCATCCCAAAGCACCAAGTCTCTCAGACAAAATAGGATGAGAGAAATGGTAACTTGCGTACATCCAATCCGCATCCATGGTGCTCAAATTCTGGATCTGAAGCTTAATCAAAGACTTTGCCAACTCTGTCTTGTAGCCCAATCCCTTGGCGAAATCATCAGCTTGGAATTCGTATCTACGACTGAGGATATTCATCAGAAGCTTGATGACGGTATCCATTGGTGCGAGAATATCGGAGAAGAGGATAAATCCAATGATGATGGGTGATTCCGTTATGAAGCCGAACGATTGATAGAGGGACTTGTTATTGATGAAGACAGAGAATAGCGAGAAGATGTAGAAGAAATGAGCCTATCAAAAATTAAAATGTTAGCAATCTTCCCTTCCACTTTCCTCAAAAACAATTGTGAAAGAAAGAGTAAATGCATACCTGTGAAATCCCAAAAAGCTTTGTAGTATGACCTAAACTCCAATGCCCCAATTCATGCGCCAAAACAGCCACAACCTCCTTCGTCTCGCTCTTCTCAATCAAAGTATCATAAATAACAATATGTTTCTTCCAAGGCATCCCAAAGAAATACGCATTCGAATGCGCACTCCTCTTACTCCCATCAATAACATACAACTCATGAAGCGGGAAATTAAGACCCTTAGCCAAACCCTCCACACCAGTTTTCAAAGCCCCCTCCTCCAAAGGAGAAAGTTTATTAAAAAGTGGTAGAATAGTAATTGGATAAACCGTAATCATAAAAACCTGTAAAGCAGCACCAAACATCCATAAATAATAGAAAAAACTATTTCCAGTTTTCTGTACGATGGCGAGGAAACCGGCTAGGATTGGGGGTACGAGAATAAATGCGAGCATTTGGCTTTTCAACATGTCCATGATGAATAATTTGGGAGTTTGTTTGTTGAATCCGAATTTTTCTTCGAGGACGAAGGTGTGGTATATGGAGGTGGGCAGAGAGAGGACTTGTTGGATTATTATGAAGGTGAGGACGAAGATTATACTGTGCATTATTTCGCCGGAGAATCGGGTGGGGAAGAAGGTTGTGAGCCAGTTGCCAGTTAGGGACCAGAGTTTAGGAAGGACGTCGCAGTAGATGAAGCCGATGTTTTGAAGTTGACCGTAGATGCCAGAAACGAGACCATATTTCGCTTTTGCGCGTCCATATGCCTAGATTCCCTTGTTAGCTATTTGTGCGAGAATGATTTATTGTTGTGGAGGGGATTCGTGGGGCGTATTCCCTACCTGAGATTTATCGAAAACTTCTTGGGAAACTTCATCTTTGAGGACTTTGGGAGGACGGGTTTGTTTAAGGACTTGGTATTGGCGGAGAGATAAAAAGCCTTCGAAAAGGTATTGTGCGACTGAGAAGCCTACGATGAGGTTCTTCCATGGGAACAAGGGTTTGTCGAGATAGCGGGCGAGGCGCTGATAATGTATGTTAGCCTTTAAATCCTGCAAAGGGATTGGCCGATCTTACCTGGAGGACATCCATCTTGAAGACAGAAAAGAAGGAATGAATTGGGGAACTGAAGAGGCACCTAAAGAAAAGAAGGGCCTGCGGTTCTTTAAAGAGTTGGGGTTGCTGGAACAATCTGTCCTTGTTGTGAGGCTTAGTGTTGTCTATGTTTAGAATCGTGAGCGGCGGCTAATAGCCGCAGCCGCAACCTGTATGACATCAATATGGCAGGAATAAACTGGTCATTCACCACCCTCTTTCAATGTCTAGAACTCGGGAATCTAAGACGAAATAGTTATCAACAACGCACTCATTGGATTCTGTAATATCTACGCATCTAGAATAATTGCGTTAGGCAAGCACATTAACGTCCTTTCCAGATTCCTCATTTACTAAAATCTAGAAAAACATTCTTTAGCGAGTTAACTTAGCCCCCAACTCCAAACGTCTATCCATAATAACCATACTCATAAGCCTCGCAGAGATGAGCTCCATGCGCCAATAGTTCCACGATTTTCCAGATAATATGGTATTAAGCCTCCAAAGCCTTTTTCGCCAAAATCCTCCTGTCCTTCAATATCATCTCCTCTATAGTTGCCTAATCCACCAAATCTCAAGTCTTTTGGTGCTAATGAGCACTCACATAAGCTTCTTTGATCACTGGCACCCCCCAAAATATCAGATATTAAGTCATACTCTCTGAGTAACCTAGATGATCAATATCACCGGAAGAATAAGTCATCAATACTATGGTCAAACTCTGGGATCATGTCCGTCTCTGCATCGTAATTTCCAGGGTCAAAAATATCAGCAGACCATGAACCAATCGCCGGCTTATCATGTTGGGAAGTTCCGACACTCTGAAGAGCAAGATCCGAGGAATTGGCCACTGTGTTTTTTTGAGAAGATGTTGCGAGACCAAACGGTTGCCTTTTTCTTTTCTTACAGTTGTTATTAGGAGTCGGTAAAGAGTTTGTTACTGGAAAAGACATCAAGAGTCCCCTAGCCTCGGTGTTCTCGGGTGCAATTGCATCTATACCCTCAGAATCACCCACTTCTTGGCTTTGAAATGAGCACATGAGTGATTCTTGATTGCTATTAGAGTTGCTTATTGGTCTTGGTGAGAAGCAATTGTCCAATTCTTTCTCCCTTCCTCTAACCCCTTCTCGGTACAAGTCCTCACTATAATTTGCATCCCGAGTGTAGAGATCCATAGGCATCGGGGTGTTAGGGGTCCGCAAGATGTTGTCCTGGCCTTTCGAGATTGAGCTCGAAGTATTGAAACCTTCATTTGGCCATCCGAGAATTGTTTGAATGTCTTTTTGCGTCAAAAGCTGGCTAGGGCTGAGCTCGAAACCTATCGGTGGCTCTCTGCCAGTATCCGACGGGGTTGCAGGTGCTCCATGTGGGCTTAAGTGAGGCTGCGTCGGTTGCAGTGTCTGGTCGTCATGACAAGCTTGCCATGTGTTTGATGACATCAAATGATCAAGATTTACTTGTGCCTGGTTTTGCTTTCGCGTCTGCATTGTTATAGTCGATATTTGGTGTCCAGCTTCTCTTTTTATTGTCGATGTTCTCTCTTGGTTTTGTTGTTGACTTTTGTATTGTTTGGCTCCTAGATTTTGACCAAATGAAGAATTTCCAAGTGGATATTGAGTATTCCTAGCACCAAAGCCGGGTTGAGATATTTGATTGAAAGCGTCCGAACTGCGCGAAAGCGAATGAGTTGCCATTGGAGTCGCATAATATTGGCCATAATTTACACCCTCGACCATTGTCATAGGAGCTTGGAAGAAGTTGGGAGGCTCTTGGAATAATACAGTTGTATTGCCAGGGGTAGGTTGATATGGTAGAAAAGGTGAAGTGGTGCCCCTGTCAAACCGTGGATTGACGGAGGCGTGCTTTCTTGGTAATACTCCAATTGCCCTCCATACATGATCCATCCGTCGAGCCTCACCCTGTTGTTTCAAACCCACATAGCCTTGGAGTTCTCCATATGTGGGCTGTTGTTGAGTATTGCTAGAGTGTTCTCCATTGTCTAGGCGCAACATTGGTTTCGAGCCCTCGATTTGTCGCTGTAGTTCCGCGGACGCAATTCTTGCTGGCAACATGGGTGACTTAGGATCATCAAGCCCTTCAAGATTGGGAGGCTGCCCTGGAACATAAGATTCCGGTCCTCTGCAAGAAACTGGCGAACTCGGTGCAGTGCTCAGACCTTTATATCCTGGGAATCTGACTTGGCGCTCAGCTGCTCTATTCTCGTATTTGGCGGATGCAACTAATTATGATCAGCAAATCTCTAGACATGCTTGTGGTTGTGCTGGGTTCACACGCACCGTATTCGTTCAGTTGGTCGTATGTAATCCCATGTTTCTCTTGGCCATGCTTGATAAGTTCTGGTAGGTCAGTCAAGCTCAGTCTGATGCTCTCCCATCTAGTAGACCATGGTTGATGGCAGTATGAGCAAATCCACCCTGCACCCGGACTAGCCTCTATGAACGCGTCTCCCAAGACCTCAGCCATCACTAAGTCGGCCAGTTTTTAGGTGAGTTGAGTAGTAATGGCAGCGCAGGCGTGTGGTGGTAGTGAGCGTTGCACCCTCGCTGGTAGAAGTGGAACTTGTTCTTTGGGAAGCAGAGCGGCGACTCGCAAGGCGATATATGGTGTTTGGAGACTAAGAGCCAGATAGCTCACGTTGGGCGACTTGTCCGCAAGGCTATCGGCGCGAGAAAGCGAAATATCAGAAACCTCCTCAGACGTCGGTGGGAAGGAGACTCCCTCCAATGCTTGTCAGTCAGAACCACAAAGTCTCTTCTCATTGCCTACCAAGCTGCTGGATTCATCTTTATCTGGACGATGGATTCAAGAGTCCAAGGAAAAGGCGAGCTTCTTGGGGGAGTCACGGTTGAGATTCTCGTGACCCGAAGTGGAAATTCGCCTATTTGGGAAGCAACGGTCTATCGTCTTCGGCGGAAGTCGCGACGCGGCTTTGTCGCTCGATTAACAGTGCCCGAGCCCGAAGCAATCGGGTTTCTGCTCGAGAAAATAGCCAGGCGCCAAAGGTGCTATGAAGCTAGTTTTCCAGCACTTAAAGCGCGCAGACGATGAGATATCGGCTTCGTCGCCGTCTTCATGGAGACTAGTGCGCTCGATTACGCTATTATATCCTTTCCATTAGGACAAAACCTTCCTTTTCTTGGAACAACATAGAGCAACCTGTTTCAGCGAAAATAATATTGTCTCAAAACCTTTCACCTTGCTTGTACGCCATCTCAATGTGCACCCCCATGTCTTCTTTACAATTTTTCCTCGCTATAAACCTCGAATGGATCTGTCATTTCTCTTTGCTAAGTATACCCCATGACTGCGGTGAATCCAAAGCTCGCAAATTGTCGTGGGAGCTGATAAATTCTGAATCATGCTCTTATATCTTCCAAACCGAGGACAGCGCGATAGACTAGGTTGGAGGCAGTGCTTAGCACGGAGCCAAGTATGTAAGGCCAATTCCAGTAAATAATTCGGCTTCAAAGGTTGGATCCCCAGAGTCGCTGGAATCAAGTCCAGTTATCAGAAAGTTGATTTCTGAAGAGGCTAATGAAAACTTGATGGGGTGGCTGATGATGTTACTCGCGTTTAAAACTATAGCTTCGTCGATTGTTCTTTAGCCTGTGATATTGATATTAGCAAGTCTTGATTGCTCCGTGCCATCTTCTCTTCTTGGTTGATCCTCCCCTAAATTTAAAATAATGCATAACGAGGAAAGATATAACTATAGGTTGAACACCTGCTATTCAACAAGTATTTGGAGAAGTGCAGTCTGAACTTATATAAGGGGGTATTTAAATACATTATTGTACAATAAGCCAGCGTGAATTTACTTTACAAGTTTGGAGAATGTGGCAGTATCATCGTTGACCAAAGGAGGAAATAAGCCTTCCCAAGGACCAGTTCCAGGGGCGATTTTCGGTTCGCCATAATTGAGATCCATACCATATTTAGCATGTTCAAACTTTCTCATCGATTCATCGACCCCCAGCCTATCAAGTAATTCGGCAGCTTTCCCTGGCATATATGGTTGTAGGAGAATTCCCACTATCCTCATGGCTTCAGTGCAGGTGTAGATTGTGTGGCTTATGTCGCTGTTTAACAATTCTGCGGAAGCAAAATTAGGTGCTGCTTCGGCAAGTTTGGCGATGTTCCAAGGTTCGCGCTTTTGTAAATACTTATTTGTCTAGATCACTGTGAGTAGAAGTATTTTTGCGAATGGACTCACGATCTTACCTCATAGACAACTTCCATGATTGTTTGTAAGGCTGATCCTGGGTTCAATTGTCTCATTTGAGTATCGGCTTCCTGAGCCACCATTTGCAGCGTTTTGGTAAGGGATACTGTTTCCGGGTTCGTCCCTGGGATTTTAATCCATACAGATTTAGTTTTTATTATTTGCGAAACATTCCACGTCTTAGGCCGAGTGATTCTGCTCAAGAGGTTGCCAAGTCCGCTACTGAGACCCTTTTTATATCTTTCAATAATATATTGATTTCCATAGTCTGAATCATTCAGAATACCGCCATCATGAGCCAAATAGTAACGCATGGTATCTACTCCGAACCTGTCAATTGCGAAAAAGGGATTGACAACATTTCCCGTAGACTTGGACATCTTCTGGTGGCTTAGTGTCCAATGAGCGTGAGTCAGGATTTGCTTCGGGGGTTCTATCTCAAGTGCCAATAGAAAAGCCGGCCAGTAGATACAGTGAAATCGGACAATATCCTTGCCAATGACCTGGACATCAGCTGGCCATCCTAGAGTGTGCTGTTGTCCGGGCGCCCAAGGATATCCAGCTTTGGTGATATAGTTGACCAGAGCGTCTAGCCAGACATAAATGGTTTGACTGGGATCTTCCGGTACTCTGATACCCCAACTCAATCTCTCCACGGGTCTTGAAATTGACAAGTCTTGAAGACCCTCAGTGACCCACTTGATAACATCATCCATTCTTGCTGCTGGTACTACAAATTTTGGGTTGGCTTTGTAAAACTCTAATAGGCGATCCTTCATGGCTGATAATCTGAAGTGGTAGTTAACTTCGGAAGTCCATTCTACTTCTTTGCCGGTCTCTTGGGAGGTCAGAATGGTCCGACCTGTGGCGGGATCAACTCTTTTCTCGAGCGAGCTTTCTGGATAGAACGTTTCGTCGCTAACACAGTACCATCCTTCATGTTTAGTCTCATAAATGTATTCTCTCTCCATCAACATGAACCAGAAATACTGTACGGCGTCCTTGTGGTCGGCATCTGTGGTTCGGACAAAGTAGTCGTTGGAAATCCCCGCAGCCTCTGCGAGCTTTTTGAATGTTTCAGCAGTTGAATCACAGAATTCCTTCGGGTCAATTCCAGCTTGTTCAGCTGCTCGCTGGATTTTCATCCCATGCTCATCCGTGCCTGTGCACATAAGTGCTTTCTTTCCTTTTAGGACTTGCCATCTTTTCAGGATGTCCGTAAGGACTATGGTATAGAGATGTCCAACATGAGGGGCTTTCAATTGATTAATAACATATTATAAAATGGCAGAAAATGTTGCCCACCTGCATTAACATAGAATATCGGGGAGGTGATGTAGTACGGCTTCTCAGGATACGCTTGACTGGTTGAAAAGCGTACTGGCAATTGTCGCCTGTCCCGACACAGACTAAAGGTCACCGAAGGCTTCCATCTAGGGGCTGACAACCTCAATTGCCTTATAAGACACGGCGGGAGATTCATAATGGAAGATACCAGGCGGCTTATTGAAAACTTGTGGGGGACGGTGGTGGTCAAAAATGCTGGCGGTCTGGATTTCTGCCGGCAATTCTAGACCGCCTTGTATACCGTTGCTAGAATGGTGTTTTGACTCAACTTCAGAGTGTTCAAATAAAATAAGCAGATGGGCCACGAGATCTCTTTAAAACCTGTATTCTCCCTCTGATTTCCTCGATACGCGGCAAAATGGCAGAACCAACATTAGAAACGCAGGTCAAGGTTGCAACAACTGGTAAGAGTTCAGAATCGCAAGGGAGCGCTCTGCCATTCCATCACTAACCCAGTAGCAGCTGCCCAGGACTTTGTCGAGGCTTACTTTCCGGCCAGAAATAACGTCAAGAGCAAAGAAAACTTCTTAGGTTTCTACCTCAAGCCAACGGCCGCCGCGCCCACCAAACCAGATATCTCCTTCAACGGCAAAGTTATGGCAGACCCCGAAGAATTACAAAGTACACTTTTTAAGCAAGCTGGAGAAGCATTTTACGAAACCGAGACCTACAACTCACATGTCATCAACACAAACTACAACATCGGGTCAGACGATAACGCAAAAGAGCCGGACAAGGATGGGAAAAAGATTAGTATGATGGTTATGATTGATGGGGAGGTGATTTATTCAAAGGGAACTGAGGGTGAGGAAATTAGAAGCTTCACGGAAACCTTGATCTTGGTACCAAATTGGAAAGCACAACGGCCAAATGCGCCAAAGGGTTTGAGAAAATGGGTGATTGCAAGCCAGAATTTCAGAATTCTAGTCTGAGCTTGGAACAGGTCAAAATGGACAAATCTAAAACCTAATGCCCATGGCTATCGCATTGTCTCCGGGATCTGGCCAGCTACTGCTCGTTACCAACATAAGGATTGCATGAAGTGGATTTCTGCGACCATGTAAGATCACAACAGCATCTTGAACCGAATCCTTCCCTCCTTGCACTCGCTCTGACAAAACGACATATATTAACTCTCGAGCTCTTTATTCGACAATCGATTCCTTCCTCACGTCGGGCCATAGCATCACTCATGACGTCGAACACGAAACCTGGTCCCTATCACGTGCTTTGTTTTTGACGAGGAAGCGCTACACACGCCTTTAGATGATTCATGATTCCCAAAAGAGTTAAGCTAGCACAAGGCACTAACCTACCGTCTTATAAAAGCTCTCTCTCGTCCCAAATCTTCAACCATCACCTCTCAATCTCATCCATCACATCCAACCCACCTTTCACTGTAACCCATAAAGATGTCTGGAAATAATTTCGGTGTATTTAAGTGGATGGGCCCAACCATGAAGCCATCTAAACCTCCCAAAGTTCCAGACCAATCACACGATGAACTTGCAAAAGAAGACGGAGATGAGGTTGAGGCTACTCAAACACCTGCCAAGGACAAAGCCAAAGTCAATCACCCGAGAACTCCAGTAAGCGTACTATTCCAAAATCTCGACATCTCCGAAAATGAGCCTTCGTCACGTAAGCAAAAGCTCCCTCAGGATCTAGCGAAATCTTTGAAGTTCAATTGGCCTAATTGGGGGAGCATGTCCAAATCTGGATCTAGAAATGCAAACTTACAACTCAACTTTACCATTAGAATTGCCCGAGATTATCGCGAAATGGCCGATAATATCGATGATCCAAATCCAATCTTTGAGGAAGTCATAAACATGATTTACGAACTACGACAGAATAAATCCCCAGATTTTGAAGCTATAATAGCAGAAGAACTCCAAGACGCGTTAATTAATATAATATTTAGTTCAAATTACATCGAACGTGCTGGATTAAATCTGCAAGAGACTATCAAGATCTGCAAGAAAATATTTGCAGGAGAAAATGTTGATCCCGAAGATATCCAGGAACGATCACAGGAATATCAAGCTGCAGTGGAATATTTGATTGCAACGAATGGATTGAGTGCCATAACCTCAGATCGACGCCATGTTATACGCTCGAGGAGAGAAGTCATACAGCATGCGAAAGCTTTGGATCATATTACCCGAGCAATTGTGCTTAATAACCGGCCCTTGTCCGAAGAGTTAATAAAAGAGACGCACAAGATACTAGTCAAAGGGATCGAGCACGATGATGAAAGTTTCTCGGGAAAGCAATATGGGGGAATTTACAGACAAGTACCAGTCATCGCCGGCTCAACTACGTTCGTTGTCCCAAAGTACATCCCTAAAAAGATGACGGAGTTGGTTGAAAAATTCAACAAAGATATCACAGAAGCTGAATCGAAAGATGTGATAGATCCCTTCTACCTCGCGGCAAAGTACCCTAATATGTTTGTTTTGATCCACCCATTCTTGGATGGGAATGGGAGAACTTGCAGACTCATTCTCAATGCCATTCTGCTAAAATATGCTGGAACTGTGGCTGCTTTTGGCGCGCGTGAAGACGCGAGAGAAGACTATATCAATATTGTTAAGAGAGCAGCAGAAGATTTAAAGGATGATCAATCAGAATTTGCAAGTTTCATTTTGAACAAAGCTTCAATACGACTTAGAAAACTGGCACAGAAGTTTAACCATCCCGCAAATTAAGCCGGAAATTAATTTCCAGGACAGGATCACTCTAAGTTCTTTGCAAAAGAGAATTCAACTCCCGGCTGCAACTTCGACTCCAGATCCTTTCGGGTTATAAAAGAGAATTGTCACGGAGAAAGTTGCAGGGTACTTAAACCCTAATAATGCCGCAGAGAAACAGCGGCGTCGCATTTTTACGAGACAAGAATGCTTTTATGAGCAACGACGCAACTCGCTTTACTGTTCTAGCAAGATCTCAAGTTCTACCAGGTTCTTCTCTAGATACCTTTACAATGTCACCTAAGCTAGACCAAGATACCCAAAGTTTTTTACAACGAACACCCCCAATATCTGTCAGTGATCTCATTGAAAAGCGCAAGCTCAGTGAAATTAACGATGGCAGTCAACAAGGATCTCGAAAGTATCCTCTTTCCCTATTATTTACGAAGGAAAAGGAGGCAGCAAAAGCTAGAGTTAGAGCTGCAGCAGAGGTTAAGAAGAAATTAAAGAAATTGGAGGTGAGATCTTCTCTTATTATAACGTTCAAACAGACAATAAACTGACTTAATAACCTAATAGGGGTACATCAAGGCTCTTTACGAAGAAGAGATTATGTGAATATAGTCAAATGAAGTCATTATGGGTGGTGGTATGCATCCAAAGAGGACTTGCTTTGTATTCTGTCTTCAATCTTTTAGCCAGGCGCAAACTACAGCATGGGAGGTAGTTTTACGATGATCGTTTCGATTTATAAGACACCAAAGAATATGATTAAGGGATATTGTAAAACTGGTAGATATGAATATAGAATGTAATTGTTGAGCAAAAGACGACCGTCCCTTGCGAGACGCTATTTCGGTTATATATTCTTTCACGACCAACAGTAATACAAAGTTAAAAAAGCTAATAATGGAATATACTTTGAACATAATGCAAATTTAACGATTTCAAAGGAGGTAGAATGAAACGAAGAGCTAAGGAAACTCACAGCCAATATATTTCATGTGAGCAATAGAAACCAATGGGCTCCAGATCCATAAAACAAGGGACAGTTGTGTTGAATCATAATTGTATTGATGACGAAGGGACTAGAAGCTCCAACAAAGTCCTCTCTATTCCACCAGGGAAGACGCTATTGAGTAAACGTATCTTATGACTTAGACTACTAAAACTTGCTTCAAATATTCAAAAGAAGATTAACGAATCACGGGAAAGTTAAAACACTAGAGATAACAAAGTGAAGAAATTGTAGATTTCGTTTAAATACCACCTCTTTGGTAGAAAAATAAATGGTCAATTTTGGCACTCGAACTTTAGGATATTTGAAATTATAAATGTCCCTTATAAAGTCATGCGTATTTAGGACACTTAAAACCATGAATGTCCTTTTATAAGGATGATAATTTAGGATATTAGTCTCCGAGGTAAAATATTCAGGACTTAAATGCCCTAAAATTCGTATGCTAAGATCGGCCTGTCATTTCTCCCCCGAAGAGCACGCTATCCTCGATAGAACCTAAAATCATGCTCTTGGTACTCGAAGATTTGCCTTGACCCTTTCCAGTAATTCCTCTCTGCTATCCTTCGAATTTGGGTGTAAATTCCTCTAAAGTGTGCGTGTTAGTAAAATAATCTAATATGATGTGGCTAAGAAATAGTCCCCAAATTGGAGACTGGTGAGTACTTACGGCTGCAAGCCATCTCCTCATCTCTTCTTGACTCCAGGTCTCAGGATCTTCAAAGCACTCATTAGACTCTAGGTCATGAGATATGGTGGGGCCTACATACCTCCAGTTGGGTCTGGTCCTTTGGGAAAGAGATCCTGGCCCCAAATTGACCATGCTGCTACTCCTGTAACAATTGCAGTGAAGGCTTCAAAGACAAATTAGCATGTGAGCTTGGAGTACTAATCTAATTGCTGTTTTACCAAAGAAGGTATTCTACAAAGTCATTAATAACATTTCAAAGAGGGTTAGATGGCATCAGGCTTTCGGTACCTTCGAGTTTAATGCTTTATCAAGTTGAGTAGGCATTCTGAGAGATGTTTTGGGATAGGTGGTGTTGCTGATGACTTTGAAACCAGTATTTGAGAATTTTTGTGACTTCAAAAGAATAAGATGAAAGTTCACGAAAGAAGATGCTTCAGAAATGTTTATTGTAGAGAACCAACAAGTACTTTAAAGGGTTTCTAAAGTATCATTCCAGGGTATAATACTGATGCCTTCGCCAACGCGTCACCAGCCACAGCGCATCAAAACGCCACTTCGGCCGGAACAACCTAGCAGCGACAATCGCAGGCGAGCTTGCTGACATAATATTCCCACAACCAAATTTTGACTTCAACTCCAACAAATCCTCTACGCGTAGCCGCAAGAAATACTTCAATCCACCACGACTCCGTCACAATACCGCCAAAATGCCTAAGGAAATTTCAGATATCAAGAACGTAAGTAATACCTTCATGCTTCAGTGAAGTGCTGCAGGAATTGGCGCATACGATGAAGTTGAAGCTAATTGTACAATAGTTCATTGAGATTTGCAGACGAAAGGATGCTTCCTGTATGTCAACTACCACCCTATAATTGGCGCTCGGGAAGGGGAATATTAGGAGTGGCTATGAGGGCTTGCTGGGGGGGGGGTTTAATGGGAAACAAATGAAAAGGGTTGGAATTGAGGACTAATGGAGTACAGCTGCCCGCATAAAGAAGAGCAAGAAGACTTCGCAAACAAAGTTCAAGGTCCGGTGCTCAAAACTCCTCTACACACTCGTCTTGAAGGATTCCGAGAAGGCCGAGAAGTTGAAGCAATCGCTGCCCCCAAGTACGTTCCTCTATACAACTCAAATCTATAAATCTTGCATCTGGCATAATTTCCTAATTCAGATGCAATTATTGTTATTTTGAATCTGGACGCCTGGGCTAATCCTTCATTTCCAGATCTCGTCATCGCCGATACCCCCAAGAAGAACGCTAAGGGAAAGAGAGTCGCATAAATGGTAGATTGATGGATTGAGTTGGGTGCGGGGATTCTGTGACGATGGGGTCATTCATTGGCGTCTGGCATTTCGACGGCACATATGGAACTGCTGAGCATTATTGAGATAGCGATGCGGATATGAAAGCCACCCAAAACAAAACATTTGAACGTCCACAGATTTTTATGATTATACTCGGGGAACCTGGGGGAACTTGGAGTGAAGTTCTTGCTTGATCCAAAAATTTCGGGCCAGCGAAGGAAGTCAGTTTTATTCTAAGTGGACATATACAACTGGATGGTGTTTTGAAGTCCAGGCTTCCGAAGCTATACCCTTCTTAATTCTGCTCTTACCCTCATGAACCTCCAGCCCTATTCCAATTTTAATTTTGCTGTTCGTCAATTTATAGCATATATATATCTTGAATATCTCTTTCAGTTTGCACTTAAACCAGGGGGGTTTCCTCTCGAAGAGTACTAGGAATCATTCATCCCAGTGGTTTGTTACGATTAGTGGTGGAGTGGTGATGGAAAAGAATAGTATTTCCCATATAGAGGGAGATGGTATCATAAGCCATTCAAAATCCTTTTTAACGAGAAGCAAAATAGGATATATACATAAACCGAAAGGCATTAATGTTTAAGTGTCCACAGTTTCCCGTAGGCACTAAACATCAAGCCATCTCCGGGTCGAATCTACAACCCATTCCTACATATGTACATCCAACACGAAGTCCACCATCCATCAAGTCCAATCTAACAAGTCTCAACCCAAGCGTTAAGAGCCATTTCCTTCAAATCAGTCGAAAATCCAACAATGGAAGCATCATTGCAAATTGCCGCCTTAGCAGAAGCAGAGACAGAAGGAGCTCCATCCGGATATTCGATATGAAAAACTGGTTTTCCAGCCGAGATAAACGGCTTGAAAGTAGCGCACTCGGTATACTCAAGACACGACTCATTGATCTCCCAGTCCATAATCGACAAAACGGAGCCAACAATCTCCCCTGCATTCTTCAAACCAATTGCCAATCCTCTCGAATGAGCTGCGCTAGCAAGATAAGTCATATAATTGACGGCATCGGCTGTTGTAAGACCAACACCGTTATCGTTGTTATACCCATCCACATTATCGGGATCAACACCATCACAACCTTTCGTAAGAGCGAGTTGAATTCTCGCAGTCATGATAGTCCTCACATTCGCGGAATTGGTCTGTAACCACCATTCCCCAGCCCATCCATCCATTGCACTTCCTTTATCGGCTGCCGTAAATGAACTGGCGTCGCTTCTCCAATCTTCATAACTTCCAGCGGAGAAATAACAGATTACTTTCTTGCCGTTTGCTTTGAGGGTGGTGATGGTGGAGGTTGGGGTGTCGAAGAGGTCAACGTCGAATACGGCGGCGGAGTAGGTGAGGTCGGAAACGGTGGTGCCGATTTCAATTTGCCATGTTGTTCCGGCAGTAGGTTTCCACCATGTTGTTGCTGTGGATGTGGCAACTGTGTTAGTTGCGGCTGTGGTGGTTGTTATTGTTGTTGTTGCTGCTGTGGAGGTACGTTTGTGTCGCCGAACATGGGCATTTCGTTTCTCGAGAGCAGGATTGTAATTTGGTAAGGGAGCACCGGTGGGAAGGGCTCCAATGGCGAAATGATGATCAACTAGGGTTGTAGGTCCGGCTTCTTCTCTTTTGAGGACGATGGCTGAGGAGAGTTGAGCGACTAGCACAGCTGTCGTGACGGCGGTTTTTAGGAGAGCAACCATTTTGATGGTGATTGCTTGATTGATAGATGAAAAGGATATGTACAGTTGTATTGAAGAAAGAGAGAGAGAAACACAATAGGACTTTCAAAGTCTACTAGAACTTAGAAATAGAATACTTGAGATGCGGAAGCGGATCTAGATCTTATATCTGATCGTTTTCCCTTGACATAAGGAAACGCCTAGGCAATACAGGGGTAGAGACAATAATAAAAGCAACTTTTATTTTTCCTGGTACTGGAATCCATGGTGCTGGGCCACGCTGAGGGCTACGTTGTATTAGCGCTTGCGTGAGTTGAGCGGCTCAGCCAAAAAGATGGCGAAACCGAGGCGTAAAGACCCCCGAATTAAAGATACCTGGCCCCCTGTTTTGATGTTAAATGTTAAACTAAAGATGGGGAAGGGAATCCTTCTATGGCGCGGTTGCACTTATCAGGAGATTGAATATTTAATCTAGATTGAAATCTATCGCGTACCTTGGAATTCCCATGTCTAGAATCTAGCCACAGTGGATGTTTACTTGTGGCATGGGAAAGTCGACATTCTGACTTTATCATATGATTACATTTCAACTATAGTCTTTAGTCTGGAGGTTTTCCGGTGTAGATTTTGAGGATAAATCTCCCAATTTTTAATGCAGGGGGTAGGAAAGTTATGGCCGAGATGTGATTAAAAGTAAGGACCCCCTGGTGGCTGCGTTTGTTTCGTTTCGACTTCGAGCAGGCGTCAAAAAACAATGGAGTCGGAAACGAAACGCCTTGGCTAGGGATGGGATCCTTCGAAGTCAGGTGACGATGATTTTCTGCGGTGTGGGATTTTATCCAAAGCAACTAGAAGTTGGCGAGGGAGGTTCAATGAGTGAGGATCATGTTATGATGTTTTTGAAACCCCACCTCATTCCTTCAAATGCCAAGAAATCGGTGCTGTGTCAGAGGGGAATCTTTAAATGGTTCCCGAAACCTATAACATGCAATAGAAAGCTGGCTTTCGGACAATTTCATGTTGAATCTTGACTTATGGATTTCTTCTCGAACGATTTTCTCAGTGCCGAAGGGCGGCGGGGACCCAGAATGGAGATAGGCGAGAAGGGTTGGTTTAGAAATGGAAATGAAATTTTCTGCGGAGTATGGACTTTAGTTAGTATATTGTGTCTGCTATCTGACTCGCTAGTTAGCTGTGACACGTGCGACGGGGTGGTTGTTGATTTGAAAAGCTAAATGCTCAAGATTACTTTTGGGTGATTTTCATGGAATCTTACTCTTGAGGTTGGAAATATTACCCAACCAGCAGATACAATAGGGAAGACCTCTCTGCTAGGCATCGCTTGAATATATTCCAGGTGGCTCTGGGTGAGAATTTCACCTGTTGATAAGTTAGCTTGCCTTTGAACCCCCAGACCACTCCTCAGGTCTTTTGGCTGGCTTTCTACTCAAACCTCCCCCTTCCGCCGATGTATTTTAACGACAATCTTCTCTCAAGAGCGAATTCCAATACCTTACTCTTCAAAGTCCTGGAAAATATTGTTGCCTCTCCCGGGGTTTTGCTTCTCAATGGGTCACACTCCGAGCTCGCAGTGATATCCTAAAGAGCACGGCAATTGTTTCTGTTGGGATCGTTTCGAGCTTCCTCTGTACCGCTCCGCAGACACCATTGACCAATCAAAGTTGAGTTCGTGCGGTTTTCAGCTGACGGCTGCCCACCAAGAAGGCATTGAGGGCGACGGGAAAGTTCCTCATGCGGGGCAATGCTGTTGTCGGGAGCGCTTCAGTCAAGACTATGAACCAAATTTGGGGCCAGAGGAGAGCTGGATTTTTGAGGTTTTAAGGGTCAAGCCATTGAGCAAGGAAAGCACAATATTTTGAGAGAAAGGAAACGATTCTTCCCAAGGCTTTGTGGGACTTCCCGGCCAGCTGTTGGCCACTTCATATTGCAGTAAGTAGGATGCCGGGTTTGTGTAGCAATGGCTGTCGGGCCCCCCTCCATTGGTGACTGATTGCCCACCTCCCGGCTGCCAGTGTTCATTAAAAGGCTTACAGTACAGACCACCATCGCTCGCTGCAATCCTCGATAAGACCGGCACGATCGTGGAGAAGGCTCGGTGCATCCAGCCAGATATCAAGGGTGGTAACACAAGTTATCACCGTTGCCAATTGGCTGGTTGTGTTGACTTTGCGATGACAACCTGCAGACGACATGCCTCGAGCTTCGGATGGCTGCTCGGCTTGCAGGGGCCAATGCCCCATCCCGTTCCATTCAGTGAGCACCAACTTGCACCCCCGCCAATTCCAGGGTCTTCAACAATAATGGGGATGTTGTGCTTTGGAGGTCGGCCTCATCATATCCTTCGGATCGTGTCGAGATAACTTTCTTTATCTCGGGTCCTTGATGTCGAAGTTTCAGCAGTCATCAAATGTCCACTTTACAATAATCAGCGACCTCGCTAGGAAGCCAGCCACGGGGGACCCCATTCAAATAAGTTCCCGCTCACAGTCAAGCCCAGACACCAGCTCTCTTCCGATGGAGACCCCCTCCGAGTCCAGTCCTGCTTCTATTTCATCCACCGATATTCCAATTCGTACGAACGGCCACTCAACAAACGGTATTGACAGCAAGATGGCATCGACTGAGAGCATAGTCAATGGCAAGGTGCAGAGGTTGAAAGAGTCGGTAGAGACGAACGGCTCAAGACCCACGATGCCTCCATTCATGGTCTCTGCGCCTGGGAAGGTTATTGTGTTTGGAGAGCATGCGGTCGTCCATGGCAAGGTGCGTGAAAGGATAATTAAACCCCGAATATCTGTCTGACAATTTCTGTTAGGCCGCAATAGCAGCCTCGATATCTCTGCGATCCTATCTGCTAGTAACCGCGCTCTCGAAATCCAAACGCATCGTTTCCCTCCGATTCCCCGACATAAAACTATCACATACCTGGAACATCGATGATCTGCCGTGGAGGGAATTTGCAAAACCTGGAAAGAAGAAGTACTATTATGATCTGGTTACATCCCTCGACCCCGAATTACTCGAAACCTTAAGACCCCACGTCGATAATATCTCCCCAGATGCCCCCGAAGAGGCGCGGAAAGTGCACCAGTATGCTGCCATAGGATTCCTTTACTTACTCCTCTCTCTTGGCTCCCCATCTTTCTCGGGGTGCACATACGCTCTGCGATCCACAATACCAATTGGGGCTGGACTGGGTAGTAGCGCTTCCATTGCTGTCTGTGTTGCTACTGCTTTGCTTCTACAACTACGGACTCTCTCAGGACCACACCCTGATCAGCCTGGTGAGGAAGCGCGATTACAAATTGAAAGAATAAACAGGTGGGCTTTCGTTTATGAGTGTTGCATACACGGGAATCCTTCGGGCGTGGACAATACGGTCGCAACACAAGGAAAGGCAGTATTGTTTCAACGACTTGATTACAACAAACCCCCCAAAGTTACCACACTCTGGAACTTTCCTGAATTGCCACTCCTTTTAGTCGATACGAGGCAGCCAAAATCTACGGCAGCAGAAGTAGCAAAGGTCGCACTACTGAAGAAGCGTCTTCCTCAGCTTGTTGATAGGATCTTGGACAATATAGACGACGTGTCCAGGACAGCTATGGATCTCATTTCGCAAGAAGACTTTGATAGCAGCAATTTGAAGTCCTTGGATGATCTTGGGACTCTGATGACATTAAATCATGGTCTCTTAGTTTCATTGGGTGTATCACATCCAAGATTAGAACGGGTGCGAGAATTGGTTGATCATGAAGGCATCGGCTGGACGAAACTTACTGGTGCTGGTGGGGGAGGATGTGCGATTACTCTTCTCAAACCCAAAGTCTCAAATGAGAAGACCAAGACCTTGGAGGAAACCCTGGAACGAGAAAACTTTACGAAATTCGAGGTCACGTTAGGGTGCGATGGAGTTGGAGTTCTCTGGCCTGCAATATTGAAGAACGGCGTAGAGGACGACCAAGGTGGTCAGGAAATTGACCAAGAGAAGCTTCTAAGTGCAATCGGTATTGAAGGAGTAGAAGAACTTGTGGGTGTGAGGGGGGGGAATGGTGACCGGGATGCCTGGAAATTTTGGAAGGTTGAAAAATAGATGGGTTATGGGAAGATTTAAACACTGGCAAGAGTAAGCCAATGAGGGGCATAGAACGGAGGACTAGGAGTTATCATTATAACAAGCATAATAGTAATCCGGGGGGGAAGCAAACTGCCCTTGCTTTGTTCGCTCATTTATATATATATATATATATATGTAATGGGAATATTGGTATCTGGCTTAGGTAGCACGCGCATATTAAAAAAGAAATCAATCACACACATATGTGCATTGTCTAAAGTTACTATTTGCTCACTAGCAACCCACAATCCCTTCCGGTGCATGGGGCCGCCCTCTTTGACCCCTCTTAATATTGTTCTCTACGCGAGGCTGAACCAGCTTCGACGCCATCAAAGCCTCCCCCACCTCGCACCCACCTTAGCCCACCCAACACTATGGCCCCAAAAAACCCCAAAACGTCGAAGGCACAACAAAGGAGTCCGGTAGCTGAGACGCCGAAAGAATGTACGTTTCCTTCCAAACCTATAAATACCGTCTTTCCCCCCCATTCCTTTCCTTCCTTCCTTCAAGCTTCAAGGCTAGCATGTGGGGAGATCTCCAAGCTAACCACTCAAGAAAAAGACCCAACTATTAAAGCTAAACTCGAAGCCGAATATCAAGCTTCACGACCTTACCTCCTCCTTGCAGAAACCAAGGGACTTTCTAACCTCACACCGACTGAAAAAAAAGGCTACACACTCTCCCGTTTCCTCGAAACCGGAGTGTGGAATACCTGGCCCGAGACACAGCAGAAGGAGTTCTGGAAAGGTGTAAAGGAATTGAGTATCCCGACGCCGCTGGAGAATCCGCCGGCGAATTTGGGAAAGGATAGGAGAGGAAGGGATCTGGGAACGTATCCCCCGGAGGAGTATAGGCGGTTTTTGGTTAGGGAGAGGGAGATTGGGGCTTTAAGGGCGAAGAGTCGAGGGTTTGCTTTGAGGAGGGAGAAAGCGTTGCTTGAGGGAAGGGAAGGGATTAAGGAAGAGGAAATTCAAGAGGAGAGGAATAGGAGGAAGTTGCTTGGGAATTTAGAGGGGAGGAAAATGAAGAGGTATGAGGTGGATCCCGGGTGGGATGATGTGGTTCCTATTCCGCAGGTGGATGGGGAGGGAGCGTTGGCTCAGATTGCGTATACGGAGGAGTATGATGAAGGTATGTTATATTCCCCTCTCGTTTCTTCCATTCGGCCTCTGGGACATTATTTCTTATCCCTCTTTTCTTATGGATATTACGTTACTAATTTGAGATGGCCATTAGCAATGAGTATCCTCCGTGCCGTAATGGCTGCCAACGAATATTCCCCTCGAGTCCTCGACCTCACGCGACACATTATCAAACTCAATCCCGCCCATTACACCGTCTGGCTCTACCGCGCCCACACGCTTTTCGCCTTAAACCTATCAATCGAAGAAGAAATAATTTGGCTCAACGAAGTTGCTCTCGAACACCTAAAAAACTATCAAATATGGTCTCATCGCCAAGTCTTAATCGACAGCCTCTTCCCTACATTAAAAACAAGAAAGGAAGTTATCGATTTAAGTAGGTCTGAAAGAGACTTTATGGACAAAATGTTCAACGAGGATGAGAAGAATTATCACGTTTGGAGTTATCGACAATATATAGTTAGGAAATTCGATATGTGGGATGACCCTGATGAGTTAATCTCTATTGAGAATATGATTAGGAAGGATGTTAGGAATAATTCGGCTTGGTCTCATCGCTTCTTCCTGGTTTTCTCCAATCCGAGATATTGTACTGAAGGTTCTGCCGCTACCGAGTTCGACGAGGCAATACCAGATGAGATTATCAATAGGGAAATCGAGTATTCGAAAGCAGCTTGTTATGAGGCACCTATGAATCTTAGTCCGTGGAATTATCTGAGAGGTGTTTTGAGGAAGGGAGGAAAGAAGTTAGAAGGCTTGGAGGAGTGGATTGGGGAGTTTGTTAGTCTAGGGGATGAGGAGGGGAAAGGGGAGGATGTTAAGAGTAGTTATGCTTTGGATCTTTTGGTTGATGTTTGGGTTGAGAAGGGGGAGAAGGAGAAAGCGGATAGGGCGTTAAGGTTGTTAGGGGATAAATATGATCGGATTAGAAAGAATTATTGGGAGTGGAGGAGGGTGGGGTTGAAGGTTTGATTAGATGGAGTTGAGTGTGTTTATGGTAGGTTTGGTATTATTGGATTTGTTAGTTAGTGTCGATATGCTATAGCGGGGGAACCAAGGTCACTAATCACTCTGCACTCATGTAGGACGCAGCCTGATTGTTGTGGTCTTGATTCGTAGTTTATCCTATACTAAGTCATGCCTTGGTGTTGAAGCTTAAGTATGCCAAGGTCATGGGATCGCATATCGATTCCCATAGCGATTCCCAACCGTACCAACAGTTAGTAAGGTCTTCAGTATGGCCTTTTTAAAGTAAAAGAATGTACCTTTGCCTTCTCCGAAACTTTTCGACATATCTATACCCCTATTCCACCTTCCTTCTGCTTGCATGAATACCAGTCAACAACCTCCACATTCATCTATACCCTATCCACTCAAACATAAAAGCAAAAAAAAAAAGAAGAAATCCTAATCTAAACTCCTCTCATAAAACTCTATTACACTCCGTATACTTACTACGTATATTCTATAAATACATACTTTATATACTTTTATATCTTAGCTAAGGATAAGATTATTATTCCCAAGGAGGCGAGGGAGGGAACTTGTGGTTGTGGGAGGTGAAGTTGTAGAGGGATAAAGTCGAGAGGGGTAGATGATGGGGATTAATGTGCGTTGAGGAGACGTGATGTGAGGGTGAGTTGGAAGTTTTGTTTTGTTATTTGGAGGGCTGGGGGGGTTGGGGAATAGGGGAGGAAGATGGGGTGATCGTGAAGGAGTGTGGGGTGATGGGGATAGTGGTTAGTTGTTTTTGATGGTAGGGCTTTTGGGGGTTGGAGGGGGAGGGTTACACTGTTATAAAGTATTTGCCCTTTGAAACTGTCTCCAAAATTTCACTATGTCGATGATCACCATCATTTTCAAACTTTCATCTCCACCCTCTACCTCTATAAAAGTTTCCAAGTCGCGAAAAATACAATCAACCAAATAATCCAGCGATTTTCTTCACACCTAATTTTCTACTCTAAAGAACCTAAATTAATAGGAGAAGTAACAAGTTCCTCATCTTGACTACGGTATTAGTTTACAAAGTTCCCTCTATTTCCTTCTTAGATTCAAATTATCACTCAAAGAACAATCAACTATTCTAACGAGGAGGATATGATGAAAATAATGTGGTATAATCTAATCTATCGCTTCGCATATTTCTATGGTGTTGAAGTTATAACTAGAAAATATTCTTATCTTAGCTATGCTTGAATTCGAAATAACGCTACTTCGACATTTAGAAGTAGAGTTGCCAACCAGAACTTTCTAGTAAGTGGTAATTAACAAGTTTATTCAATTAGGATATTGATCATATACGTTATTTTAAGCTAGTATACTCATAAATAAACTTTTGTTTCAACAAGCAGAAAGTAATCAGTCATGCTCCTTTAGTACCAAGATATATTAAGATTAACAATAATACAAAAACCATAAAATAAACCTCGTTCAACCTTTCGAATCTACAGCTAAGAGTTTAAGTAAGAAGCAATGCTTGTGAAATAAGAGATTTCTCTCCTTAATGTCTCTGATGATCCTGAGACAAGGATGTAAAAACAACCTTTTCCTAGTAAGAGACTAAGCATCCACTAGTCTATTCTAGAAAGGAAAGAACATCCACTTCCTTGCTTTTAGCCAGAGGGGCTCTCCAGCGCTTCAGAACATGTCTGTCACGTTGGGTAAAAGTTATTCTTAGGATTTAAATCGGGGACCTCGGTAACCGAGAAGAGCAGAGAGGGTAGGAAGTTCCAAGTGGTGTAGATCTTTAGCACTTATATATATAGAGAGAGGAAGAGAAATTTGCCGAATGATAGAAGTTTATTTCTAACAAATTGTTAATGCATTGTCGCTTTCAATTGGCTAAGTAGGGGTTATGAAGTTTGGTAGGGACTTTTAAAAACTAATTTGTGTCCTTGTCAGTTAGGTCTTCTAGGTTCAATTGAAGTACCTCTTCCCTCACAATCTGCCATTCTCACGAAGAGGCAATTCCTATTTTAACTTCTCCAAGTTTAATTTACTTTCATTATTCTATGCCGCTAAAAATCTATCAAGTAAAAATAAAATCATCTATAGGACAGTGAAACCACCGTCAACTCTCAGATCTGCACCAGTAACATATGCAGCAGCGTCGCTCAGCAAGAAAGCACATGGACCAGCCAAGTCAACTGGGTCACCCATTCTTGCTTGTGGAACACCTCCAACCCATTGTGCGTAAATTGCGGGATCCTTCTCCATGATAACCTTGGTTAAAGGAGTCATCATGTAACCAGGACTGATGCAGTTAACTCTAATGTTGTGTTCGGCGAATTCGACTGCCAAACTGGCCGCCATATGTCTGACAGCTGCCTTGGAGCTGTTGTATGGTGTTTGCCTTTGGGGAAGGTTGACAATGGCGCCGGACATGCTGCCAATGAAGACGAAGCTTCCTGGTGCCTTTCTGGCGATAAGATGCTTGGCAACGTTGATAGCGAAGAGATAAGTACCGTGAACGTTGACGTCGTAAAGCTTGCGAACTCGTGCAATGGGGTATTCGAGGGCGGGAATATTATCTGTGAAACCGGCAGATGTCACGAGACCGTCGACTTTTCCATGGGCAGCTACAACTTCAGCAATACATGCAATGACGGAGTCCTCGTCGGAAACATCGGCATAATGTGCGGTGACTTTTGGGACACTAGGTTTTTATTAGTACACTTTTCGAATAATTGAGAGGGAAGTCATACGCTGTAGCTGTGGGGTATGCGGCCTTGAAGTCTTCTACCATCACTAATGCTTGCTTCTCTGCTGCATCCTCTTTTGTATGAATTAGTACCAGCCATTAAATGTTTAGGGCATTGAGATTTACTTTGAAGATCGACAATTGAGACATCAGCACCACTGAGAACCAGAGCCCGAGCCATCACAAAGCCAAGACCTTGTGCGCCTCCAGTAACGATGACACTTCGCCCGGCCAGGGTGAAGGAGGGAAGAGTTGGTGTGGCCATTTTGGGAGATTGAAGAGAAGAACAGAGAGGAGCTCCTGGGTGCAGGTATAATGTTTGTATGGGAAATATGCGTCTGGGTTGGATCAAGAAAAGTTCCCTACTAAGAGACTTTATAAGGCCTGGGTACTCCCCTCAGCTCCACATCATGCCACTACTGGTAGAGGCGCAAACCCTCTTATCATGGGACCTACCGTGATGTCGCATAACGGAAAGAAAGCAACTTTCAAACACCGCGAACAAACATCAGCTCAATGGGGTGGACGGCGAAGGTGAAATTCTCGCCATTGGCGCGCTTCCAGTTTTGCGGTTCCTGACGGCAACTCCAAACCCCACCGGAATCGGGCGCCAACAGAACTCGCCCAACATCGTGACAGGAACCACAAACGGCTGTGGCGGGGAACCGTAGAATGAATGCTTCCCCTCTCTTCAATTCGCGCGGGTTTCTAACGCAGCATTCGTTGGAAGCGGCGACCTTTCACTGGAGGAGGAATTGGCCATTGCTTCCTTTTTGCGTTTCGTGACCTTGATGGTGATGTATCAGCTGAGGGGTCGTTCTAGAGCTCGTAAGCAGCATGTTGCAGTGGCGATGGCGGTATATTGTCAACTATGGAAGGCTAGAAACAAAATGACTCGCGGTTGTATGGGGAAGAAAAGCGGGAGAAGATATGGGGATTACCAGAACTCCTGGTTCCTGACTAAAGTAACCAAGCGAGGAATCTAGCCAGATGTAGAAATTGTCTGCTTCTACCCACTCCAGAGATCCTGGCTGTAGATGGCAGAACTCATCCTACAAACCGGGGCGTATTATGGAATTGATTTTCCGCGGAAAACATCCCTAAACGTCAACAGTTGGTGATACTGTAGCAATAGAGCCCTCTCAAATTAGTAGATCCCCCAAGGAATGATTTGGCCTGCTGGTGAAGCTCAAACATTCTTCTCGTCCTTCGTATATGAAAATTGAAGCTAGTTAATGTGATATATTCTCCAGTGTATGAGAAGTTGCATATCGTTCTCTTTCCAGTCCAAACAAGCTGAAGGTTTCACTTTGATTATCCTCATGTCTAAAGTATGTGTTACTCTTAGATATCTTACTTGGGGTTGAAATTAAATATACGGTTTCTCTATGCTTAAATGAAGGCATCAAAAAGTATAGAGTCGCCCTTTAAAGTAAGGATGTGGTTCGATTCTTTACTATTAGCACTCAATTGGTATTCCCACGACAACGATATATGTTTCTCCAGGGGAAAACAAGCAGCAGTGAAATAGGCTGGATTCTTTGAATAGCCAATCTGAGATGCTGCTAATTGGGACATTACTCTGATGTTATGGCTCATCAGACCTCGAATTCATTTTCACTCGTTCGATAAAATTATGGAGCATGGATGAAGAGGTGATCGGAATTACTTAACTTTAAAATATGAAAATAATGAAACTGGCTGTTGGGTTTCAACAGACAGAAATTATTGGGACAGCACCTCTAAAAATGGAATAGGGAGGAAAGGCAATTTGGCCTTGCCTGGATTTCAATCAAGAGGAACCACTCAAATACTAACATATCCCCGAATCGATAAAAGATAGAGACAAAACATACAACAGCAGGTATTCGCTGGTGGTCACCCACCCAACTACTAATCTGCCGATCTATAGCTTGAGTTCCGGAGAGCGAACGGGATCCGCTACTTTCTATAGTCTATGGTCGTATGTGAAAGACACGACCGTATATAATATTATAACCCTCATTTACTAAAGTTGTGCCCTGTGATCTGAAAAGATTCCGCTAGTTCTCTAATTTAATGAGTTATCAAATGGGAAGAGCGAACGGGATCCCTTGTTCTCTACAAACTATTCTCGCATGTGAAAATCTAGCACCTACCTAGCATTATGTATCAAGGTGTCTCACTCAAGGTAATCCATACTAGTGGATATCCTGGCCGAATCAAAACATCAGACCCCCCACCCCCCACAACAAGCTCCCTTCCCGTATTGGTGGCATTTCCACAACACCATCTTTTTTAGGAACGACATTTCCCACAAAGCAGGTACATTCACAAGAGTCAGACCCGAAACAATCACGGATGATCACATCACATCCTCTCACATATCTCGTGCCTTGCATATTCCTCCGACTGCAAGACATAGAAATCTCCGACAACACTTCCTTAGAACCCATTGGCAATTCTCACTTCCTCTTCTCCCTCCATTTGAATATTCGCACCCACCCCCAGGGTATCTCTAGGGATTTACAATCCCCATATTATCTATGAATATCTAAATATTCATATAAAAAATAAAGCCACTTATGATCTCAAACTTCAAAAACTTTCAAATTCAATGTCCCTAAAATGGTCAAAGAATATATACAACTCAACCACTTTCATTTAATGGGTAAGAAAATACTGCAACAACCGAGGGTAATTTGGAGTTCCCAAACCCGTCACCGGATCCCAACCAGGCGCTGCTTGAAACCCATCTGTTCCACATCCAGGATTCGATCCCTTAACCACATCATTCAATAACCAAGGATTAGCATATAAAGTTGGATCTACCACGCACCTCAATTAGCAAAATTCCCTCCGCCTAACAACAAAACAAAAGGATGGAGAGAAATAGCAAACTCACTGATAAACCCCACCGTCCCCTTCCCAACATTCAACCTCGCCTCATTAATCAAAGTCAAAACCGACGCAAAAACAGGCGTACTAGCACTCGTCCCAAAAACCCTATAATCCCAGCTCCCCGTCAAAGCCACCACATAATTCGCCCCATTAGCGCTAACATCCGGATACGCCCTCACATTTCCCGAATTATTATATCTCTCCCCCCCAAACTCGCGGGGTTTATAATACCTCAAATAATTCTTTACAGCACTAGCTTGATAGTTCGGCATTGGGAAAACATTGGAGAAACCTCCACCGGAATAGATGGATGTTTCACAGGCGACTTCTTGATCGTAGAAGTTGGAGTTTTTAACCATTTGGGTGGCGCCGACGGAGAGGACGTAAGGGCATGTAGAGGGGAATGAGGGGGCGAATTTTCCACTGGTTGTTCCACTGAAGTTTCCGGTTGATGGATCGATACAGCGACCTAGGGATCCGGCTACTCCGTAGTCACCCGAACAGTAGAGGAATGTTGTTCCTGTTAACCCTAGTTTGGCGTATTCGTTACACTGCCGTCGTTCGTAAGCCGGTGTAAGGTCATGTTCGTTGTAACTGTAACTTGTTGAGATGACCTTCGCGGCTGTGTAGCCACCACAATTTCTAGGTCCGGTATAACCACCTGGTAAGGGATCGGGATAGATGGCGTCGATATTTGGTCCAACAGATACAGTTTCATTGTCAGCGCAATAACTTGCATCTAATGCATCGAGGAAATTGTTGAAGGATGTATATTCTGTTTCGATGAGATCTCCGACTTGATATAATGTGACGTTCAAAGGATTGACAAGTGCCATAGCGTATTCGAGATCTAGATCCGATTCGATATTCCGAGCAAGATCTGGAGTGTTATAAACATTTCCTCCATCAACTGAATGTAACGTTGGTTTTATCTGCACTTGGCTTTTCGAATAATTCGAAAAGAACATCGCTAGATCAGTAGCTAGATATGATTGAGGCGTATACTCAACAACCCCAAAACTATTGTTTGGATGCCTTCTAGTTCTCGGATCGAGTGTCGGAATCCCATAAAGTGCTCGAAGACAATCTGGTACAATATTATTCGAACAATCCAGTAAATTCTGCGTGATATTCTTAGTAGGTTGCGGACAAGGGTTTTTGTGTGGATCGTTGTGTCTCCAATTATGTCCGGCTTCACCAAATCCAACGCCTCCTTCGTGTAGACTGTTGCTGTTGTTGTCATCACGTTCGACGTTTTCTTTCCTAGGGTCGATTCTAGCATCGAAATGAACGGTAGGGGTGATGAAATCAATATGCTCTTGGATATGCCTGGGGGTCTAGTCAGTGTTGCTGAAAATAAAATGTATTAGCGATTTGGTCAAGATCGATGAAAAGATCTACAAATCTAAGATGTAACTATGCGTCTGCCAAAACAATTCGCTCAAATGAACTTGCACTCGAGAATTGGTATGAAAAAAGGAAACCTAATTAATTCCGCCTAAAATCAACTCGACCAATTATATCATCCCCAACTCCAGCGTAGTTTCTTATTATATGAAGTCAAAAATACATCAATCTAAACAAAATTGGCCAGAGAGGAGAGAAACGTGAACTACACATTCTAAATCGCAACATCGAAATATCGAAAGGCCTATAAACATATCCGAACCCCCTCACAACTTCCAAGCTCGTCACAGGATGCCAAAAACCAACACCAAAATGAAAGAAACCACTCCAAAAAATAGAACTCACTCAGGAACCCAATACTCCTCACATCCCACCTTAACAACTCCACTACTATGTCTCCAAACGCCCATTCTCGTTCCCAACAACCTCTCCACATCTCCCACACCCCCCTCAAAACTAATCCACCCTCCTCCCCCCTCAACTCTTATCCTCTTCCTCTCCACCCCCTCCCCAACCAACCACTTCACCACCTCCCCAACCCTCTCCTTCTTCGGTCTAAACGCCCTCTCAATATCCTTTGTACTCCAATGAACCCCATAACTCTCACTCTCAGGATCAGAAACTCGCATAAGATACTCATCCAACAAATGTAAATTTTCCTGCTTTACCGCAATCCTAACCGGAACCTTCCAATCCCTCGGTAAAACCCTTATAGGTTGTTTAATCCACCCAACCGGTGATCCACCCATACGTTTCTCATGAATCACTAATTTCGATTTCGATTTTCCAACAGGAGAAGCTTCGATAATCAGAATCCCAAATCCAATCCATAACAGAAGAATGAGATATATCGATCCAATTTGTCTCGTCATCTTGAATTGATGAGCAAGCAGGGAAAATGGAAATCACAAAAAGGTGAGGTAAGAGTAAAAAAAACAAACCTTTCTCCCCTCCATCACCTCACTCAAAGGTATTTATACCTCACCCCCCGCCTCCCCCAGCTCACCTGCTTCATCCATTCCCTAACCAGAAGAACCGCAACCCGAGGTAAGCCAACCAATAAATAAATAAATAAATAAAAAAATAAATAACCCAAGAAAAAAAAAACCCCCCGCTCAATAATCCCCAATCTCCAAACCGACTTTACCAACCTCCAATCCCCAAAAATCTATTTTAAGCATACCCGAATAATTAAACTTTCCCCGACGAAAAGAAAATTCCCCTTCCGCACACCAAGATAGCCTATACATCATATTCTCCCATATTGAATACTCCCTCCCCTCTCGCTCGCTTATCGAGAGAGGGCATGATTTTCCGGGGTATTTTACGAACGGGTGATAAAGTGCCTAAATCCCCCCCCCAATCAACCTATTCCCAAAAACCACCAGGACCAGAACCATAAAGTCCACTCACCTGGGTCCAGACCTTCGAGATGGACCACATTTATCACGCGAATGGACACCTTACTTTTCCCCTCATACCCAGTCACAGGAACAGATACTCCTTCCTCCTTCACCCTCGACATCCAAATCTTGGTAAGAGGGGTTATCCTCCTTTACCTTACCCTATACCCGGAATCTCGCGGACCGAGAAACGGGACGCCACACAATTGAAAGAGGATTCAGCGGAAGATGGAGCGGGAGTAGATGGTAAAAGCCAGAGCCGAGAGAGGAAACTCGAAAGCTCACATGCAACCGACCTGGCTATAAAAGGATGCGTGCCTGAATGTCTTCCCGAAACAAGGAAACCGAAGAAGTCCAAAAAAAGCATATTGCTTGCTATCGAAGATCGATCTATCAGGTATAGTAAAAATGCAATCAAAATGTATCTTGTTTCTTGTAAGATGCAAGAAAACCCGCCGGCCAACTCGCGCTCAAAATATAGACAAAATAATATGCACCTTAAATCTCCGAAGCGCCTCAATCTCTGCCTGCCTGGAAAAAAACGGAAAAAAATATCTCCCCACCCACTCTTCCGTCCATTCTCCCATCCACCCAACCACCCATCCCCATCCAAGAAACTCCAAGAAAAAACATCCAAGCCGTGACATCCATTCGTCCTAGCCATTACCATCATCCCCGTCGTCCTCCATGAAGTGATCGAAGCCAGGAGCCTAAAACATAACTATATCCCCGGAGAGGTACCGGTATCCTAACGCTAAAGTGCCTACGAATGAGAAAATGAGAAAATGCAACACCATCCCATTCCGCAATAATACATAAGAAAATATTGTTGAAAAATTTGCAAACCAGCCACCCTTATACGAACATCCCCTTTTGAGACAGACAAAACCCGATCTTGTGGACTGGGAAAAAGACATGCCTCCCTGAACAGAGTATATTACCTTACTCTTTCCTTCCAAACTACGCTCTCCTTACTCCCACCGGTACCGATATAATTAAGAAAATATGACCTCCGAACAGTGATCAAAGAAAACAAAATTAGACATATTCCACCCATAGTGTTATTTATCTTGCAAAGGAGAGAGGTGAATAAGTGGTCCTTGGCTCTGGTCCATATCGTGATGGCAATCCAGTAATTGTTTGCAGATATCAACTGAATTTTAAGTCGCAAAATCGTAAGAACTATCGGTTTGATGAGTTTAGGGAGTGAAGTTTCGAGTCGAAAAGAGAAAAGTTACATGACTCGACATGAGTCGTCGAATTGTTCAGCTTTTTTTGGACCTATATATATTATTAGCAACAGCTTTCTATTGACAAGAGTGATACAAACGAACCTTTTCCCGACGGCTTGATACCGGCGCTTCCAGCCATCCATCCCAATACACCACCTGTAGCGCCACCCCTAGACTTGCTTGATTTTTTGTCTCCTCGAGGGGCCACTTCTATAATACGTGGGCTCTCGGAGCGAATATTTGGTGCTGGCCTGGGAGGCTGGCCTTGAGACCCTGGTGGTGCCCAGTTCGGTGGAGGAGGGGGGGGAGGTGGCCCTCTGTGACTTGACGGTGGTACTGGGGGAGGACCATGAGAAGTACGTCCACTCTTATGTCGGCTTGTTGGCCGACCATCGAACTGTGCGCCGGGGGGGGGACCCGGAGGAGACTTAGGAGGTTCTGGAATTGGCCACATGTGCATTGTCACAGCCCAGTCGGGTTCGATCATAGTTTCCCAAACCTGAGGGAGAATGATTTCGCCGTTGGGACCAATCAAGTCGTAATGACCCTCTGCTACATGTGGACCAATGATGTCGACGTGGAGGAAAGCCTGTCTAATCAACTCTTCCATTCCCTGGAGATGGTTAGCTCATGAAAAAGTAGAAAGTAATTAGGAGTTCTTACAGCCCAAGTCGCGCATAAATGAAAAGGGAAGCTGAATTTTCTCCCAACTGCATCTTTGAACTTGATGGGTTTCTTCACCTCGTCTGGCGGCTTCTCTAGTGCCCTCGCCAAAGCATCGGCAGCCTCCTTTTTGAGCTTCTCGCTTACTTCGTCTGCCTCCTTTTTGATTTTGGCAGCTTCATCGGCTGCCTCCTTTTTTAACCTGTTAAGTTCATCGGCGGCCTCTTTCTTCACCCTAGCAAGCTCTGCAGCAGCGTCGGCCTTTTCCTTCTCTTCCGCAGCCTTCGCTGCAGCTTTCGCTTCCTCAGCTTCCCTCGCTTTCCGGGCGTTTTCCGCACCTTTGGCCATGGCGGCCTTCCTCTCCTCATCCAATTTCCTCTCCCAGAGCGCCTTCTCCTCTGCTGCCTTTCTATCTGCTTCCACCCTTGCCTCAGCTGCTGCTTTTAAAGTTGCCTCATAATTTAGCAAAGCTGCCCGCTTCTCATCCTCCAGTTTCCTCTCCCAGGCAAACTTTTCCTCGGCAGCCTTCCTCTCGGCGGCAGCTCTGGCTTCGGCAGCAGCTTTTTGTTGGTTCTCGTAGTTTATCAGAGTTTGACGCTTCTCCTCCTCAAGCTGTTTTTGCCAGGCAATCTTTTGCTCAGCTTCTTTCTTCGCTGCCTCAGCTTTGGCCTCAGCAGCGGCTCTCTGAGCCGCTTCATAACTCGCCAAAGCAGCCCTTTTCTCATCCTCAACCTTCCTTTCCCAGTTTGCTCGCTCTTCGGCAGCCTTCTTCGCTGCTTCCGCGGCTGCCTTTTCTGCTGCTTCCTTGGCATCTCTCTCAGCCAATTCCTTTTGAGCACGCTCACTATGGAAAGCCAGTTCCTTCTGGGCTCTTTCAAAATCAAGTTTTTGGTTCCTGAGGAGTTCTTCTGCGGCCAGGAGCTTTTTCTCTGTTTCAGGATCCGGAACACCAATGACAGAGGGTTCGCTGGGGGGCCACTGAGGATAACCGCCAAACTGCATTTGTTGAGGAGACATACCGGGCTGCATCCCATTCATCCCTCCTCCTTGCATCCCATTCATGCCTCCTTGCATCCCATTCATGCCTCCTTGCATCCCATTCATACCTCCCTGCATCCCATTCATGCCTCCCTGCATCCCATTCATGCCTCCTTGCATGCCATTCATACCGTTCATCCCTCCTCCTTGCATTCCCTGGGGGGAGTAGCCTGGATAGTTTCCATAGCCAGGATGTGGTGGGTAGGGCATGATCTCATGGCCCTGGTACCCACCAGGTGTGCTGTGACCTGACATTGCGTGGTGATGTCCGTTAAAATAGCCTGCCCCTCCTGGTGATGGCGTTGCTGCTGGTTGGGGCGAAAACGGATTGCTCTGGGAAGGATATTGAAATCCACCTGGACCGCCATATTGCGTTAACGCACCCGTTAATGCCCCCGTTGCGCCGAACGGGGCGTAACCACCACTAGTATTAGGACTGGAATATGAGCTTTGGGCATAGCCTGGCGGAGGCACCCGCGCACCGAATGGTCCAGGTTGCGGTCTATGAAATAAATTTTAGCACTTGTACCAAACCGTTAGAAATATAGCGAGCAGGTATGAAAATATTAAGTGTGGGTCATATCTGGCCACCAGGATGGCCATCTTGAAGAGGTCGGAATACAATAGATGGCAGGACTTGATTAACTTACGCGGGATAACCTCTGCCATACCCTGGAAACTCTTCGGGATCTAGAAGTAGAAGTTAGCATTGCTGCCTAAGAGGGGATTATCGATGTAAACATACCCACACTTGAGGGTGGTGCCGCAACGGCACGATGTACTCTAGATATAGGAGGGCGATG
This sequence comes from Neobulgaria alba, assembly GCA_003988965.1. Classification (NCBI taxonomy): domain Eukaryota; kingdom Fungi; phylum Ascomycota; class Leotiomycetes; order Helotiales; family Gelatinodiscaceae; genus Neobulgaria; species Neobulgaria alba. Next base: position 331,830 of record QYAM01000054.1, read on the forward strand.
AGATTGTCTTTCTCTTTCGTTGGGAGTGGTAGTGTTTCTACGAACGGGGCCTCTCGTTACAGATGGCTGACGGCTTTCGGCTGTTCCACGTCTTGCGGGAGCTCGAGGTCTTGAAGTAGGTCGACTGGCAGAGTCTGAAGGTTCAATGGGGAAATTAGCATTATGTGATCATATATATGGTTGGAGTTTGAGGACTGCCTCGCCCTAAGCACACTTGACACGAGTTCTCCCTGAGGAAAGAGTAGACTTCTTAAAGGGGGGAAATTTAATTCTTACCGAGTTCATCAGAGTACGCCCAGTCGTCGTCTTCGTCTTCTTCGTCGTGTAAGGGATCGGAATGGTGGCGACTTCCAGGATAAACTCCCGTTCCAGACGAGCCCTCTTCGGAGGAGTAATCTGATTGGGACTGGGAGCCCGAACGAGAAGAGCCAGCAGAGGTAGGTTGTGAATTGACTAGGAGCAGTTAGCTTGTGTGGACTAAGTGTGCAAATATCAAATCTGCATACTGGTGACTGTCGTACTTCTTCTGCCATATGGGTCGTTAGCTACGTCTCCTTGGTATCGCAAACGAGACATTTTGACCGCAGCACAGCAGACTTACGGCATCTGGAAAGAATTGGGCAGGGAATATCTTTTACTCCCAACTTTCTACCCGAGAGAGCTGGAGGATCAAGATTCCTCGAAAGTGTTGGTGGGAAAGAGTGGGCAATGGGCCCTGGGTGATTCCCAGATCTGCCAATGGCGGTGTATATGCCTGCTGTGTTGGCAAGTAGGCCAAGCGGGTATAGCAGACGCAGGTGGCAGCAGTAGGACGCTCTTCGCGGCGTTGGGATTGGGACGAGCAGCTGGCAAGCGGCTGTTTTCGACGAGCGTGGCCCTGAGTGCGTGCGGGCGTGTCGGTGGGGTGGGTGGTTGCTGTTGTCGCGAGGAGCAACGAGCAGTGCTTTTGCTGCTGGGCTCCACGAATGTAAGCGGGTGCGAGCAGCGAGACGACACCAAGTGTCTCTTCGCTCCGGTCGCTGGAGCGGTCGCTTGGTGATGGTGTTGTGATGGTCTGCGAAGGAGGGGGAACGGCCTAAGAAGTTAGAGTTAGCAAGGGGACGGATAAGCTTCCAGGTTGTCTCGCTGCGCTAAAATCTTTTCCAAACGGCCCTGGCCAGATCGCTGATCTGCTCGACGGCGACGGTACCTAACCTGGGCATCGAGGGCATCTGGGAGCTGCTCCTTCTGCCGTGCAGCTGTCTGCAAAGAGTCCAGACGATCAGACAGGCCAGGCCGAGCAGGCCTGCCTCGGGTCCCCTTTGCGTCTGACCTCCTCCACACGCACAGGATCTCAGGAAGGGGATTGTGTGGACTGACCTCCGGGATGTTGGGGGTTCTAGGACTGCGGTACGGTAAGGCAAGGTGGCGATGATGCCGGCTCCACGATCGAGGGAGGGGTTGTTTCAGCGGGAGAAGCCTATAAACTCCGCGACAGCACAGGTCCCAGGCCGTTGTGGTGCGTCTAGTCTGGATGTTCTTTTGAGACAGACAACGGCGGTTCTCGGGCGGTGGTGCTGTAGTCGTGTGGCGTGCGAGCCGTGGCTTCGAGTCGCAGTGCAGCGGAGTGTTGCGGGGGGGGGCAGCGTGTGCTGTGGGGAAATATAGATTTTGTTTATTTATTTATTTCTGCTGAGGTGTGTGAAGCCGCTGGTTGTGTTGACGTTGACAGCCCTGGCTGGTGGCGGGCGCTCGCAATCTGGCAGCGATTCGCTGGGCTGTAACTGGACAGCTTTGCTCGAGGTGCAGATGGACCTAGGAACAAGGGCACGGGGAGCAGTTCTGGAAAGGAGCGGCACTGAGGACAGGAGACTCGGACGGGGCGAACTAGGAAAGGAGCAGATTCTCAGAGGGGGTGGAGAAGACCGTACAGGGCGGAAGGGATGGTGGGCGAGCAGGTGTGATGTGGATGGCGCCGTTTTCTTTTACTTGTTTTGGGGGGGTTCTGGTGTAGGTGTCGATGCAACTCTAACATGTTCGGTGATCAAATTCCAGAACAGCGGGTGACCAGTGGGAACGTCGCACAGAGTCAGGAAGTCAAGAGAAGCCCGTGGCGGATGCCCTGCGGCGTGGGATCTTGCAGTGGTCAATTATGGTCCTGGAGAACGCTTGGAAGGGGTTGGAATGTTCGCGGAGTCATGTGTCTGCTCGGCATAAGGCTGATTATCTCTACATATATACAGCTCAAGCCGTCCCTGCGAACGGCGAGACTCGTGGTGCGTTGTCCAACGCAAAAGCCAGAGCACAAACGAGTCAGAACCGCTCGCTCGCCGGAGCAGATCCAGGCATGGCCAGCCAAACAAGAACAACTCGCCGCCAGGCAGATGTGGGCGGTGACGGCTTCCAGCCCAATGCAGAGCCTAACTTGCTGCCCAAGGAATCCGATACTTACGGCCCCCCCCGCCGCCATTGGCTCGCCGCGATGACAGCGAGGGACGGCCCGGGTCTGCTTGGGCCGGCCCTGGTCGGCAGCGCGAAGATTGGGTAGGAATAGCTCATGAAAATGGATTCGCATCTCAGCATCTGGCTGCAAAGGCCCTCCAAACCTGAGAACCGACTTGTCCCTATCCTCACGCCCACACCCGCCCTCCCACCACCAATGCCACCGCGTTCCTTGCATGGCCCTCCCTTTCTGGAAGATGCTAGTCGAATTCAGTAACGGATGTTGGCAACATCTGAATCCAGCAGCGCCTTTGCAGCGATCAATTCGGCCTCGTCATATCCTGTCCACCCAGATTCGCCAGCTACACTGCGTCGAACGATCTCAGAAAGCTTCGCTGTCGCGATCTCGTTCAGACGCTCGACCGTTGCAGTCCCAGGAAGTGGTAGCCCAGATTCGGCCTTGGACGACCGGGACACTTGGTTGGGATGCTGTGCAAGTCTCGCCAGCACCCGAGTAGTGGTCTGTGGTGTGTTAGTGCACCAATTCGAGGCAATTCATGTCCTACCTACTAGTTTAAGCCCATAGTATCCGCGCAGGTAGTCGTCACACAATTCAATGCTTCTGCAGAATCTTCGCAGCGATTCTGCAAGATATCTATCAGCGGAGGCTTCGGTAACCGTTGCAGCCATGTAGGTTACTTCGCCGAGCCGGGCATGAATCTATGGTACCAAATCAGCAAAGTTCAGGCCGTGACCAATACAAAGACACAATTCAACTGACATTCCACGCAAATGGGGTGATGAGTAGGACCTCTTCGAGTGCGAAGATTGCTTGCGGGTACATGCCCTGGGTGACGTAAAGGTCTGCCAGCTCAGCCCAGGCTTCAGCATCTGTTGGGGACGAATCAAGGAAACTGGTGAGGGCAGTGATTGCCTCAGCGGTCTTCTTCAACGTCTTGAGTAGTGCTATTCGTCTCTTCGAGACAGGCTATGCGAACATTTAGCAATATCCAAAAAACAACGCAGTGTGCACTCACCATATTGCTAGGGTCGTTACCCAAGATAACATCATATTCTTCGAGGACTTTCTTTAGCTCAGCGTCGTTCTTTGCCACAGCCTCCTGAAATAAACCCCTCAATGCCATCAATCGCTCATTTTCCGCCCCGAATCGTTCAGTTAACCTTTCTAAGCACAAGTGTGCCGATTGTTCATCCCCAGTGCGTAGGCATGAGAGCATAAGATTCTCGTATGTTGTCCAAAGCTCTGGGGTTTCTGCCGTGGACCATAAGGAACTGAGCGAATATGATGCGATGGAAGAGGGAGTGCTTCGAAGGAGTGCTGGAGCTTGCTGTGATAATTGTAGAGCCACAGCGGGAGGCAGGTGCGCCGGGGGGTGGAGCAGAGAGGAGCTCATCGTGCTGATAGAAAAACCTCGGGGAGTAATCAGAAAGAGGCCAGGTCGGGCCTCTCGTGTGTTCTGTTGATCGTAAATTGGTGGGATATTCAAGCGCAAGCTGTTCTTGGCGATGATCTTGAAAGTACCTGGCTGTTCGGACGAGGCTGGCCGTGTCTGGCATGCCGCCCTAAGCGTTTAGGGCGGCCGCTTTACTCCTATAGCGACATTTGGTGGGGGAAGGCTCCGGCCTCAGTACTCGAATATCAAAACACTAAGCCCTGCTTCTCATACCACATCCAGAACTGAATACTCCCGCCAAAAATTGTCCACTCCCAGCAGGCTGCGTGTCGTTTTAGAAACATTTGTATAATATGCCTCCAACAAGAGCAGCCCAACCTTAGTACGATTGCTTGCCAACTGTCCATGGCCAGCCAACTTCCTCGAAATGTACGCCCCCACCACCCCGGGCCCAGCTTCTGAACTTTGTCTTAACCCCTCCTCAGGTTCGAGAAATCACTATATGACCTCATTCGTGGTCTGCGGAACCACAAAGGCAACGAGAAGGAGTATATTCAGAACAGCCTCCGAGAATGCAGGGCCGAAATCCGAGGGTCCGATATGGGTAAGTGGAATTCGGGCGAAGAGGGAAGCACTCGCTGATAGAGATCCTAGACCTCAAAGCCACGGCTCTCCTGAAGCTCATTTACCTCGAGATGTTTGGCCACGATATGTCGTGGGCTTCCTTCCATGTCCTGGAAGTCATGTCTTCTGCGAAATACCTCCAGAAACGAGTGGGCTATCTAGGCGCAGTCCAAAGTTTTAGACCAGACACGGAAGTCTTGATGCTAGCTACAAATCTGTTGAAGAAGGTAGGGATATTCTTAGGGGAATAACCGAAGTTGCTAAGTAACCATAGGATTTGACTTCGACCTCTATTACAACTATGTCTCTACCCATAATTACCTTACCACACATCATCACTCCCTCACTCGCCCTCTCTGTCCTTTCCGACCTTCTACCACGCTTAACGCACTCCAACCCAGCTGTCCGTAAGAAGGCTATTGTGACACTATACAGACTTGCCTTGGTCTATCCGGAAACGTTGAGGCCGGCCTGGCCCAAGATCAAGGAGCGGCTTATGGATGAGAACGAAGATCCAAGTGTCACCGCTGCTATTGTCAATGTCGTTTGTGAGCTAGGTTGGCGCAGGCCTCAAGACTTCCTACCTCTGGCCCCACGATTGTTTGAGCTTCTGGTAGACAGCGGAAACAACTGGATGGCAATCAAGTTGATCAAACTGGTGAGTCCCACCACTCCCATGCTACTTCGGCTGCTAATATCAAAAGTTTGCGACCCTAACACCTTTGGAACCAAGATTGGTGCGTAAACTTTTACCTCCACTCACTTCAATCATTCGAACAACACCTGCTATGTCGTTGTTGTATGAATGTATCAATGGTATCATTCAGGGAGGCATTCTAGACAGCAGTGATGAGTCTGCGGGAGGCGAAGAAATCGCAACTCTATGCGTTCAAAAGCTACGAGGCATGATAATGGTTGAAGGTGACGCAAATTGTGAGTATAAAACAGTTGTTTGATGCACTGGAAACTGACGAGAGCTAGTGAAATACGTTGCTTTATTGGCTTTCAATAAAATCGTTCTCACTCATCCGTACCTGGTTGCTCAGCAAGAAGATGTTATTATGGAATGCATTGATAGCCCCGATATCTCGATTCGCTTAAGAGCTTTAGACCTCGTAGTTGGTATGGTCAATAGTGATAACTTGATGTCAATTGTTGGCCGTCTGATGCGTCAGCTTAAAAACTCAAGGTCACCAACTGCTGATGAGCTCAATCCTCGGCCTGCCCCAATAGAGCTGGCCGCAGATTCTGATGATGAAGGCAGTGAAGCCGCAACTAAAGCTCAGAAGGCCTCAGAAACCCCTCTTTTGCCTGACGATTACAAGATAGATGTCATCAACAGGATACTTGAGATGTGTTCGAGTAATAACTATGCTAATCTAGTGGATTTCGAATGGTATATTGATATTCTAATCCAACTGGTCCGGAGTGCTCCGGTTCCAAGTTTATCTTCAGCCTCCCAGGAGCTTGGGCTGGGAGCAACCGAGCCCTCGAGGATTGATGTATCCGAGAATATTGGCGACGAGTTGCGGACAGTGGCCGTCAAGGTCAAAGATGTTCGAGTACAAGCGACCAGAGCTGCAGAATCCATTCTTATTTCGACGTACAACGATAACTCTTCACATATTGCAGCCGGTAGTGGTGTTTTACGACCTATTTCTTGGATGGTTGGGGAATTTACATCGTGCCTGGCGGCGCCTGATGCGGCATTGACTGCTCTTTTACAACTCACGAAGACATCATCTGCACCAGAAGGTCTTATCGTTTATTTACAAGCAATACCCAAAATATTCTCCTCGATTGCAGGAAATGACGAAGACAGTTGGACATCAGAACGCAAAACCATGGTATCACTCCTGATGGCTCGAATCATTCATACACTAGAACCTGTGGCCATGCATCCAGATCTAGAAGTTCAGGAGAGAGCTGTGGAGTTCTCGGAGCTACTTAAGCTTGCAGCAGAAGCGTTCTCTCCCCTCGAACCTTCTTCGGTGGATTCGGAGCAATACGCTCCTCTGCTTTTGACACAGGCAATTCCCTCACTTTTCGCAGGCGTGGAGCTAAATTCTGTTGCTTCCACAGCCCAAAAGAACGTGCCAATGCCTGCGGGACTTGATCTCGATCAGCCCATCAATCCAAATCTTACTAATCTATTAAGAGCTGCTGAGTTTTTTTCATTTGATCAGCCGGAGGACGATGAATTCGAGGTGTATTATCACCAACAACCGTCATCAACTACGCATGCAGTGGAGCCTGCTATAGCTAGTCTCGAGGGTACGGAAGAGCCTGTTCATTCATACCAGCAAGGCACGGAAGAAAGTTACTTGGACCCAGACATTGTTGCAAGGCGGCGAGCGGAACGTCTCGAAAGAAACAAGGATGATCCGTTTTATATTGCACCTTCGAACGAAAGATCCGGAAAGCCAACACCTCTCCATAGCATTCTCCAAAGTAATAACGGCATTGATCTTGACATTGATGCAATTCCCATAATGCAGCTGGATCTAGGCAAGTCAAGCGGTAATACCTCTGGGCTACGTTCTCCAAGAAAGCCAGCACCAAAGCCTCGACAGCGAATACAAGTTACAGCAGACGAAACACTGGCTACAAGTGGTTCTTCAACTCCACGGAACGAGGACTCGGAGAACGGTTTTGAAGGTCCTCAGAGATCAAGGAATAAGGGAAAGCATTCTCTCCTGCAGGTAGACTCCAGCCATATTGGGGCCTTCTCGCTAGAAGGTGAAGCCATTACTCCCTTAGACTATGAAAGACAGCAAAGGGAAGATGCTGAGATGGCCAAGGCTATCCAAGACGTTGAAAGGCTGAGATTGGAAATGCAACGTGCGAATGAGAGAATACAGATAGCTCAAGGAGTAGAAGGCACAGTTGTCAAGAAGAAAAAGAAGAAGGCCAGAGTGGTAGACGAGGATGCCGAGGCTGAAGGTGGTGTCACAGTCGTGAAGAAGAAGAAGAAGGCTAAGAAGCCTGTGATCACTAACGAGAGGACGCAGGGGGTAACGGCTGATGTTGTTAAGCCAAAGAAGAAAAGGAAGAAGGCTAAGATCGAGGAGGATACGGGAGGACACGAAGATACATTTAACTTGGGAGCATAGCAATGTCTTAGCTTGGAATTATTGGGGTATATATTTCGGTGTAAGGTAAGGTGTAGTTGCCTACCTAGATGTGTAAGTTAGAGAGATTGCACACAGGTGATCCTATGGTATGAATGGACATGAGAAGCATGGACTTCTGATCCTAAAAACCCGTTTCCTTGGGAGAAATTATCCAACATATGTTGATGTGAGACCCGGATCATTGTTTCAAGTGTCTTAATCCTATTTACCTTGAGTTCTCATAAAGGATCTTAAGGATATCTTATTAAAGGAAAAGAAATAAGTACGATAACAAACTCTTCCTCTAAGCAACTCTAATCTACTGGTAATTGGTCTCATACATAGAACCACCTATATACTGGAATCACGTGTGATAAGAGCTCTTATCGGATCCTCGGCGTGTGTCCGTGCATCAAACTAAAATTTATTTTTTGGTCCCTCGAAATCGAACATTACAGTTTTCTACTCATTACGCATTCTCTACCTCAAGTCTTGAGAAACAGACGGAGAAAGAATCCATGTCGTCTGCAAATGCGATACCACTTGGTGTTAGAGGTGCTGAAGGAAGAGGTGGAGGTGGAGGAAGAGATGTGGGTTTGGAGAGAAAGGCTGATGCGAAGGGTATGTGCTTGTTTCTTTCTTCTGATGAGGATATTTTGATGGGGTGGGATGGAAGAATGTTTTAGGCTGACCTCGAGGGGAATAATAGAGAGGAATTTGGAAAAACGAAAAAAGGAGAGGAGAATTGAACTTGCGAAGAGGAAATTGAAGCATGAGGAGAAGGCGGCGAAGAAGAGGGCTAGGAAGGTTAATGATGGGGTTCATCGACGTGCCGTAGGTTTTTTTTTCTAAATTCTGGCTTTGGATTGATGGGTGAGGAATATTGTTTACTGAATTGGTTGATTTGGGGGATTTTAGCATCGAAATTATGAGAAATACGCTGTTAATCAGGATCGAAATCGAGAACGCAATATCGAACTTGAGAGGAGGACTATTCGCACAAATGCTATTCGATTGGTTGAACGATTGGCGGCGAAATATGATCCGACGGGGAAGATGTTTGGGATTGGGGAGGTGATGGTTTTACCTGATGGGATGGTTAAGTCGAAAGAATCCTTGAGGTTGACGGAGGAGAGGAAAGCTGCTGCCAAGGCGGAGGAAGATGCGGATTTGAAAACAAAAGCTACACAAGATAAACTCGATGCTATGAAAACTGGTGGTATGAATCCGGATCGTGTGGCGCTTCTTGAGAGGAATTTGGTTGTGGAGGAGAATAGGAATAAGAAGTATAGTAAGAGGTTATTGGCAAAGAGGAATTTGTTTGCACCGCAACCGGTTCCTATTAAGCCTGTTATTCCGGAGGGGATTGAGATTCCAGAGGGGGAGACTAATTGGTTGGAGCTGTGGGATTTACCTGATCAGGCGCTTGCTAGGAGGGTGGCGCAGAGGGGGAAAGAGAAGATACAGGCGAATAAGGCGTTGAGGGAGTTGGAGGCCGAGAAGAAGGTTTTTAATAAGGCGATGAAACATTTGAAGAAGGCGGCGGCGCATGAGGGGATTATTTGGGACGAGAAGAAGGCAAAGGAGAAGGTTATGGCTATGTTGGCTGAGAAGAGTGTCAAGAAGAATGAGGAGGAGAAAGGGAAAAATACGAATGGGGAAGTTGAGGCTGATGAAAGTAAAACAAATGATCCGCAGGCCTCGAAGAAAGCCGATTCGACCTCGGATTCGGACTCTTCCAGTAGCTCGGACTCAAGCTCAGACTCTGATTCAGATTCGGATTCAGATTCCGAAAACGAAGACAAGAAGGCCAAACCAGAGTCTAAGGAAATAGATCTCAACGCCAAGCCGGAAACCGAAGTTGACCCCGAGAAAGCTATAGAAGAAAAATACGCCAGTATACAAGAAGCTCGTAAACCCAAAATGGCGCTTCGAGCCGTCAATCTCTCCCTCCTCGAAACTGCTTTTCAACGAACCGAAAGGTTGAAACTTGAAAAAAGAGAGAAGAAGTTAAAGTTGAGGGCTGAGAAGAGAGCGGCGAAGGATAAATGGAGGACCGAGGAAACGCCAGAAGACTTTACGAAGAGGTTGAGCAGAGAGGAGTTTTTGAAGAAGGAGGAGGTTGGGAAGGAGTGGGATTTAGAGGCGACGCCGAAGGAGATTGTTAAGAAGGTTGCGAAGGAGGGGAGGGAGGAAAAGGTCAAGAAGCTAGAGGATTCTGGTGAGAAAGGTGGAAGCAAGAAACGAAAGAGGGTTAGAAATGACGAAGAGGCAGCAGTTGAAGATAGGGAGGGAAAATCAGAAAAGATATCGAAAAAGTCGAGGGTTAGCTCGTCTGAAAGCAGCGAAGTCACTCCCGAAGAACCAAAGAAGTCGAAATCGGAGCCAGAACCGACAGTTGATTCAGTGGTCCCTGAATCCGACAATGTCAAGTCCGCGGAAGTTAAGGAGACCAACACGACTATAATTAATCAGGAGGATCAAGTGATGACTGGAGTCGAACCTGTTGAAGAAGCTCAACCCATCGCTGAAGAAACCACTAAGCAATCCAAGAAATCTAAGAAACGCAAAGTTGAATCTGACGCGGAGGATGAGGCTATCCCCGAAATAAGCAGCAAGAAGGAAAAATCTAGGAAATCGAATAAGTCGAAAGTCGAGCCAGAGGCAGAGCCAGAAGTAACTCCCGATGAGAGTGACAAGAAAGAGAAATCTAAAAAGTCTAAGAAGCGGAAGCTTGAAGATGAGGAAGAGGTCGAAGTGACACTTAAGAAAGAAAAGTCCAAGAAATCGAAGAAATCAAAGACCGAGGTAGTCGAGGAAGAGAGTCAAGATATCTCCGAACCAGCCCCCAAGAAAGAGAAATCTCATAAATCTCACAAATCAAAGAAGGAAAAAGAGGAGAACGAAGCTATCGAGAAGGATGAACAAGTCGATGAAAAACCGCATAAATCTAAAAAGTCTAAAACTAAATCGACGGAACCAACTATGGCAACGAAACAACCTTCCATCCCAACTGTAGACACTAAACCTAATCCTTTCCATCAACATCGCAATGCATCACAATGGAATCCGGACGCTCTTAAAGGGGGAGATGCAAGGAAGGATAAGTTTTTAAGATTACTTGGAGCGGGGAAGAAGGGTGCTGGAGAGGAAGAGGGGAAGGAAGAGAGTACGAAGGAGAGGAAGGATAGGAAGGCTGCGAAGAAAGCGGAGGAGATTGCGAAAGTCGAGGAGGAGTTAGCTAGACAGTATGAATATGGGATGGCCATGAAGGAGGCAGGTGGGAAGAGAAGAGGTTTGGGTGCTTAGGATGGCTTTGAGGGCGGAAGGGGGGAGAGGGCTTCAGTGTTGTGTTTTGGATGGGAAATGTATTCTGTGTTATTGTAAAAGTACTAACTGCCTTGCAAATAGGCTTTTTTCCTCTAGTTTTGGATGGTAAAAGTTATATATCCTACTAAATCAATGTGCATTTCTTACCCAATAAATCATCCTAGTCTAGTTCAGGAAATTCTTAGGAAGTAAAATAGATTATATACTCCGAGATGCGAATAGTTGAGGTTGTATTTCAGGCTGGTATTTAAGGTCTGTCAATGCGATTTGGTCACTTTAATAGCACATTCAAAAAATAAGTGGGAGATTGGAATTAAAATTCAAGCTTGACCCTCATTTATTTGACTTCTTGAACTCCACAATATCTAGCATGATTAATGGGAGATGACGCGACGTTTTTCTTAGGTTTATAAATATACATTTCTATCCACCGCATATCCCATCCTCCCCCCCCCAAAAAAAAGAGATGCATGACATGGCAACTCAATTCCATTCCACAACACCCAATCGCATATTCCCACCCATTTCAAAAATCACCCATCCGCTTCCTCAGTCACCCTTAAATCCAGCATGCAAAAAAGTCCTCCAATCCCTTCCTCCCCTTTTCGCAATCAAGAAGTTTTTCATCCATTCTTCCCACCTTCACTTTCCTCCATTTTCATATCAAGAGCCTAATTCCACCACCACCAACAAACAGTATCGTTTTATTTTATATTTTGTGTTATAAGAGAATGTGTATTTGCGTCGACGATCGAAACCGTGATTTACCGGAAGAAGAATCTTGAAATGACTTCGAATATTAAACCTCCGAAGACGACGAAACCTAGGACACCTATATACCCAAATCATATTAGCATAATTCCTCCTTTACTTCCAAATATCTCCTCTACACCCCACCTCCCTCTCAGCTTCAAACTCCAACCACCACCAGCAACAATCCCCTTCAATCCTCTACCCCGATATACAATAGTCCCAAAGAATGAAATGTGGAAGTAGGAGGAAATACATACCCAACCACAAAGGACTAATCGGACTCTTCTCATCCCTCTTCCTCTTTATCTCCGATGTGGGTTTCCCCATCTTCGCAGCCTCCTCCCGTGCGAATTTCAAATTGGCTTTACGTTGTTGCGGTGTTTGTGCCTATACATTTTATTTTCGTCAGCCTGGTGCTCGTGCTCTCCTCTCTCAGCCTCCTACAACGAGGAGCTTACCATTTTGAATTCCTTCGATGGAATTCAGGATTGTATTGATGGCTTGTGGGTTTGTGATGAGGAAGAAGGGTTCTTATGGAGGAGCAGATGTTTGAGGAGAGACAATTGAAGAAGGATTGTAAAGTAGATTGAAGTAGGAAAGTCAAGTGGTCTAAAAAGGTGCAGAGTGATCTGTCCCGAAATCCATGAGCGAGCGGACACTGTGGCTTTGTGGGGCCGATGGGTGCATGGTGCATGGAAGGTAATTAAGGTTGCGGGCTAGGATTTGAGGTTGGGGTTCGAGTTTCATTTTCATCGGAGCCTTGGAACCCTTTGCGCCGAGGATATTCGAAAACTTCACTCGACGACTCGACTCGATTCGACGATTGATATTTGTTAAAGATGAATAGGATAGCAAGGCTTTCGAGGCCGGTGGGAGGGCAATTGAAGATGAGGGGAATGAAGGGGTTGAGATATGCTTCCGACAAGGCGGGGAAAAAAACGATTTCACCACATGTAAATATTCCCCCTCCTCCTCCCCGCCCTCCGTGCCCCAATCCCTCAACATCATAACTAACCCCATCCTCCCAAATCTCCAGATAGGATTCTACAAAACCTTCGCAAGACCAATCGCCAAAGTCCTCCTCATGGCAACCTTCACATATCAATTAGCATATTTCGGCTGGGTCAAATTGGAGAAGGATGAATTGAAGAGGGAAAAGAATGGTGAGTGAGTAAGTGGGGTTACCCTTCATTAGGGAAGAAAGGAATAATTGGCTGATGGTATTGGGCAAACAGCAGAACTTGAGGGGTTAGAGAGGAGGTTATCGGATTTGACGAATGGGAAATTTGGAGTGGGGAAATCTTGATATAATAAGGGAAGGAACATATTATACGCTGAGGGATTCTTCGTTCGGAATTTAGTGTTTGCGGGATCTGCGAGAGAGGTGGTATGGTATGATATCTTAAGAGAGTGATGTTAGAAGGCTAGGTAGAAGGGCTGGGAGGAAGATCCTCGGATTCAAGGATTTACATGGCGGTTGGGAGGGCGGCAATCATAGAGGAAAAACCGGTAACTGTATTTATATCAACCTTCTCTCAGAGCGCACCTATCTTGGGATTATATATTAAGGGAAAAGGGGGAGAGGATCCTGTCCTATCACTCTCTATTGAGCGATGATATAGAGAACACTTTTGTGAGGGCGTTAGCTATGCACGGATGGACTGATAGCAAGATTGAACTTGCTATAGGAATAAAGATTATTCATGGATGTGATATAGTTGCATTATCTAAATACCATTTTATAGTGGTCTGCGAAAAGTAAAGTAAATCAATCATCAATAAACTACCTATTACACTTGACGAAGAAGATCTTCAGCTTGAATCTAATCTTCAATCTCCATCTTCAAGTTTCAGTTTCCATTATAAATCAAATCCTTCTAGCTGAATCGAAGGAACTAATAAAGGCAAAACTCATCTAATTAATTTCCCAAGCAAGCTTCTTGATCAAATGCCCCCTTCAGGACGCCGATATAGGAGAATAACCCAGAGAATTTTTAACTAATAGAATTCCTAGAATCAGAATCGAAATCCACTAGAAAAGAAACCAAGTAGGTAACCTCAATGGAGAGGAGGATAGAGCAACATATATCCCTTACATATATCGATATGATCCACAAATATGGAGAATAACGACCTATAAGATAAATGAAGAAATAATCTAATCGCGTCCACAACAAGAACGTTCAGGAATACGGTATTGTGGGATTAGATTTCTATTAAGCTAACTAGGAAGGGGATCCCCTTGTTTCCTAAACCTTCCTTGCATCCAGCAACGATACATTTTCAACTGCTTGGCTCTATTTACCAACAATCTCCTATCAACGCCCAGGTCCACCACTTCGAATCCAGTGGGATTCGATACCATAGTAGCCTCAGGTGTCTGGGGATCTTTCCCCGTCCATATCTTAACAAGTTCATTCTTCTCGAAGAAATAAACTCTAGTACCATCTCCCCTAATATAAAAGTTCTCCTCCAGATATCGTCCCTTCTTGAAGCGCACTTGTGCCAGATCTCCACGACCATAATCTCGGAAGAGAACCTCGCCGCCGGGCTTCAACAGACGATAAACATTATGCACAGCTTGTTTCCATTGTGTGGGCGCCAGAGCAGAGAAGATAAATATCATAATGACCACGTCGACAGATCCATCCTCGAGACTAGGAGGAAGCTCATCGCTTGCGGCATCCCACACATCAGCTTGAATATGCTTGGTGTCATAAGCTTCGTTCTCACGTATCACTTCGACAGCTTTCTTGGAGAAATCGCACGCATGAATTTTGAGATTGGGATTGTGATTGTGGGCTAAGATAGGGAAGGCAGTGTTTCCTGCACCTGCACCAACTTCTAGTAATGTAACAGGACCAGCTTCGGGTTGAGTAAGCTTCGAAAGGACAGGGAATTCTTGTTGCAGCCATTTGCGGTTTTTGAAGAAATTTGCGGTATTGTTCTTGTAAAAATTGTTCCACCATTTTGCGGGGTCAGAGTTAAATCTAGCTGCAAGATTGTTAGCTGCTAATCTAGAGAATATTCTTGACAGAAAAAATGTCTTTGAAAATTTGCGTTCAGATAGGAGCGAAAGACGTGCTTGAAAATTGTTTCGTTCATTGACCGGAGTCTTCAGATGAACTATGCTTTAATTGTGGAATCATCAGGAAGCAGAAGGAGGGGTAGATGAGACGAGGGACGCGCTTACTTTTGTCAAAGTCGGAGACGGGCGACCCTCGTTGTTTTGCATACTGCAATTCTGCGTATTCTTTGTAAGTATCATCAGTTTCTACATGATCCCATGCATTGAACTCGAAGACATTGTCTTCTTCTTTGAGGAGACGCGATCCAAACTGAAATGGATCGCTTCTTTTCAAATTGTTCTTGGGATTATGGGAAAGATGTGGAGGGAGTTCCTCTGGGCAATCAGTCGCAGCAGACGAACCATTGACTTTCAATGATGAAAGATCCTGCACAAGGACGGTCTCGTCGATGCTTTGACTGGACTCCATGTTTTGGTGGTCGTGGTGAATGTTGCAGAAAGATGAAGGAAAATTGAGGTCGAGATTCTTTTTGATGGTGCCAAGGCGGTGTGAAAGATTCTGCCGCGGAGCTGTCTTCCCCCGTCCAAAATTTAGGTGGGTTTCCTCTCAATGACCTCAGCAGTTCTAGAGCCACCAGCCATTGAGATTACTGTCTTTTGCTACCCATTGTTGACATGATTTTCAGAGAATTATTATAAATTTAACTTTACGCCCAAGTCTCTTCAATTGCGCCGCACGTAGAGAAGTACTAAATCATGTCAAAAGTCATACGAACTCTACGCCCAGTGTCAGCACTCCACTCCTTCAAACCTCGAGATTTCCATCGAAGCTTCCTTTCAATACCCGGTATCAGCGCAGAACCGGAAATCCTCTCAGCTACTCGAATACTTCCCTACAACTCTACCAGTCTATACAAATTAATTGCCGATGTCGACAGCTATTCCACTTTTCTCCCATACTGTTTGGATTCAAAAGTAACGAAATGGTCTGCCCCAGATAAAGATGGAAATAAATGGCCAGCAGAAGGAGATTTGAAAGTTGGATGGCATGGAATTGAAGAGAGGTTTACATCGAGGGTACTCTGCGTTCCTGGCTCTATTGTAGAAGCATTAAGCGGAGAGGCTGTTTCCAGTATACCTAAATCTGACTTGGCACACTATTCGGAAACTCTCAATATACAAGGTCAAACGAATCATATTTTCAAATCTATAAATACTAGATGGAGTGTCAAGCCTTTTCACTACAAGCCTCCGACGGGTCGAACACAAACAGATAAAACGGAACATCCTACAAGAGAACAAACAGAAGTACATTTAACAATCAAATTTATATTCTCGAATCCATTACTTGCCGCGTTGAGCAAGCCTGTTACCCCGAAAGTTGCCAAGATGATGGTGGAGGCTTTTGAAGTTAGGGCGAGGCGATTATTAGATGGACCCGGCGCTGGCGTTTGAAGGGGAATAGTTGGAAACGATTGTACGATACGGATGTGTTGTTATTATGGAGTAGCATAAATAAGGCGTTTTAAATATCCATTTTCATATTGGAGAAAGATTATCTCCCCTTAATGTTAAGTAGATGCAAAACCTAGAAGGTGTATATAAAGTCAAAACATAAATTAGCATGAATCGGATTGGTCACCACTTATAAATCTGAGGCACTCAAGACAACTAATAACCTATTATCCAAGCATGCAATTCCAAAACATAGATAACTTAAAAATTTCTGTCATTTTCAGAACCAAGATCAGGAAGAAATCCCCTCGTCGATTCGGAAGTGAACTAGGGTTCATCCGACACCTACCTCACACACCAAAAATGCCTCGCTAGATCTTTCTCAATAGACAAAAGAGGCAAAACTCAAATCTCTCACAGATTGCAACCGGAGTCTATAGAAAATCAACTAGATTTTTGAAAGGGCTGTCAATAACAGTAGCTCATTAACAAGAGTTGCTAGACGAGGCGTTTGACTGCTCTGACCTTACCTTTTTTTTCTTTCGGTACCGTTACAAGCACATGGAAGCGCTGCACCGCTAGGCCATGGTCCGTAGATACTTCTTGACATGTGGGGGGGGGGGGGGGGG